>JANAVB010041801.1:0-32661 GCA_029216955.1 Iris pallida | reverse complement strand
TACAATCTCACAAGTTTTCTTATCACGTCCTGATCCCCCTTCAGTCTTATTTGAATTCAGCATACCACTCAAGTTGGATCATGCATATATTTAAGGCGTTCCCGAAATATATGCATTTCAGCCCAAGCCTCGTGATAGAGAATCCCAACGAAACTGACATGTGCAATTTCCATCCTCAAGAACTAATTTGTCTTCTTCGAAACACTGGTTCATATTTAATCATCATCTTTCTTTCATTTTAGAGAATTTGATCCCACATAATTGAATCCCGTCAACCAACATCAGTATCCAATTTATCATTCGATCTAATCCTATCGATCATTCAAAACATCCTAAGATTATCTGTCCAACTTGCAAGTCTTAATTCTATAGTTAGCTACCCCTACCATGCAACTCTTACTAGGGTCGATCACACAATTCTATCTCGTCGTACATGGACGTCTGCCTAACCGCTAGGCTATCTTCACTTGGCTAAAGTTATACTTTTGTTCACCACATCACTCCCAATTCCTAAGGTCAAACAATGGTCGATAGTATCAGATTTTTTACCCAAGTTCGCATCAATCCGATTTCTAAACTTCGAGTATAGATTTCTCCTATCCACACTTGTAATGTTTAGTCCAAGGGGTCTGAGTCGTTCAACAAAGCCATTCGTAAGGTAATTTTCATTCATGACCATCCTCGATTACACAATGGTTCAACGACGCAAACCCAAACTCTCAAAATCGTATTTTCGATTTACTCGATAAACCTATCAATCCAAACTTGTATACCTCAACTACAAAATCAAGTCATAATCCACCTATTACAAATCGTAGTATTGATTTCAAATCTCAAGTCGCATAACATCAATCATACTTCATTGATTACAAGTTACCTCAATTTCCAAACCTACTAGTCCTCATTCCCGTGCATCCATCTCATCACAAAATCTCTAGATCGTCTACTACAAATTTTCGAGTCATAACAATCCTTATCTCATTGATCATCAAATCCTTCAATATTTTGTTTCGCGTAATCCGAGTAGTATCCATTCACGCAAACTTCAAGTTAATCTTATCAAATCATCTAAACATTCATTCTATTAAATTCCAAGGTATAAAATTCATTTAAACAATAACATTTTACACGATCATCATTTCTCGAATCAGAGTACCCCCGAGTTATCACACATCGATCTTTGATACGCCTCAATATCAGCGATGATATACATAAGGTAACTATCTTCCTTTGCAACGAACTTCGAATCGTGCAACTAATAGTATCATCCAACTGGATATACGATCTGTTCCTCGACATTCGAGATCAAAATAGTTACATGATCAATTTGTTTAAATCAAAATCACATGTCTATCTGTCTGTCTTAAGTCATCGAGCAACGTATTCCTTCGACCGTATCGTTCTATCTAAATCAAGTCATCGAGCAACATATATCCCAAATCCTTAGAGGCATTCTCGTATCTTCAAATCAACGTTTCCATGCACGCTATCTTCCAATAGTGCCATCTTTTTAGTCAAATTCAAATTTAATTTCGTTCAGTTTCGTACTAACATTCTCATACACGATTCATATCGATTTTCTTGACTTAGTCATTATTTCGTTATGCCTTTTAACTTTTCTTCGATTCAATCTACCTACTCAATCATTTTGCATTTCATACTCAACGCAATTCTGATTTGATGCACGTCTTCTCATTCGTTTCAATCAAACTCGTACTAGTTATCTAAAGTCACGATTACTTTGAAACACTCTTTCTAAGACTTTGCGTACTCGTGTCGTTGTTGATAGACTAATTGGTACCCCGATCCTCAGTCGATCGAATATCCCCAAGGCTATCTCATACACCACTCAGGGATGAAGTCACTCGACAAATCCTCGAAACAATTGTTTGAATCACAACTTGATCACTTCGAATCTCCGTTCGAACCATTCCTCAAATTTCAAGCACGATCTATCTATGTCGCACTGACGATAACGTCTTTCGATAACATCTCTATCGTTGACTACCCAATAATTCGTAATTAGAGTCCAACACATTCTCATTCGAAAATATTTTTGATCCCGTACACATCTTGCTAATATCGACACAAGTCTAGGTGTATATTGTCCAGCTCAATTCAGCCAACCGTGTCTTATTTGAAACCGTCTTTGTTCAACCAAATTCTCGTGTACCATTTACAAAATATATAGATTTGTTGTATGGAACATCCTGCGTAACATTGAGAGAGAGAATCAATAACATCGATCATGGAAACAACATTTAGTACGAAGACATCAGAGTTAAAGAATTCAATCGAATGTCCAAGGACGTAAAGCCGTGCTATGATACCACTATGTCAAGCGCCGGTTCTGCAGAACCGATCGTCCCTGCTAGGGCGTGATGCCGCGCAAGCCATTCGCCTTGCGCGAGCGCAACTCTAGGCTCGTGCGACATCATGCCCTAGCGATGACGATCGGTTCTGCGGAACCGGGACATGACATGAAATAGGTCAATTTGGTGCTCGTCTTCTGTTAATTGACTGGGCACTTCAACTTGCACTTTTCCTTTCTTGCCTTACAATACGTATTAGTTCAGCTTTTTAAAGTTGAGATGTGATTCAGCAGTTAGCAATTCTGGAAGTTCCAAAAACAAATGATCAATTTTAATGTTCAATAAACAACTTCCAGCAATGCATATTCAGTTCCAGCACTAACTAGTTCTTTTGAAAATTGGAAATAGATGCCCGGAAAGCACCACTGTTTACTTGTTAACATTTTTCTGATTATTTTATTTGTTTCCGTAGAATCCTAAATGAAAGTACTATATTTTGTTTCTCCCATTTATCTTCTAAAGACATGTAAGACTTGTTCGATCATTTGTGGTTGCAGTGATGCATCATTTGGATATCCTGGAGGGCCTCTCTTGTTTAAGAATTTGAATTTTGGTATAGACCTGGATAGTCGCATTGCAAGTAAGAAATGACACCTCATTTGATATGTTCAATTTACTTTCCGCCCAGTACATTTTCTCTTTGCTCAAAGTAGTTTTATGTCTTCTGACTTTTAATGAATTTCGTGGTCGGAAAGTAGAAGGGCGTATGTTGCTGTACTGCTGCTTCTATGCATGATAATGATCTCTTTTATTGATCTGGAGGAACAAGTGCTCGTTTATAAGTTTGCTGCATGCTCTTTAAATAGTTGACTCTTTAGTTGAATGACTTGTGCTTCCATGTGGAACCATGTCCATAGATTATGCCTCGATCCCATTGCCTTTCTTCTCTTATTGGAGTAGAAAAGATCATTACACGGAAGCAGTTTGTGTGACTATTTCCTTTAGGGAACATGGTTGCTCATTATGATTCTGAGTCAATGAAATGCATATATCTCAACTATTGCATCTTCTCACATAGCTCTTACCCTTCATACTTTAATAACTTTTGCAATTCGATAGATTCTCAAGTCTGATATTTTCTGTTGTTCACCTATGATTATTTGATTTGTTACAGTGGTCGGCCCAAACGGTATTGGCAAGTCAACAATACTCAAGCTAATATCTGGAGAGCTTCAACCAACTTCTGGAACAGTGTACCGTTCAGCGAAGGTCTTCATTCTAAGTTTTGTCACAGTTTTACTTTTCTATGTTTGGACTTGTTTGTTACCATCAGTTTCTGAAGATTCCATCAGTAATTTACATAACCTATATTCAGGTTACACAAATAATATTTAGAACTGTTGAATGATGAACCAAGAAGTTGATTCCATCATGGTTCTTGTTGTTCATGCAGTCAAGATCACAAATGATGTGAATATAATATAATGATATAATAAACGTACATGACCTTTTCCTACAGATAGACCAAGTGTTTGATGCTGTTTTACTATGCAATGACGTCATGGCTGATTTGACATGTTGATTAATATTGAGGGTTATAATTGATTGTTATCCTTCTATCTTCATCTGTAGTAGCATTTTCTTTACCCTATTTTTGGCTTGTTGATTTTACTGATCAATTACCAAAAACCATCCCAAACTTAATTGTTCAGTACGGTCCATGAAAGTTTGATAGGTATGATATTAAGTTGACTCTAATACTTACAAGGGAAGGGAAATTTTGGCTAGACATTTTTCTGAGTTCATATACAGCAATGTTTGATCAGATTCAACATGGTTAATGGAATGCTCATTTGTGGTGACTTTTTGGATCTTGCTGGTGGTGCAGTTGATTTTGTCAACTCTTTTTCCTATGTGACTTAACAAATCAAGATGTAGGAATATCTTTGATCAAAGTCATTTTTTTAATCTTTCTTTGAATTCACATAAGATTCAACATGATTACTAAATTAATTACTCGATGACATTTCAATTTCTAGTGTCGTCCAGTTTTAACCAAAACAATATAACACGATTTTGTCTGCCGATTTATGTCGTTTGCTAGTCAAAAGGCTCAAAACCTACTGTCAGCCAACACACACAAGACAGATCATCATTGTTCTTGCTGACCTTACTTGCAATTAGCGGTGGCATATTTCTAGCTGTTACGACTAATCTCTTGCATCATTTATCATGTATCTTGATATGATATGGTTTTGATGATATAAAAAGCTCATTACAGGCACAATAACATACTTTTTCTACCATATATATCCTATACATGTAACTTCCAGGGGACTTAGATCTGCCATTTCAATTTCTAGTGTCGTCCAGTTTTAACCAAAACAATATAACACGATTTTGTCTGCCGATTTATGTCGTTTGCTAGTCAAAAGGCTCAAAACCTACTGTCAGCCAACACACACAAGACAGATCATCATTGTTCTTGCCGACCTTACTTGCAATTAGCGGTGGCATATTTCTAGCTGTTACGACTAATCTCTTGCATCATTTATCATGTATCTTGATATGATATGGTTTTGATGATATAAAAATCATTACAGGCACAATAACATACTTTTTCTACCATATTATCCTATACATGTAACTTCCAGGGGACTTAGATCTGCCATGGTGAACATATTGATATGTGCTTTTCATCTGGTTATAATGTTACCATAGTTATCAATGACGATCATTTTATATATATATATATATATATATATATATATATATTGAATTCATGATGTATATGTCCTCTCTATTGTCAAATAGATTAGTAAATAACTGTGTAAGGCGTATATGTACCCTGATATTTCATACAAGCTGCTAACTGCATAACTAATACACATCCAATTTGCTATGCTGTCAGGTTCGTATGGCCGTGTTTAGTCAACACCATGTTGATGGTCTTGACTTATCTTCAAATCCTCTTCTCTATATGATGCGCTGTTTCCCAGTAAGTACAGATCATTGTTTTCTGCTCTTTTATATCTCGTCTCAGTAAGCAGTATTTTGTAGATCTTGCACATGATGTTTGAGTTCCTTGAATTTCAGAAACTAAGTATACACATCTCTTTTTTAAGTACATAGACAGATAGACTAAGCTGTATGCATCAGAAATTGGTCTGATAGTTTCTGGGCATTATTGCCCGTCCAATTTTCCTATCAGAGAATTATTGGGAAAGTTTATAATATGGTTTTAGTGGTTGAATTTGGCATCTGGAAGATAGGCTCCGCCCTTTACAAGTCTGATATATCTTTAGATTGTTTTCAGCGTGAAATAAAATTTTGGGATCTCATTATTTATATGGATAGTAGACCATGAATACAAAACAAAGGATGGACAGTTTCTTTCAAAGACTGACTATTTGACGTATGCTAGGAAGCACATACATGGCAAGATGGTGGCCGAATCCGTGTCAGATTCAAACCCGACACGAATTCATGTGGGACACGGTTGTGTCGGATTCAGATCCATGTGTCCCAACAAAAGATGGAAAAGAAAAAAAATCCTAAATCATGCACATACTGGCTTCCCTCTCACTAGCGACCTCTGGAAATCTGAAATTGATCGTTGCCGGCGGCGAGTGTTTCCGGAACTGCTGTTACTGCTGCTCATTGAGAGACGAGAGAATTGGTGGTGGGGCAAACCCTAACCCGATCCTAACTTATAACTTGAAGTTACCTCGGGTTCCCGGCCAGACCCCAAACAGACCCCCAAACAGACCTGTAACTTATGTTATATATTAGGATCTGGTTTGTGATTTTTTTCCAATTCAGTTAACCCATACCTGCCCCACAACTTATATTTATCCTAACTTGTAACTAAAGTTACGGCTTGGGTGTCAAACCAAACGACCTGTAACATATGGTTTATGTTAGGGTCTGGGTTTTTTTCCCATTCAGTGAAAATCCAATCCTGACCCATAACTTATATATATGTGTCCTGTCGCCATATCTATGTTGGTGCAACATAGGAAGTATGTTTTAGGAGAGGAAGAGGGAGAAAGAATAATAGATAAAAGAGAAATATCAACACACTATATACCTTACTCAGAAGCATTTACACACCCCACCACCACCACCACACCCACCTATCTTCTCCCCAAATTCCATCTTCCTCTCCCGTTCTCTTCTTCCAGGCGCCCTGCGTCCAACCTAACCCTAGCCTTTTCTTGCATCCAGCTCCCTTCCATTCTTCTCTTCTCGTAAGTCTCCACAACAATGTTCTCCACTTCTTCCTACTTCCCATCCACCCCAACGACCTTTCATGCCCCACCTGCTACCACCCTTATCCCTGCAGCTCCTCCGTATGCCATTCGTCACCACCTGCACAAGCTCTACCACCTGAGTTCCTCTTGAGCTCCCCTCGCCAACCCTACTGCGTCCCTCGCCTCCCAGACCCGCCTCACACCATCGGCCAACACCAGTGATCCCGATCAGCTTCAACCTTCCTTTCCCACCGCACTACAACTCCAGTTGAGCATCAACCTCCAACATCCCTTCTCCGGACCCCGTGCCGCCACCAACAGCTGCAACCTGTGCCCTACCAGACGGTACAATCTGATGGCTTCTGCTACCTTTGCCCCGACCTGCTGTGCCACATCTGCAGCACCAGTTCCCTCTCCGGCCACCCCAACATTGATGTATCACGGCTACAGCGATGTGGCGAACATTAAGGGTCTGCTTGGATTGAGGGTGAAGAGAGTTAAGTGAGGGGGGTTACGTGTGAAAAAAAAACACTTTGGTTTGAGGGTGGGGTTTAGGAGGGGGAGTCATAGAGTGGTAAGTGAGGGAAGTTTAACCATGTTTTGTATATTTTTTTCCACCTCCCAAATCGGAGGGTTAGCAAGGGAAAGTGAGGGCTTCTTTGAAAAGTCGTAAATACCCCTTGTTTTGACAAGTTTTAATTAAAAATCCAATCAAATCTAAATTTATGCCACATGTAATAAGGTATTTTGATAACTATTGTATTTTTATTAATCCTCCTCCCACTCAAAACCTCGTATCCAAGCAAAGTTATTAAACACACCCCACTTAACTCTCCCTCCAATCCAAGCAAGGTTATATGTAATGACTCCCCTCCCCCTCACTTGACTTCCCTTCACTTAGCCCCACTTAACTCTGCTTGTATTTTTCTCCCTCAATCTAAGCAGACCTTAAGGATTTGCCGTTTGGTATAACTGACATTGCAGACAAATGTACAGTTGTCACTTCTGAATTAAACTGGTTTTAGAAGCCTTTTCCTTTGCAATTTGATCCTCAGTTTCCTTAGTAGCTGTTTTCTTAGGCCTTTTTCTCTTTTCAAGTTGATGCATATTCATTTTCTATTATCTTGATTTTCCTTTACATCCAAGTCGTTAATGTAGGAAAACTGAAACTTGTTAGGACTCTTACTGTAAGAAATCAAAACCTGTCAGGAGACTGACAACACACTAGCATGTGTCTTTGTTCTGTTGAATTACAGGTTCACTAGTCTTTATTCAATAGAAGGTAATAGCCAGTTATTTAGTGTATCAACCTTCACGTTCGTTGATATTTTTGTGACAGAATTCAGTATCAGCAGGAAGTTAATTATTTTGAACTCTGTTATAGAAGACAATTCAATCTCAAATATGCCTTTTATGTGTAGATGGTATTTTATTATGGAAACAATATCTGATACCCATGTACCGGATGTGTACATCTGCAGGGAGTACCTGAACAGAAGCTGAGATCTCACTTGGGTTCTTTTGGTGTCACTGGAAATCTTGCACTTCAGCCAATGTACACTTTGTCAGGTAAAATATTCACTTTGTAAGAATAGTTGAAACAAACTGAAATAATTAAATTTCAAGTTTGAACATGCGTATTTGTTTGAAATTCAATAGTTTTGTATAGTTCATATAAATTGTAAGAGCCAACTACAAGTAGAACAGACGCCGACTTAATTTCTGTTTATCAACATTATTCTGAATCATGAAAGTTTGCAAGAATATATATTTTTTTGATTGTTGTGTATTTTATTTGTTCTTGCCCTTTATTTCAGGGGGGCAAAAAAGTAGAGTTGCATTCGCAAAGATCACCTTCAAGAAACCACATATAATTCTTCTTGACGAGCCTTCTAACCATCTTGTAAGTTCTTGACCAAGTCAAAACTCATATTCGTGTTGCTTCTAGTATAACTTCTGCAAGCTTGTACCAAGCAAACTAAAGACAACACCTGCACTCCTGTTAACCACTAATAGAAGTATTTCATGATGTCATCTGGAACACACTTTGGATCCGATTGGGTCTATGACCAAATTAGCTTGTGCATAATTTTTTTTCCCTTTGTTATCAAAGTTCATAAATGATTGCATTAGGGGCTTTTTAGCTCCCTGGAATGCTACTGGATGTATGCACAGCAGATGTTTGGTTACATGCAAGATGATGTCATCTGGAACACACTTTGGATCCGATTGGGTCTATTATGACCAAATTAGCTTGTGCATTTTTTTTCCCTTTGTTATCAAAGTTCATAAATGATTGCATTAGGGGCTTTTTAGTTCCTTGGAATGCTACTGGAGTGTATGCACAGCAGATGTTTGGTTACATGCAACAGTGCTTGCAGATGGACAAGGCAGGAGAACAGAGGTGGAAATAGTAGGTGGCAGATTTTAAATACACAAAAATCTTTTAGATAAACTTAGCCAATCATAACATAGCGTACCCTTTATCCATTCATCTCCTAAAGGAAATGTTTTCACTGGATAATAGATGACGTTGCATAATCTTCGTTTCTTTTGAATGTGCTTATGTTGGAATCATGTGAAGGGTTTGAGATAGAGACTATGTTGATTCTTAATGTGTTACAGAAATAACATGGTTACCGGTAATGGTTTAAGGTCATATTGACAGTGACTTGTTTGGCGAAAATCATTAGGTTGAACTGGTTAAAACGTTAGTGGATTAAAACTATTCGAAGTAAGAAATATTAACAGATTAAAACTAATTTATTTAGTTACGAGGAATACTTAATACTAAACAACAAAAACAACGAGGCCTTGGTCCCAAATTTTATGGGGTTGCCGACTGTTCTAAAAGGAAATTTTATGGGGTTGCCGACTGTTCTAAAAGGTGGCCTCGGAAGAATGAATGTTTTTTTGGGTGTGGACTTTTTCTGCTATTTTCAGTAGGTGTTTTGGATTTTTTTTTTTTTGATTATTTGAACAGTCTAGGTGAGCTAGGCGCTAGGCAGCAGGTGCCCACCCGACTAGCGCCTAATGCTTTTCACAACACTGGGGTCGCCTGAATACTTGCCCGTAGAACATTATAAGTGACGTGGATATCACTTGATTAATTAAACGCAAACAAAAGTTCATTTTTCCTCGCTGCCTGCCTGTTTGGCCTGTACCATTAATCTCCTTTGCTTTTCTATACCACTAAATCTTCTGCATTATTTTACAATTGTCCTCGAAGAGGACACAATGGGGCTCTTGCTTGCTATGCATGCGTGAAAGAAAGTATATGGCACAGGGTTCCGCTGCTACTTTCAGTCGATTCTTTCTGTTTCTTTCCATATACATTTTCACACACTGCCCATTTATGGTCAAAAATCATTATCCCCTGATTTAAGTTTTGTGTATTTGATTATAGGATTTGGATGCTGTCGAGGCACTTATCCAGGGTCTAGTTATTTTCCAAGGAGTTTTAATGGTATGTATCATTCATGTATACACACATTTTATCTAAAGCTCTATTCTGTTGCAACCATTCAATCATTTTTAATGAATGTTGCAAATATATATTCTTATCATTGAAATTGTACAGGTGAGTCACGACGAACATCTAATATCAGGGAGTGTTGGTGAGCTATGGGCAGTTTCAGATGGCAGGGTTTCCCCATTCCCAGGGACATTTCAAGATTACAAGAAATGCTTAAAAATTGAGGAACTGGAGGGTTTCTACCTTACTACTATAATCATTTTGGGATGACTTTATTTCTTGTGCTCCACAAATACAAGGATATGAAAAGAGAGAAGAGAATCATGAGATATAATTTCCTCTTTGTAATAGTTTACTGATTTGGAATCGAGACTTAAAAGAGTTGCTGAACATGGGTCAATCACAAGTTCAAAGTTCACACTTTTCATTGCACGAAAACCATCATCGAGGACTTTATATTTATTTTTTCCCACATGCTCGGCTGGTGGCCCATTGGGTCACATAACGCAACGTTATAATTTTTTAAGTGTTCAAATTCCAGCATTGTTATAATTTTTTAAGTGTTCAAATTCCTGCATTGCTATCATCTAGCCCTTCCTGGAAAGGAAAGGAAATCAATTTTTTGGTGTTTCTTTTCCTTTGAAAAATTACAATTCTCATTGGTTTTCCATTTGTTTGTTTGGAAATGCCAAATAAATTGGAAGGGAAAATGAATACTTTGGGAAAATGAATCCTTGTATGGATGGAATGGAACCATTTTTTTTTTTCCTAATTTTTTTTTCTATTGAGAATTACTTTTTTTTTCCTTCTCAATTTTTTTGGCACCCAATCATAGCTAATTAATGACTCGTTTCCAATTCCATGATTTTGTGAATCAAACCAAGCCTAAGATGACCGATCAACGCAACTAATTATTAAAGTTTAGTTGCTGTCACAGCGACAAAACTTTGGGCTTGTAGTTTTATATTATTGGAACAAAGTGGTTTATGTATACCATATGGTAAATTAATTTGTTACAAAATGGTCGAACAAACTGGAACCATTCTATAAGTGGCAAGACTCCTCTTACTAAGTCCAACTTTTCTCGTTTGACCATTTGTATAAAAAAGAATGATGCCTTATATATATATATATTTTAAGGATGTCCACTTCTTAATGGTGCTTGGAGGCATGCCTCCAAGGGGGCTCGAACCCGTGCTACTACGCCGGGGTGCTCCACCGTTCCATTTATATATATATATATACGTCCGCGGGGTCGTGGTCTGTTGGTAGCGACGAGGGTCCCCGGGCGGGTGGCCCGGGTTCGAACCCCTCCTTAGGCGCACACGCCTAAGCTCTAGTAAAAAGGACACCCAAAAAAAAAAAAAAAAAAAAAATATATATATATATATATATTATATTATATATATATATTATATATATATATCTCCAAAATTTTAAAAATATATTCAAATTCCCTCTATCTATAAATATATAATATTCAAATTCCCTCTCTCTCTCTCTCTCTCTCTATATATATATATATATATATATATATATATATATATATATATATATATATATATCCAAAATTTTAAAATATATTCAAATTTCCTCTATCTATAAATATTTCTTGTCATATATATATATATACTAGTCTATATGTACGTGCTTTACACGTATTTTAATTAAAATATTATAAAATCAGCTGTCGTATTTTCTAGGTGACGTGTTTTCTTTTTACATGTACGATTTTTTATAATTTTCTATTGAAAACAAATGTAAGGATAATAAAATTTATTATTATTGGAACATGAAGAGTTGTGCCACATAATTTTAGTTCATAATTTTTATGGTATTTTTTAGCATATAGCACACAAATTTCTTTGTTCACCAAATCAAACTTCGTGCATATCAGAATGTCACAGAAGTAGCTTCTTTAGGAGACTTGTTCAAAGTTGTACAACACTCAATTGAAACAGCTTCTTTAGGAGACTTGTTCAAAGTTGTACACACTCAATTGAAACATTTCGAACATTTCGAAACTTGTTCAAAGTTGTCACAAAATTATGATTTTTCCGAATAAGGAAAACATGTGAAGTTATTGCTGCATCTTATAAAACGTCGTGGAAAAGAAGAATGCGCATCCAGGGAATCGAACCCTGGTCAGTACCGTGGGAGGGTACTATGATACCACTACACCAGATGCGCTGACATATTAAATTTAGTCATTTAACTAATTAGTACTATATACACGTATTTATATTACCTAAGAAACAAATAATAGTAGTACAAATTATTTTATTTATTATTAGTAAATTCAAAAGATAAATATAATTATTATAATCTTTATTATGACTACTTGGGAAGACTAAAACAACAACCTTAATTATTATAAACTTACTATTATTAAATTATTATATATATTATTTTATACATGCATACAAGACTATTTAGAAAGACCAAACATAGCTCTCGTAATTAACTAGTTGCATCTATTACTTTAATAAATAATTTAATTAGAAAACACATGCGAGGGTATTTTTTAAAATAAAAATTCTACAATAAAACTAATTTTTTTTTACATTATATAGATATATGACCTGAAATTAAAAGATTAACATCATGTTTACAATAGGTCAAAAATCCTTTGGTTACGAAAGTCATAATATTCAGTGTGATCAACAAGTTGTTAATGAATTGTTTTAATTTATCTTGTGTAACATGATGCAATAATCATAAATTTGTTTTATTTAATTATAAGTTTAAAAGAGTGAGCGCATTTGGTGTAGTGGTATCATAGTATCCTCCTACGGTACTGACCAGGGTTTGATTCCCTGGATGCGCAAATTTTAAAATTTTAAACATGTTTTTTTTTTTAACATTGAGTTTAATATTTTGAAAATTTTGTTCTCAGCTTCTACTATATAATATGGCCTGAAAACGGCTCAAAAGTGAGCCGTCAAGCCGTATATATATCATCATCCATTTAAATAAATTAAATAAATTAAATAATAATAATAATAATAATAATAATAATAATAATAATAATAATAATAATAATAACAACTAAACAACTACCTAAATACTCTATTAATTATTTAAAAACACATAATTAATTATTTAACTATCTAATATGATTTAATTATAATCAAATAATTCTAACTCAAGTGGTTAAGACAAAGATATTTTTCTTAGTTTCTTGAGTTCAATTCCTATAAATGACAAACAATTCTTTATGATAAATTTATATTTATTAACTTTTTTAACATTTTGTTGCACGTGCAATGCGCATTACTAGTACTAGTAAAAGCACGTGCGTTGCACATCAAATAATTTTCCGTTCTTTCTAATTTTATAAAAATAATTATTTAAATATTTAAATTTAAATTAAGATTATTATTTTATATATATTTTTTTTTACATCTTAACTAAATTTGTAAAAAAATTAATTAAATTTTAATTTTAATTTGTTATGGATATATGTGAATAAAAGAGAGGGTATTCGTTATGCGGAAGAAAAGGGAGAAACTTTAAAATTATAATCTTCCGTACTTTTTTTAAAATTAAATGGATGATGATATACATACGACTTGCTTGGCTCACTTTTGACATTTCCAAGCCACATTATATAGTAGAGAGGCAAGGGTTGAAAATGCAACTGCATAATGGTGGAAGCCTGAAGGTTCTCAATCTTGCTCAGGATATTATGGCGACCAAACGCAGGAGTAGACAGTTGGTATAGAGAGGCTCGGCTGCGTCTAGCAGCATCCGTGTGGCATGCCTGGAGGGAGAGGAACAATTGTATATTTGAAGGGTGGAAGACAGTGTGGATTGGGATAATATATAATATAGAGTATATGATGTACGTTGCTTAGAGTTGCCAAAGGTCAAACCACAGTTAGTACGGTTTTGTAATACGGGATGTAAATAGTTTTGGGATCAATAAAATTACCTTTTTCTAAAAAGTATATATGTCATAGCGATCGAGATTTCATACAAGTTAATATATTCCATGACTATAAGTATAATGAATAATTAGTTGAAAAATGGATGAGTAAGTCCCATAATAATTATTTTATATAAGAAAGTTTACACTACAAAATTATTAATAAACATAAAATTTGTAATACACTACAAAATTTGTTGTATTGTAGATAATTTTGGAAACTAGTAGCCGTAGTAAAATTTAAAATACTTGGAAAAACTTAATCATAAGCAAAAAAATTCGTATAGGGATTAAAATTTTCGAATTTGCATTAAAGAAGACAAATTTGAAGTAATAGTATATAGGGGGATGATGCGCCATCTACAATGATGTTTTGGTTAAAAAATTGAATGATGCACCATTAGTGATGGCGCGGTCAAAGAAAAGCAATGAGCACCATCGTTGTTGGCATCCCACATTAAATTAGGAATTGGACGCCATTATAGTTGGCGTCCATTTTTTTAATAAACGATTTTGATTGGTTGTAGGGTTTCAGATCATGGGATGGGTAGAGGAGAAAAGACTAAAAAAGTGGGTTGGTAGGAGAGAAGAAGCAATAAAGACGAGAGAAGCAAGGAGGCAGAACCAAGCAAGGTAGCAACAAGCAAGACAAGGCAACAACAATCCTTATTGGGGTAAATTTGTTTTATTGTTTTATGTACTTGTTTAATTTTTAGGCTAAGTTACAACTTGATACCCTAACAGGTCCACATTATCAACTTAATACCCACAACTTTGATAGGTACTAACTTAATACCCTATCTTAACTAATATTTTCGACTTGGTACCCTTCGTCGCCCTAACCGTCAGTTTCAACGTTAAATAAATAATAATAATAATAATTTTAAACCACCCCACAATAATAATAGCAAACCCTAACCTAACCTTAATATCCGAACGGTCGTCCCGAGCGTCGCTGCCGTGTTCACCGTGACGTGCTCCGAGACTCCTTGAGTCGTTGACGACGCTCCGCGAAAACGATCCGAGTCCGAGGCCACCCTTCGAATTTTGTCATCAGATTTTCGGTATAATTTCTATCCGAGTAGTTCGTCCTTTCCCGTAGCACAGTCTGTGATGACCCGGTCTCGATCCCGCTACGGAATTCGATTATTTTTACGTTGCTTGTGTGTGGATACTGGAACGATCCTTGGATCGTTTGTTTGATTTCGTGCTCGGAAACATTGTTCGGTTAGTTATATTAATTTTGGTAGGTTAAAGGTTCTATCGAATTTGAGGACACGATTGGTGTTCTACGATTGGTGTTCTACGGTTTCTATATGTTGTATCGTTTTCTTTAGAACAACTATGTTATGTGGTTGGACTTTATTACTAATATATTTTGTTGGATTTTGGGTTATGTTAGCATTTTATATGAGATTATGCTATGTTAGTCAAATGAATTTTGGTTAGAAAATAGTTAGTTGTACTTTTGGTTTGATTATTTGTTCAAAATGTATTGCAATATTTTGTGAACCATTTATTATGTATTCATATTTAAATGATTTTAAAGGAAAATTGTATGTCTTTAACTTAGAATATGTTCTTAGTTTTGGGACTCTTCTTTTAAATACATATTCGTATGTATATTATTGCTATTTTTTAGAAAACCTTGCTGTTACAAATATGCCTTATAGATATATTTTTTACATTTTTATTGGTTCATTTATGTTTGACGTATTTCTGGATAATTTGAGATTTTATTGTATCCACTTTGGCGACGATCGAATTGGTTGAATGAGCTTTTAGCGAAACGTAAACGCTACTGGGTATTTTCGTACGTTGAGGCGTAAGCTATTAGCAACGTGTGATTGCTTGATCAAGTCTGAGACTCTATATGTCCCTATCTTGTGTCTTTATTTTGTTTAGATTTTGTAGAACTTGCTATTTGGCATTTTTATATTTTGGGTGCAGGGCACTTGTGCCTTCTGATTGGACTGCTTTTCGATTTTAGAAGATCGCCGCAGCGTAGCTTAGGATTTTAACTCTTTATTTATTTTATGTGTTGTAAGGGCGTAAGTCCAATTTTTCCCCTTTGTTTCTGAGTCCTATATTGTGTAGCTTAGGAGTAACGTAGTTTTTTTCTTGTTTTATTTCGTCAGTAGCATAGTGGTTATCATATTCTACTTTCGCTTATGAAATAGAAACCGAAAATGTTTATTTTCTAAAAAGATAAAATAAAGGCTTTTCTCACATAAATTAGAATGCCTTAAATTCAAGTTTTATATATCAACAACTTCACGTTTTATCATTAAAAGGAAAACATAGTTTTATATATATAGTATAAACTCAAAGCCTTCCAAATAAATCGAGATGTCTATTCTTTCCAAATAAATACAATAAAGCGTTAGAGTAATTTAATCGGTGGTGTAATTATTAAACCAGAAAATTGACTAGGACCAATATTAGATATTCTAACTAGAACACCCTAGAAATGGTTATATTAGAACTAAGACATCCTCTTAATCAAATATAAGATTTTAGGGACTAAACTGAGATCCTCCTTTCCTCCATCTTCCTTTTACAAAACTCAAGGCAAGTACACTACTGGATTATGTTATTTTTCTTATTACATGTTGACACATTGCGCTACGAAGTTCTTCTCTATGAACTCAATATTGACTCTGCGTACGTATTGGGGAGTAGTGTAACACTTGTGACCCAAACCCCTTAGAATTGTTGCTGAAGCCACACTTGCACGTGTGCTGAAGCCGGAGCGTATGCTAGAATACAAATTGAATCTACCAGCCGATCACAAGTGCCTACCTATTCAAATCACAATTGTTTATTGCATCAAATATTTCAATTATTTTATTGCATCAAATATTTCAATTGTTTTCTTGTTTCAAAATATTTTAATTGTTTTCTTGCATCAAAATATTTCAATTGTTTCAAATATGTATATTTTTTTTATTATTGCTTAAAATGCTAGAATTTGGAATAGTGTACTTGTTCATTCCTGATTGGAAACCCCCCTTTCACCATAGGCGAGTTTGAGGACGAATAGCTAATTTTCAATAGCTATTATGTTTCCGACTTGTACCCTGAGGAGTCACTGGAACCCACTTTGGAGAATACTGTCCCGGAGGCACCTGAGCCGGCTACTTAGTTAGCTTAGAGTTGCTTACTTTATTTGCTTAGCTTTTTCCTTTCTAAATTGTATTTGAAGTTGTAACTGTAGTACAACTTATGTTGTTCAGCTTTTATTTTCTGCTACGGTGTAACTTGTGTGTTTTGAATTATTGAATAAAAAGTTTCTAATTTCTCACAAATTTAGATGTTGTGACTATGAGTTCCGCTATTGATCAGACAGCTTATTACCGTCGTTTCATCACGGTGTAGGCTGGACATGATCCGACTTGACCCAAACATCTAAGAATCGGGTCGTGACAGCCCCCTTCCAGCTGTCGGCGCCGAAGAAAGAAGGAGGCTGCCGGAGAGAGAGGGGGTTTGGAAATGGTATTTTTGTCATTTTCTAGATCAGTTAACATCGTTTGGAGAGAGCGTATTAAGTTGATGCCTATCAAAGTTGAGGGTATCAATTTGAACATTTGGAGTTGAGAGTATCAAGTTATAATTTAGCCTACTTTTTATAATTTATTTATTTTATAGATGGGTAGCAACAAATTCTTACCTTAATATCAAACCCTAACCTAACCACAACCTATAGATGGGTGACCGAAACGACAGACATATTCGTGGTGGACCACTACTCAGAAAGAGATCCAGGAACCTGAAAATCACATATCTCGACTAGTATTTGTTGGAGATGTAATTTGCATAAATTATATTATATTTGTTTATTTTATTTACTTGCTTTAATTCTTTAATATTTATAAGTCTACAAATTATATTTACATTTATATGATGATAGTCCTGAATTACATTTGTAGGAGCATGACTAGTGACAGTATGCAACCCACTACGTCAAATGGGTTGTTTATTTTATTTAGTTCATATTATGACATTTATTTCTGTATCTTGCTGCGTCTCTCTGAGGACCTGGTGATCTCTCCAGGTATTTGCTGAGTAGTTAGTACAGAGTAGTTGGGGCAGGTGCTGAGTGCTGCACTGAGATTTTAGGTATATATATATATATATATATATATATATATATATATATATATATATATATATATATATATATTCTATGGTATTTCCATCTACTCTTTCATGTATACATTTTATCTTTATTTGATTCACACTGCTATGTAGCCTATTATTTGCAAGCTTATTCCTTTCTTGAGCTTGTTCGAATATGTATATTACTGGGTGGCTAACTTTAGTATATTATGTTCATTCTTGGTATTCATTTATGTCACGACCCGCACCCGAATATTCGGACACGAGTACGTGGGCCACGCCCAGCCTACATCGTAGTATCGGCGGTAGAACGCTGTCAAGTACCCAATAGATATCTACAACATTTATATGATCCATAATAACAAATTACTCAAATCACATCACAAACAGATAAGGATGATATGAAATAGGAATCAATAACTTTGAAACAACTAAAGTCTACAAATGAATATACATTACCAGACTGTATCGGAGATAAGTCCGATAACGAAACATAAATCAAGTATACAATGGCCTAGAGCTCTCCAGAGGTCAACTCACGATCTAAAAATACATCGAGATCTGTTATCATGAAGTCCAGTGTGTGGGACATAACATTACCTAAAAAATAGTTATCCAGTCAGGATTGAAACAAAATACATAACTCTAAAAGCAGTTCCATTGCATGGTAGAAATATATAACTCGCAATAGAATAAAACACATGACATGTTGGAAAGAAAATACAAAAAATAGAGAAATAGTATCATGAAGATATAAGGAAACTGAGTACATAAACAAGACAGAGAACATGTTAAACTATAATTATAAGTGATTTAAAGCACAAGACAGTTATGTGATTGGCTTAGGTTGTACATGAGTATTCTACGGTAACTCGATTATACGTGAAGGTATAATCGATATATATACATGAGTACATTAGAGGAATTTAATCACATAACTACTTCTACTCTCCCGCCCCAATCAATACACAAGGATCTAATCACTACATGTTACATACATGATTATTAGTTTGCACATGAAGCACATGTGAGCACATGAGAATACATGAGTAATACGAATACAGAGTACACAATGTACATGAACATGAAATACCCGATGTACCCGATAAGGGGATAACATCTCATGACAAGATCCATATTGTACCAATCCGTGTTAACAATGTATCAGCATTAAGTAAAGTAGTCTAGAACAGGCAATATAGATACTATCATGATAAAAATAATCAGAGAATATACTTGCCTCAATTTGGTTGGAGTCGACGTGCGCGATACGAACGTGTCGACACGGAATAGGTAAGATATTATGCTCCACAAGATGGTCCTAAACGACGGCATAGGCGATTCTATTGAGTCCAAAATAGTTCAAATAGCTTAGTTTGGTATATAAAGACCAAAAATCAGAGTTTGACATGATAATCGATTCAAGAGAGGAAATGACTATAAAAGTCACGATTTAGTTTAACGAGTTCATAGAAAATTGATTAAGGAGTAAAGTCAAAATTATAGCTAAAATTATTTAACCCAAAATAATATTTAGAAAGTATTAATATTAACTTGGGTAAAGTGTAAACAACCCCTCGTTAAATATACGCCTTTTACGTAGAAAGACCTTTTAGAAATTTTTGGCAGTTTGCCCCTCCTTAGATTACAAATTCGCTTGATTAGGCCCCTCCAGCCAAAATTTAAAATTTTTATACCTAAAATGTCCCTGCCCCCTCTAACCCCCCATCCGGCGGCGGCGGCGCTGGCGAGCCCCCTGCCCCACCCTCCTCGCCGGCAAGCGCCCCCCCGACCCCACCCTGCCCGACCCCCCACCCCCCTCCTCCTCCCTCGCCGGCCCCGACCCTCCTCTCCTCCCTCGCCGGCGAGCGCCCCCCGACCCCCACCTCTCTCCCTCGCCGGCGAGCGAACCCTTGCTCCTCCTTGCTGGCGAGCGCCCCCTGACCCCCCCGCCCGATCCCCCACCCCCCTCCTCCTCCCTCACCGACCCCAACCACCCCCTCTCCTCCCTCGCCAGCGAGCGCACCCCCCTCCTCCTCCTCGCCGGCGAACGCAGCCCAAACATCCAAGGAAGGAGGGAGGGGTAAAATTGTCATTTGGGGGCAAAATGAGCATATTTCATACTTATATAAATTTTAAGAGCATGGGGTCTATTAGTGCAAAAGCAGAAATCTAACGAGGGATTTTTTGCACTTTACCCTATTAACTTAGAGGCTTAGAGATGAATTTTAACTTGTAACATTACGCCCATAACCAACTGGTTAATTAAACAATAACTAGGGCCAAAAGCCCATTTCAAACATAGAAGAAATTCTATTGGCCATTAGGCCAATATATTTAAAAAAAATCCTTTTAAATATTTTAGGGCCTAAACCCATAAATATTACCTAATAATAATCATAATAAAAATACTAATAGTATACATAATATTAAAACAATTTATTATATTATTATAGATAAATCCATATATATATATATATATATATATATATATATATATATATATATATATATATATATATATATATACGGGAAAATATATATATATTATATATATATATATATATATATATATATATATATATATATATATATATATATATCCATATATATATATATATATCCATATACTTTATATATACGGGAAAATGGACCTGAGGTCGGCCTCAGGCTCCTTTCCTGCGGACGAGAATTAGTGTCCGTCCGATCTGATCTGACGAACAAAAAAAGGGATGGGTCGGGGCTTACTCATGAAGAGGGACGAAAAAAAAAGGAAAGCAGCGGACGAAAAAAAGAAGAAGGAAAGCAGCGGACGAAAAGAAGAAGAAGGAAATTCTCCCTCCCCACGATCGAGAAAGCCCCGACCCAACTGCGCTGCCGCCTCCCTCGCCGACGATCCTCACTCCCACACTGGTCCTCACTTTCTCCCTCGTCGAGGCAAGATCGGTGAGCCCTACATTTCAGATCTGATAAAATTTAATTTTTTAGGGTTTGATGTTGAAAAGGAAATTGATATGCATTTACTTAATTTAATTTTTTAGGGTTTGATGTTTGAGATCCTCAAAAATTTAGTTAATTTCAGATCCTCTTTAATTTTTTAGGGTTTGTTGAAAAGGAAATTGATATGCATTTACTTAATTTAATTTTTTAGGGTTTGATGTTTGAGATCCTGAGTCAATTTCCTTTGAATGTTTGATGTTTCAGATCCTCCCAATGAATTTTTTTCATTGTTCATTGTCAAATTTCCTTTGAATGTTTGATGTTTCAGATCCTGAGTCAATTTCCTTTGAGATCCTGAGTCAATTTCCTTTGAATGTTTGATGTTTCAGATCCTCCCAATGATTTTTTTTTTCGAAATTTCTCAATCCTCAGTCATTGTTCATTGTCAAACTCATTTTAATTTTGGGTTGCTTTAGGGTTTTGTGGGTGCGGCACTATGAGTTGGTACCATTGGGGACTGTATTGTCTCAATACACATTGATTCAGGATTGAGCAATTGCCTCTGAATATTTTCTCAAATATCATTCATTTTCATTAACATCATTCATTTGCCTATCAGCTTAACTCAAGTAGCTCTACATGTACTTCCATCTTCAATGGTTATTTGTATGAGTATCTACATTAACAATATATTGAAACATTTTTCGAATTAAAAATTATAGGGTTTAAATTCACCAGGTGATGATGCCGGTGTTGTTTTTGACCTATTTTGTCTGTTGTAAATCATTGTTGTACACACAGGTCAATGTTTTTTAATTCAAAATTCCTAAAATGTTGACCAACATTATTTCCAGCTTAACTAATATCTTTCATTCTTCAGAACTAACATTCTCTCAAGTAGTGTTTGTGTTTATGTTGTCAATGTATAGATTTTCAAGTTCAATAAATATGTGATGGAATTTTCAGCTTATCATAATTTTTGGATGATATTTTGTAGTTTGAAATGGGAAAAAAATATTACGTTGTGAAGAGTGGTAGGCAATGCGACACTTATTTGACATGGGAAGAATGCAAAGCACAGGTTTATGGATATCGTAATGCGGTGTATCACGGCTTCAACACGTATGAAGAGGCTATGGAGTGCTGGAACGGGCAATCCAATCCAATTCGTCTAGATCGGGGGGGTCGAGACATGTTCGCAGGCGTGGGTCAACGTCAAAGATTGGGAGTATCGGTTCATGTAGGAGAGTCGTCAAATCATGGTGCGACGAGACATGATGTCAGAGAGGATATCAGTGAACGGGATATTGTAGGGCATACAAATGTAGAAAGGCGGCCTGAATTGTTGAACACATCTTTCGTTTATGGATGTGTAACAGGTGTTGCGGTGACCATTGTTGTGGAGGGGATACTTTTTACTTTAGTTGTCTTGGCTTATCTTATCTCAATGTAATATCAATTTCAAACTTATCAATGTAAAATGTATGTTGTGTTGGATACAAGTAGACTTGGCTCCAGTTTATATATTTGAAAATATTGCAGCCATTGTGTTTGAATACAAAAGAACCAATGGAGATTGTGAATTAGCTGGTGATTTGCTCTAAACAGGAGAAATATTGCAGCCATTGTGTTTCTCAAGTTTTCTACTGGATGTACTTTATAGGTTTATCTGAATAGATGTACTTTATAGGTTTATCAGCTAATGTTTTGCTATTGCCACTGCCTGCACCTAACTGCTACTCTACTCTACATCAATCCCTCACTAGCCACCTAAACTCACATATGCTGTTGGCTTATCCCTGATCAAACTGTACTGAAGTGGCTGCCTAGCAACCCTCCCCACCCTGTTAATCTCCTACACCCCTAGCTGTTGTTGTCCTTCTTCTTCCTATGCTAGCAGCAGCTAAATCCCTCACCCCTGCTACTGTTTACTGTCCTAAAGAAAACTGCTACTGAAATAGTTAAATAGCAGCTGCTATGCTGCCTCCTTACCCAAGGTCCCAAACCCCCTTTTGATACTGCCTACCTATAGCTATTGTTGCTACTAGCAGTTATCTGCACAGATATTTCCCTTCCAATGCCGTTCCTCTAATCCTAAATGCACCCACTGCCCAACTCCCCCTTGCACTTCCTGCACATAGCCACTGTTGATGCAAATTTTGCTTTACAAAGCCCTGCACCACACCAACCTGCTGCTACTGATCCCTTCCAATTCCTATTGCACATATGCAACCTGCTGCACACACAATTTCATGCCTGTGTCTCCTTCCCCTCTTTTCTGCATTGCTGCTGTACATTGTTGCTGCACATTGCTTCTCCTCCCCCTCTTCAAAGACCACACAATTTCCCAGAAAAGCCTGATGAAGTAGCAAATGAAAAGGAAAAACCAAGTAATATGCAATCGTCATTACGGTCCGTTTACCCGCCTGTTGATAAAAGAAAGGGTACATATATGGAGTGCCAAATTCAGCCAATAATATGTCAAATTCAGCTTCATTAAATCACAAGTGCTAATATAAGTACAAATTCAGCACACTCAGATTTCTCACAAGTGCCAATATAGGTACAATTCAGAACAAATGATGAAATGAAATCACAACAGTGCCAAATTCAGCTTCATTACATCCACCTTGCCAATATAGGTACAAATTCAGCTTCATTAGATACAAGTGCCAAATTCAGCTTCATTAATTCACAACAGTGCCAATATAGGTACAAATGATGAAATGAGTGCTCTCCAAATTCAGCTTCATTGCCTGAACGAATTGATAGGTCCTGGATGGATGCTGCAGATAAATCACAACAGTGCCAAATTAGATGAAATGAAATCACAACAGTATTCAGTTTGGTTACATTCTGCAGGCAACTCTTATCTTTTTGCAGTATTCAGTTTTCATACTGGAGCTAATGTTAGGAATAAAATCTTTCTGCAGGCAATTTGATTTCTTGAGTATCAATTTCTCTGCTTCATCATATGGGTCTTAGTTGCTGCAATCTCATGATTTAAAATCAATCACATGGGTCTTTCTGCAGGCATATAGAATATATGGGAACATCAACCAATACTCTAAAAATCATACAGTTGTGTGTTTTACTTGAACTTGTAGGTTCCCTGTATGTCCGAATAGAGGAGGAGGCTTGCATAGATGACATAAAATGTTGTAAATAGCTATCTTACCACTATTATATAATATATTTGTGATAATCTTATTCAGAGTTATAACCTAATAAAAAAAAGTATAGGAACTTTTCTTGATAAATTAACTATTTTATTTATGAATTGGGTTTGGTGGGGATGGTATAATAAGATCAGGAAGATAAGGTTTTTAAGTTCATACATATCTTGGCTAGAAGTTGGAGAAGTGACTCGTCACAAAACTAAGGATGTGGTGGTGGCTTGTTTTTTATCCATTGGCTGGAAGCCTGGAGTAGTGAGGAATTGGGTTGACACTATGCTTGCAAGCAACTCTCCTTCTGATATAGCATGTATTGAAGTTAGAATGAGTAGTATCTACATTGTTCAAACTTGAATGGACAGAAAGAAATTGAAAGAGAGAATAATACGGAAGTTTGTACCTAGAGGACAAACTTGACGAGTCTTCAGCCACCTACTATTGCTTCTAGCTCCTACAGAAAATAAAGAGCAATGATGTTAAAATAAATTATACTAGTATAAAAAACATGTAGAATTGAGCAACTATACCTTATTTCTACCATTGGTGCCCATGTTCATACGACAAGTTCTCATGTCATGGCCCTTTTCTCCACAAATACTACAAGTTCTTTTTCTTGATTGACTTTGATATTGTGATACTTATATTCCTGACTGAATCCTTGATGCTGCTCGTGGTCGGCCTTTAGTTCTTGCCTTTGTAGGATCATGAATAGTTACATCATTTAATCCCAATCCGCATACTGTCGGCGCATTGGACCCCACCTGAGTGCTTGGATCCTCAGAGATAGTTTGTGCTTTGTCATTCAATCCATGTTGCTCCAGAAAACTATTTGACCACCCATTGACAACGTCATAAA
Source organism: Iris pallida (assembly GCA_029216955.1). Taxonomy (NCBI): domain Eukaryota; kingdom Viridiplantae; phylum Streptophyta; class Magnoliopsida; order Asparagales; family Iridaceae; genus Iris; species Iris pallida. The sequence continues at coordinate 7,602 of JANAVB010041801.1, read as the reverse complement.
GAAGAGGATCTCTGTTAACAACCTCGAGGACTTTATCAAATGTTGCACGAAGGCTCCAAGATTGAAGTGGAGTAAGTTGATTGGGACACACTACATTGACTGCGCTAGACGAAGAGGATCCCATACTCATGATGCTATGTCTTGCATTGAGTGTCCACCTTGGCAAAATATATCTCTCAGGGATGGCTTGCATATCAAACTTTTGCTTCATGATATATAAAATTTGTGTGCAGAGTAGCCTTTCAGTCTCAAACCTTGCACATGTACACGTAAATTCTCCCATAGATACATTGCATCGAACAGAATGCAAGTAACTCTTTCCGTCAATCCTCATTTGGACATTATATGTGGTCGTATCTCCTTCAATACACACTCTTTCATGCCGACAGTATAATGTATCTTTGAACCGAGTCTGAAAGATAGAGAATACGTTCCTGGTATAAACCTTCGCAGCATGAACCTCTAACTCATGCATGCCACGAAATTCTGGTTTGTTTCTCATACAAAAAGTGTCTTCTTTCTCCTTTTTGTTTCTTTGAAAATGTACGGCTTTATCATATTGATCAATGAACTCGTATAGTGGAGTCATGGAGTTTACGTAACCATCAAAAAACGAGTTCATGCTTTCACTCCTTTGGCTGGATGCCATGCCTACACACAAAAAGCAATGAACACCATATGACTAGTTTGAGTTCAAATAAATATAATTTTAAAACACAGACCATCATATCAAAATTTTCATACCTGCAAAGAAAGTATCCTTTAGGTACGCCTTAATCCAATGACGTGCTTTCTCATGCATCGTATGCAACCACTTCCAAGCTTTCACTTCATTTTTTTGTTTGTCTGTCATTGGTTCTGAAAATTCTTTTTGGTACTTCTCCTTTAAGATCACCCAACAACTCTCAGCCTCTTCAACACTTTGACTTTTCTTAGACCAATTTACATAGTCTTCATCAAATTCAGGATTATAAGCCGAACGTAAAGAACGGAGATGCTCATTTTCATGAAGACTAATATGCCATATGCAATATCTGTGCCTTGTATTTGGAAAAACTCTTTTGATTGCATTGCATATTGCTGGGTCTTGATCAGTGATGATAGCTCATGGTGCTTTACCCCACATACATGTCAACCAATTTTCAAATAACCAAACAAAGGTATCCTCCTTCTCGTCAGCAAGAAGAGCACATCCAAATAAGATAGACTGTTTATGATGATTTACACTAGTAAACGGTGCAAAAGGTAACAAGAAATGGTTTGTCTTATAAGTGACATCAAACACAACAACATCTCCAAACTGGAGATATGATGTCCTCGCTCTTCCATCTGCCCAAAATATACTTCTACAAACATTTTCCTCATCATGCTCCATAGCATAATAAAACTGAGAGTCTGTAGCTTGCCTTGTAAGAAATTGTTGAATTACTCTAGTGCACTCCTTCCCGATATTGTTCTTTCTTTTTACTCTCAAATGATCGATGCACTGTTGTGTAGTAATATTGACATTACTACTACTCGTGGCATTTAAAATCCTTGCAATCTTTGAAGGTCCAACCCCACATCCACGAAACTGATCAACTAAATTCCTACAAGATACATCCATGTGCGATCTTTTGTGTGACCGCAACAAATGGATCTTCGAAGGGGTTTTAATCTACTCATGATTATGAACATCATGAAAGGATTTGATGCCCCACACTCCATTGGAGATTCTATGAACTTTCATTCGAGCCATACAACCTTCTCTCTCATTTTTCCGTCGGTTTACTTCTCTCCCTACCTCTCTCTTATCAGTTAAGCTTTTGAACCCTTCTTTGTTGCAAACATAAAGCCGTCTCGTGATATTACCATCTTTTCCCTTTGCAGTGGATGACCTTCGAATAGAAAAACCTTCCCTTTCTGCGTATACATTATAAAAGTCCCACGCCTCTTCTGCTGTAGGAAATTGCATTCCAACATGTGGTATTCCCTTTTCAATTTCAAAAACACTATGACTATCCACTCCATCTACGTTAGTTGCACTATCTTGTTCTTCATTCTCATTTGGTATCGCGTGATCATGCATAATGGTTCGCTCTCTTCCATCTTCTAAAATAGAAAAAAAAATCAATGTTAAACCAAAAAAATATGATGTACAAAATGTTAAACAGAAAAAATGTTCTTCATGGATGGCTTCAGCACAGAGTTACTCATAGTTTTTCATGGATGTACAAAATGTTCTTGCTTGTATAAAAACCTACAAATGGTGATACTGGTGGTCATCATATTTTTTAATCAACAGAGTCTTATTGCTAAGCAAGATGGAAATAATATGATGAATATGCATACTTTGAGAAATAACAGGCCTATTTTCAGTTCAACCAATATCAATTTCCTCTTCCAAGGTCACAAAATTATAATGATTGTGTAAGTAAATGCATAGCATGAAGGGCTCAAACATCAAACCCTAAAATATTAAATTTTTGAGGATCTAAAATTAAGTAAATGCATATCAATTTCCTTTTCAACAAACCCTAAAAAATTAAAGAGGATCTGAAATTAACTAAATTTTTTCAAAAAGCACTTGAGTCAATTTCCTTTAGAGATTGGGAGCATCTGAAGCTCTAAAAAATTAAATTAAGTAAATGCATATCAATTTCCTTTTCAACAAACCCTAAAAAATTAAAGAGGATCTGAAATTAACTAAATTTTTGAGGATCTCAAACATCAAACCCTAAAAAATTAAATTAAGTAAATGCATATCAATTTTCTTTTCAACATCAAACCCTAAAAAATTAAATTTTATCAGATCTGAAATGTAGGGCTCACCGATCTTGCCTCGACGAGGGAGAGAGTGAGGACCAGTGTGGGAGTGAGGATCGCCGGCGAGGGAGGCGGCAGCGCAGTTGGGTCGGGGCTTTCTCGATCGTGGGGAGGGAGAATTTCCTTCTTTTTTTCGTCCGCTGCTTTCCTTTTTTTTCCGTCCCTCTTCATGAGTAAGCCCCGACCCATCCCTTTTTTTTTGTTCGTCAGATCAGATCGGACGGACACTAATTCTCGTCCGCAGGAAAGGAGCATGAGGCCGACCTCAGGTCCATTTTCCCGTTATATATATATATATATATATATATATATATATATATATATATATATATATATATTCTACTTTATAATAGGAAAACTTAGATGGTGAAACTTTTGAATTCCGAAAATACCCTTACATACTTATATTAATTAAAAATAGTTCATTAATTTTAATAAAGATAACTTAGTAATTAGGAAGACTACCCTTTGGTCTTCCTAAACTAATTAAGAAATGTTAAAATACGTGCAAGGCACGTGCACATATGCTTGTATATATAAAGCCAACCTTTATTAAAAATACGAAACGGTTCGGTTACAAAAGGTCCCCAAGGGGACACCGAATAAAACGAAAAGCAAACAAAAGGGGAACTGAGCTGCACAAGTATACCCAACCAAACCCAAAAGGAAGTATACATCCCGAAATAATATCAGAACTCCCCTCAGCAAAATATGAATCCGGCCTTACCACCGCAAAACCCGCTCCCTGCTATCCCTCAACTTGTGAGAGCATCTAATCCTTGCTTTGTCCACTTGTTTCATGACCTCTTGGATGAGCCTAACAGGGGGGAGGAGTACCCTTCGTACCTTTGCTTGTTTCTGTTCGTCCAGATGACCCAAATAATAGCGCCACAAATCAGTTGGGCGTCATGTCGGTTCTCAACCTCCCACCATGCCTCCATCCGATCTTTTACCGTCGTTTTTGCTTGCACCAGTTGGTTCCTGCTCTGGAAGTGGGTCCAGAGCGTCCGGGCGGTGTGCCGTGCCGAAAGCAGATGGTCCATAGATTCCTCTTCTGGTTCATTACAGCAGTTGCACCACGAAGCAAGGGAGAAGCCTGTTTGTTTCACAGCAAGGTCAAGGGGGAGTTTGCGGTGAAGGGTGCGCCACAGAAGAATATACCATTTCGACGGCAAGCAACCATTCCAAATGTATTGATAATATACCTCCTCCGGGGATTTGAGTCGTAAGGCCTCCCAAACCGAACTGGTAAAGAACTCAGCGGACCCGAGCTCCTAAGTCCACCTATCCGCACCGTCACGGACACGCAATCAACGAGTCTCAATGGCGGCAGAAGCAGCTGGACCCATCAGGCGGTTGATGAGCGGTCCATCCCAGTCGTCGTTACGGTAAAGCTGCTTGATCGGCAGCGGCCGTCCGCCGGAGCTGATGTGTCCGAGCGGAGCATCAGCGAGCCATGCCTTATGGTAAGCGTCGACATTGCCGCATCCCAGCTCCAGAGATATGAATTGCCCCCCAACCTTCTACCCCGGAGTAGCCTCCGCCAAGTAGGCGACACATTGCAGTTGGCCGTCACTGCATTCGGATGCAAATGGAGGCCGTATCTCGCGCGGATGAAAGAAGCCCACAGCGAATCCTTTGTGCGAAACTTCCATCACATCTTGATTGATAGGGCGTCGACCACCTCGAAGAGTCGTCGGATGCCCAGTCCCCCTTCCGTAGTAGGCCTGCAAACCTGCTTCCAGTTCGACCAATGCCTCTTAGCTTCTCCGTTCTTATGACCCTAGAAGAAGGAGGCGAAGCTGCGCTCCAGAGATAGGATGACTTTCTTTGGGGGTGCGCTGACCGCCAAGGAGTACATGGGCATCGAGGAGAGGACGTGGCGAATCAAGACAAGCCTCCCCCCAGGAGAGAGCATATTATTGTGCCACCCAGCGATACGCTTCCTAATTTTTTTCTACGAGATGGATATACATACCCGAGTTGCGTTTACCTTGGATTAATGGACAGCCGAGATACTGGATGGGAGGAGTTTGAACAGAGTGACCAACTGAAGCAGCAATGGAGGCCCTTTTCTCCGGACCGATCGAAGGATGGACAAAAGTGCAGCTCTTGGAAGCATTCACTTTTTTCCCGGACGAACATTCATACCGCTGGAGGACCTTTTTGGTCATGTTGATGGATCGCTTGTCGCCTGCCGCAAAGATAATGACGTTATCGGCATATGAGAGGTGTGTGACCAAGGGGCACCCACGTAGCATGGTAACGGCCGAAGCCGGGATTAGATCCCATCTTGATCATATTACGACTTAGAAGCTCGGCAGCGATAATGAAGAGGGTAGGGGAGAGTGGGTCGCCTTGGCAAATGCCTCTGAAAGATTTGAAGAACCCCTTCACGCTTTCGTTCATCATGATAGAGAACCAAGAGTTCGATAGCGATCTCCAAATGATGTTGATCCATGCTTCAGAGAAGCCGAAACGATGAAGAATCTAAATGAGCGCTTGCTAATCGATTCTGTCATACGCTTTCTCCATATCTAACTTGATTGCGATGTTCCCACCGCAATTTTTCGTCCCCATGGCGCTGACCAGGTCCTGGGCTAGGATGATGTTGTCGGCAATTTTGCGACCATGGACGAATCCACTTTGCTCCGGCGAAATGAGTTTAGGGAGGAAGCCAGACATGCGAGAAGCTATCACCTTGGAGATGGTCTTGTGGAGGAAGTTGCATAGTCTTATAGGTATAAAGTCCGTGAACAGTTCCGAATTCTCCGATTTGGGAAAGATAACAAGTAGATTGCTACTTATTGCTTTTGGGAGGCAGAGTCCTTCGAAGAAGGCCACTACCGCATCCGTGACATCCTTGGCTATGATGTCCCAACACTGCTTGTAGAACTCGCCGGAAAACCCATCTGGTCCCGGAGCGCTCTTCGCGTCCAACTCCCACACCGCCGCCTTGACTTCCTCAAGTGAAGGAGTATGCTGCAGCACTTCGTTGTCCTGTTCAGAGATGATCCGAGGGATCGCACTATGGAAACCTTCTTCTTTGAGGATCGAGGTTTTGGTGAGGATGGCGGAGAAGTGATCGACTGCGGCGTCCTTGATAGCTTCCTGCGAAGAGATGTAGCCCCCGAAAGCATCCTTGATTCTGTGAACAAAAAGCCTATGTCTCTTGTAATTGACACACTCGTGAAAGTACTTACTGTTCTTCTCCCTCCATATCCCAGTTAAGTCTGGCTTTTTGGCGCCAGAAGTCTGTCTCCACCGCCGTCTTCTGTTTCAGAAAAGCACCCGCCGCTTTGAGTGCTTCTCTGTTCTCGGGGGATCCCTCATGGTAGAAGGCCGCCTCGGCTATATATATTTTTTTGAAACAATGGGTACTTGTGGCGAACTCGCATATATATATATATATATATATATATATATATATATATGGGGGCATACTAAAACTAACTCAGCCCCAGGATATAGGCTCACAGTCCATCCCATTTTATATTTTATTTTTTTAATAAAAACAGCAGCTCGAAAAATTTGGACTTGGGCCAGGAAATTAGGGCTGATTAAAACATAAACATTACTACCATTGATAAAGTATTTATTTTGTAAATTATTTCTAATATTTGAAAACTACGTTTTATTAGTCAAACTCTTCTTTTTGAAATAATATCTCGAAATATAGAACATCGTTTAAGAATTTATTTATTATAAAATTATTTAATAATAATATAGTAGTTACTTACAATGAAGGTAATATAAGCACAATATATAATACCCAAATTTACATTATACTATAAATTATTAATACTGTGCTTAGACAGTAAAATACTGCATTAATTAACAAGGAATTAATTCCTTGTCCCACGCGGTTACTAGAAGGTGTGGCAGAAGGATTAAATCCTCCTGACTTGTTTATTGATTTCCTAAGCTGCCTCTTCAAAATTCGAAGAGGTAATAAAATGGGGCCGGCTATACACACCCCAACCATTTCTAAGGACACCCCACATAACTTAAATGAAAAAATAGATTCATGTTAAAAGACCAATATACCCCAAGGCTTTGTAAGAACACCCCACAACAAAAAAAAATCTGCGATGAGGACGACAAATGCTGGTCGACCAGACAATGATCTGTTCGACAAGTATTGATCGAACATGTCTTCTTCTATTCGACAAATACTGGTCGAACATGTCTTCTTCTGTTCGACAAACACTGGTCGAACAAATTCTATTCGAACATGACATCTTCTGTTCGACACATTCTGGTCGAACGTACATACTATAGTTCGACTATCGTGGGTCGAACATTCCTCTGTTAGGTCGACAAACCAGGATCGAACCTATCCGTGAATAATCCAAATTTTTTTCAATTTTTTTTTGTTTCAACAACAGTTTATGGAGTTCGAATCACAAATAGTGATTAAAAACAAAAATAGTGAAGAGTTTGAACTAATTAGGTTATTCGATTTATAGGTTGTGAAGGGTTTGGAGAGAGGGAGTAGGGGGGGATAGGGTTGGAGAAGAGGGGAATCGGTGTGGGGGTGGAGTGAGGTGTGGGGTATGGGGTGTGGGATGTAGAAAATGATAGATTGTATGTTTTAATAGGAAGGGTATTTTAGTCAAGTGTTGGGGTGCCCTTAACATATCATCATTTAAATCATTTTAATTGGGGTAAACTTAGAACATGGGGTGTCCTTAGAAATGGTTGGGGTGTGTATAGCCGGCCCCTAATAAAATACTGTTTTAAAATATCAACATTGAATTGATTAGCGAGAGAATTTCTTCTTTCGATCGAGAAACT
>JANAVB010041800.1:25000-32500 GCA_029216955.1 Iris pallida | reverse complement strand
ATTTTGTTCTTCCTAGGCCGGATCGGTCCCTGGCCCAAGGTTTCCGATCCGAAGAACCATCGCCCTTGTCGACAAGTTGTCCATGACCACGCGCCTACGCTAACTTCTAGACTTAACGTAATGCATGGTCTCATTATTATCACAGTTCCTTTGCTTTACTCTTTCCACTTTTCACACTTCATCCGCAGAGCCCAAACCCGGGTTGCCTCGGCGACTGAACCACAGTCCCGACATATTTTCTCTTGGCGACTAACCATCGCTTAGACTTAACATTCTTTGAACTCAGGGAACGGCTACTGCATAGCCTTCCAACTTAACTTGAACATAACGTGTTTCCTTAAGTATCGACCGACCGTGGCTAACTTTCCACTGAACCAACCGTGGCTCGTGCCTCTAAACCGACTTTTGTTCTACGCAACGCTATCGCCCAAGTCATACTTCCTATGACGGGCCTTGGGGTCGTGGGACTATTTATCTTGACAACCGCAGAATGAGCGGGACAGCACGTAGAATAACTTGGGTCGACCGGCATAACTTTTGCCTAACTCACTCAAGCCTACAACTTAACCCAAGGGACGTGCAAAGGCTATGCCAAGCCTTGCGAGACAGGACCGTGCATGCTTTAGCAAGCACTTGCGCGGGCGACGCCTATGACTTAGGCTAACTCTCAACTTTTGCACCGAAGACCAACTTTCCTTCTCCCAAGCCACGGGACAAAGGACCGAGTGTCATTTTCAAAGCACGCCGTGCCCCAACTCTAAGCCGACCGTGGGACGTTTTCCATGTTCTAACTCGATTCAAACTATCGGGATTATTCCCTTAGCTATGTGGATGCGTAGCTTTTATTATCAAGCCTAACTTGTGCAAGTTGAAAACACGATTTATTATGTGAAGGCAAAGATGAGGAGAGTTCACCGAAACTACCCCACCTGAGCGATGTCTCCGAGCAAGCCGTTGCAAGGCTAAGACCGAACGCCGTCGGCGTTCGATTCCTCCGATTGACTTTGCGGGACGGGGCACTACATCATACACCACTCAGAACAAGTCTCGTCCTCGAGACTTTCCTGAAGGCAAGCTATCCTACCATTCCTAAGGCCAAGACTTAATCGTACGCACACACCTACGCGTTCCTTCGACTCCGAGCCACGCTCGCACTAGTATCAATCTTTCCTTTAAGACAAATTCAAGATCTCGACACACTCCCGTCTTTCAAGCCTTGCTTGAACTCGTCGCATCACTTGGCTGGATCGTGCACGCATTCCAAGCGTCCCCAAAATACATGCATTCAGCCAAGCCGCATGATAGAAAATTTGTCATTCTCACTCGAGTCGCATCGTGCACATACCCAGGCGTCCCTAAAATATATGCATGTCAGCCGAATCTCGTGAGCAGGGTTTTCTACATTCGTGATTCACGCTATCCATCCATGCCAATCCTCAAGATCAATCCTTCGACTGATAACTCATGAAACATGGCGTCTCGCCTAACCGCTAGGCCATTTCCTTTCGAGGCTAAGTCAATGTCAGGATTGGAATCATAGTTCCCCAACAATAATGCCAACACTGACCCCTATCCTAGGGTCAAACCAGAGTCGATCATATGGGGTCTTCTACCCAAGCTCGCGTCACTCAAATTTCTAAACATCGAGCACGATCACCTATTCGCATCAATGCGTTCATTGCGCAGAATTTCAAATTCTTTCAGTCACCAATTCTAACCAATTCATGTATTCGATCACGAGGTCGTCTTGCTCGACAATACGTTGCACCCCAATCTCACGCGAGTCCGATTATCCACGGCGGTTCATGAATCACCACGCAACGCTCCCGCGGAATAATCATTCTCATCGGGGCGTAACTCTTGTTTGAGTTTAGACTCATTCATTCTCGATACGCGGATTGGACCTACTCAATCCTCAAGTTTGATTCTTCAAGCACGCAAATCCATTCTCGAGTCACCTTCGCGTCAAACCACAAGTCGAAGCACAAGTTGTCGCACCGTGCAAGTTCGACCACTCCCGCTGTATGAATCACCATACCAGCGCTCACGCAGAGTGATCGCCCTAATCGGTGTGACGCATGTGCGAGGCTGGAGTAGCGCTCGCATAAGACAAGAACATCAACATTGTGGTTGTCGACGAAGCAAATCCAAACATTCCAGTTTTCATCCAAGCCAAGTTCGATAGTTCGATCGTCATTCGTTCAACTTAGAAAGTCCTCGAGCCAAGTCTATCTTTTCTTCGACATATTTTTAACAATTCAAGTATAGCGTCCAACGGAACAATGACATTTGCACGACCGTCATTTGCCGAGTCAGAGTACCCCCGAGTTATCGCATATCGATCTTTGATACGCCTCAATACCATCGACGATATGCGTAACCTGACGATCTTCCTTTGCAACAAATTTCGAGTCGTGCGACTGATGCTATTGTCCGAGTTGGATATTCCTCAATTTTCTCAATACTCAAGATCAAGTTCAATCGCTTTTCCTCAAGCTCGTTTCAAGATCATTATTCAAAACTCAAGTCACATTTCAGTTGTATCAATCCGATATCGCACGTACGATCCTCTAAGTTTCCTCGATCAAGACCATTCAATTTCATTCATCGTTCCGGAACGTTTTCTAACTCGCATTGCTCATTCACAAGTTGTCCGAACAAGATACTCGTTCGGGACATTCGAAGTCACGACCAACTAAGCGTGACGCGTTCTAAGGCTTTGCGCGATCGCATCGCCTCGCCGACATACTCGTAATCCTCAATATTTACTCGAACAATTTCCAAGACGAACCATACACCACTCGGATTCGAGCCACTCGACTAGTCGTCGACACTCAATCTTATTCTTCTCCGAACCTATCACATACACCACTCGGATTCAAGCCATAAGATCTAGTCCTCAATCACATTCGCGTCATTCGCTAAGACATCCTTCAGATTCGTTCGACGAATCGCTAGAGTAGTCGCTCGCGTCGATCGACGCACTAAGTCGTTCGTACTATTTCCTCGAAATCCAAATCAATCTTCCGTGTGCGCCTAAGCGTTAGTCCGATAGCTTTCCTATTGATAGACACTCTAAGTATATCTCCGTTCCCGACCGAGCGGTACTTGATATCGCTCGCAACTCGTTTGCACCAAGGGTCAAGGTGCGCGACGCGAAACACAACTTAGCCAAAAGGCCGTGTGCATAGCCATCCTATGCGGACTATATCCCGAGTTTGCACGTTTAATTGCTAGGGTCGACGTTGGACTAATTAGGCACACGTGCGACTTGCTAACATTAGCACACATTTTCTATCGAGTCAAGTTTGCAACGTTCAGCACAAAGGCCCTATCGATCCCGTTCAACCGAGTACTTGTACGAGCTTCCGAAAATATTTAGACTTATTGTATGGACATGCCGAGGGACATTTGAGAGAGAGCGTACCAACGATATCAACTTGCGGAAGCAACAGAGTTTTGCGGAAACATCAAAGTTAAAGAATTCAATCGACGGTCCAAGGACGTAAAGCCGTGCTCTGATACCACTATGTCACGCCCCGCTCCCGTAGGAGCGATCGTCCTCGCTAAGGCGTGATGCCGCACGAGCCTAGATTGCGCTCGTGCAAGGCAATTCCATAACGGCCGATTTCAACGGCGTCGACGGGGTCGTCGCACAGAAGTCCCAAGCAGAATCATTGAAAACATTGCAGCGGAATTAAAGAAGAACACATGAACACAAGTCATTCAAAAGAATCTCTTTTATTGATATTGAATACAAGTTTACATCTGTGGGCGCAAGGCCAAATTACAATGTCTCTCGTGCTCACTTTTCTCTCATTTACAAGTCATTCTGCTCTCTCTCATCTCTCGATACAATACTTGAATCCAGCGGAAGCTTCGGAAGGCGATGTCCATACATTACGTCCTGTATAAGTCTTCAGATCATGCGACCGCACGCTTCGACTCGCCAAGGAACTCCGTGCCTCGACGCATCCAAGCGAGCTCCGCGCCACGAGCTTCTACCTGTGCCTGCACATGAAACACTGTGTGGGTGTCAGTACCACTGTACTGGTGGAGTGAGCTTCTCGCCCACCCATACAAAACCTACACGTTCATTTACTTTGTGCAGCTTAAATCCCTTTCGATTGTCTTTCTAGTCTTGCCTTAGGATCAGTTTAGGACCGGCGCCTTAGCGCAACTTGTGTATCGGAACCATCCCGTGCTAGCAATGTCAACGTTAACTCATACTTTGTGCCTAGACCACTCCTTGTACCAACAACGTTAACCTATCAAGTCGTGTTTGCCTTACGGCCATAATCAGAGACGCAACTACACGAAGGACTCCATTTCCTTGCCTCTAGACCTTTCTCGTGCTTGCATTGTCGACGCACCGACTTATACTTATCTTTCGTGCCAAACTCTGGGACGTAACGACTCGGTCGTGCCACAACTCGATTCGTACTTCAATATCTCCGAGGCAGTGCCTCCTTGCTTAGTCTCGGCTACACTTGTGTCGTGACAACGCGGCCGTGCCTCATATTTCGAGGCCGAGCCCAAAAACTCGACATAACTTCATACAACTAGCCCTACGGCCCTTTTTGACTTAACTCGCAACTTAACACTCGACGCCACATCTCGTGCCGAAGCACGTCGCCTTCGCTGTAGCCAAATCTTAGGCTCAGACATTGTGTCTTTTTAACTCATACATATTCAACTCAATCCAAAGGCACCTACGCGGATTGCCGCCCGTGCCGACACATCTATATGAAAGGTCACTGGCATTGACTAGCCATAGTGGACATAGCCTGGTACTCGGGACCCTTGCACCGCCGGTTGCGATCCTCGATGCAAGTCCCCGACATACCGGTTGCTTCATACCCAGCTCGGCTATAATTTTGTTCTTCCTAGGCCGGATCGGTCCCTGGCCCAAGGTTTCCGATCCGAAGAACCATCGCCCTTGTCGACAAGTTGTCCATGACCACGCGCCTACGCTAACTTCTAGACTTAACGTAATGCATGGTCTCATTATTATCACAGTTCCTTTGCTTTACTCTTTCCACTTTTCACACTTCATCCGCAGAGCCCAAACCCGGGTTGCCTCGGCGACTGAACCACAGTCCCGACATATTTTCTCTTGGCGACTAACCATCGCTTAGACTTAACATTCTTTGAACTCAGGGAACGGCTACTGCATAGCCTTCCAACTTAACTTGAACATAACGTGTTTCCTTAAGTATCGACCGACCGTGGCTAACTTTCCACTGAACCAACCGTGGCTCGTGCCTCTAAACCGACTTTTGTTCTACGCAACGCTATCGCCCAAGTCATACTTCCTATGACGGGCCTTGGGGTCGTGGGACTATTTATCTTGACAACCGCAGAATGAGCGGGACAGCACGTAGAATAACTTGGGTCGACCGGCATAACTTTTGCCTAACTCACTCAAGCCTACAACTTAACCCAAGGGACGTGCAAAGGCTATGCCAAGCCTTGCGAGACAGGACCGTGCATGCTTTAGCAAGCACTTGCGCGGGCGACGCCTATGACTTAGGCTAACTCTCAACTTTTGCACCGAAGACCAACTTTCCTTCTCCCAAGCCACGGGACAAAGGACCGAGTGTCATTTTCAAAGCACGCCGTGCCCCAACTCTAAGCCGACCGTGGGACGTTTTCCATGTTCTAACTCGATTCAAACTATCGGGATTATTCCCTTAGCTATGTGGATGCGTAGCTTTTATTATCAAGCCTAACTTGTGCAAGTTGAAAACACGATTTATTATGTGAAGGCAAAGATGAGGAGAGTTCACCGAAACTACCCCACCTGAGCGATGTCTCCGAGCAAGCCGTTGCAAGGCTAAGACCGAACGCCGTCGGCGTTCGATTCCTCCGATTGACTTTGCGGGACGGGGCACTACAATTGGTCATCGCGCTTGGTTGAAAAGCCAGTGGCGCGAAGCTACCGTGTGCCGGATTATGACTGAACGCCTCTAAGTCAGAATCCAAGCTAAATAAGCGGCGCCTGCGCCCGCCGTCCGACCACCGACCCGCAGTAGGGGCTTACCAAAGCCCCCATGGGCCCATGTCGAAGGATGTCCCCCCCGCGGCGGACGTGCCGCGGGGGAACCCTTGAAGTGAAATTCCAAACGGTCGGCGGGCTGAATCCTTTGCAGACGACTTAAATACGCGACGGGGCATTGTAAGTGGCAGAGTGGCCTTGCTGCCACGATCCACTGAGATCCAGCCCTTTGTCGCACAGATTCGTCCCCCCCCCCCCCTACCTATTTCTCCCAACATAACGGGGCCCGAAAGGTTGGTCGCCCATACTTGGCCCCCTCACGCTCACGACGGGAAATACTACCAAGTACAGTATATGCTGCACCGCACTCACTACTCTACTCTGGCGCACGTGGCTCGTACAAATTGCCCATCTATTAAAGCGTCCTTGCGGCACCAAGCGCCACGGCGGAATACGCATAATTAACTTGCGTCGACGAAGGGCCCTATCGGTGCGACCGCCCGGCTCAGTAGCTCCTCCTACCTACTGCCACCCTCCCGTCGGATCCGAGAAGGAAGGAAGGGTCCTTCTCTCTTTCTTTCTTTCCCATAAAACACTAACTAAAACGGCGGCCGGGGTGCGAGAACCCACGAACAAGATCGGGAGAGAATACGCACGCATAGAAAAGACAGACACGTGAGTACGCACGTGACGGACAAGAGAATGCATTTACATCTCCCCGGACGGAGGACCCTACTAATACTACTAGCGTGTGTCCGGGGACAACGAGAAACCGACGCCAAGGCTTTACGTACTACGTACTAATCTAGTACGTGCAGCAGGAGACACAACATTTCTGCGCACGGCGTGGGCCTGACGGGCCCTATCGGCCGCACGGGACAAACAGAGGAACCTATAGCTGCCGCAGCAATTTCTGCGCACGCAAACAGTTTCTGTGCACGGCGTGGGCCTGACAGGCCCTATCGGCCGCACGGGACGGAGGAACCCACGAGTTGCTGCAGTTTCTGCGCACGCAAACAATTTTCGTGCACGGCGTGGGCCTGACAGGCCCTATCGGCCGCACGGGACGGAGGAACCCACGAGTTGCTGCAGTTTCTGCGCACGCAAACAGTTTCCGTGCACGGCGTGGGCCTGACAGGCCCGATCGGCCGCACGGGACGGAGGAACCCACGAGTTGCTGCAGTTTCTGCGCACGCAAACAGTTTCTGCGCACGGCGTGGGCGTGACAGGCCCTATCGGCCGCACGGGACGGAGGAACCCACGAGTTGCTGCAGTTTCTGCGCATGCAAACAGTTTCTGTGCACGGCGTGGGCGTGACAGGCACTATCGGCCGCACGGGACACAGAAACGCATGCGTTGCAGCAGTTTCTGCGCGTTGCAGCAGTTTCTGCGCGCACGAAGAATTTCTGCGCACGGCGTGGGCGTGACAGGCCCTATCGGCACCACGGGACACAGAAATGCAAGCGTTGCAGCAGTTTCTGCGCACACGAAGAATTCCTGTG
>JANAVB010041799.1:0-51911 GCA_029216955.1 Iris pallida | reverse complement strand
CTCGATCAGGGAGCAACATGATACCTACGCACCTGTGTTCTCGAATACCCGAGTCCACAAGTTTGGTGCAAAGGTAGATCAGCCTGCTATCGACTTGCGTGAGGTGATCACTCACAAACGCAAAGAGGCAACCTTGGCATGCGATGAGTCCCTCTCGAGACGTCGTTGCACCCAAGTCATCATCAACTGCTACTGACAAGTCGGCAGCACCTGAAGATCGGCAGTCCATTTTTTAACGACTGCAGCAGCCAGCACCTGTCCGATAACAACTCGAGAAATAGGTGCAAATTTTGGAAGACGAGGAGGTTCCTTTCGCCTCCTGTAATTCAACTCGGAAGGTTCCTCCCGGTAAGAGGGAAAGAAGACAGGCTCTTCCAGCCCGCAATCTCAGCCAGCACTGCAAGGAATCTCTCATCTGGAGGGTTGCCGCCGACAGCCACAGGGGGTGTCTTTTTAGGCACTCGATCCAGAAAGAAGCATCCAGCATCTAGGGGTGCACCTTCGACCTCCTTGGGAGTAGATGAAGCTGGTGATAGCAATCCCCTCATATATACGACAACTCGGTACCAAGAGCATACACATGGGGTAGAGATTCCCCGAAATTATGCAACAGACTTGGACTTCCCTGAAGGCGACCACCCTCGCCAAGACGATGCGGCTTCTTGCAAAGGAGGTAGCACCCCTTCCGAGTCCGAAGAAGATGACATTCCGACATTCTCTGCCAATTTCTCTGTATGAGAATACGACACGGAGAGCACCTCTGTTACGGTCCCTTCCACCTCTACCTATGTACAGACAGTCTTTATGGCTGACGATGATCATGAGGCGCCTACTGATTGATAACGTCTAGAAATACCTAAAGCCATGCTCTTGTCCTTGGTCAAGTCAGTAGACGAAATCAAACCTGCCTTGCCAACTCAACCAGCAAGGACGCCCAGACAAACAAGCTTGGGACCCGCAGTCAATGCGGACTCCAACACGATCGCCCCTCCTTTGGGTCATGATCCATTAGGAACATCCGTTCCTTCAGCTGCAGATGAAGCCAAGAAGGCAAGAAGGGAAGTCCACGAGCTTCGAGCAATGTTCAATGCCCGAGACTCCTCTCGGGACCTCAGAATACGGTAGCCGTATCCTGTTGCATGGAGAGATGTGCCTTTTCCACCATGGTACAAGACATTTTATATCGATTCGTATGACGGAAAGACCTCTGCTAGTCGGTACATGACTTATTTTGAGGTCACAATCGACCACTTATCGTATAGCGACGCCATCCTTACACGATTATTCATCAAAGAATTGGAGGAGATCTCGTTCGACTGGTACCGTAACCTTCTCGACAACTGCATCATTCTTTTGACGGCTTCAAGCACATATTCCTGGAGAGGTTCTACGAAGTGGCGCATGATGTGACAATATCGTCTCTCATGGACGTCATTCAAGGAGAGAGGGAGCTAACAAGGAACTATATCGAGCGGTTCCGCCAAACCGTAATGTGATTGCCCCATGGCAATCCCGAGAGCTCCTTGATTGAAATCTGCCAGAAGAAGTTGCTCCCCGCAATTAGCCTCTGGATGGACGACGATCAGTTCAGGGATTGGACGACCTTCATCATAAGTACTACCAATGCGGGGCAAAGTTGAAGAAGGCTCGCAAATTGGGATTACACATCCCAGATGTAGAGGATAAGGGCAAACGTCCTGGTTATCTACCTCCAACAACAACAACAGTGGCGGCACCTCCAACCGGGACAATAAAGGCAAACAGGCCATGGTCGCTGATACGACCAAGAAGCCTGAACAAAAATAGGCGAAGGTCAATGGCCCAAGGTGAATTACTCATTTAAAGATAGTCATGTCAAACCTATCTTCGATATACTCTTGCAAGGGGGTAGGATCCAGCTCCCTCTACCAAGGCGCGAGCCTCGAGCGGCAGAAATGGAAGACCCAAAATTGTCACTTCTACCGCTATGTTCATCATTTCACTCATGACTGCTTCCAATTAAAGCAGAACATTCAGAGTCTTATCGACTCCAAAGTTCTATCGATAGTTTTCGAAGAGGTTACTGCGGCTGCGAACATGGTATCAATTCAATTTGGGGACTTCCCCCAACAAATACTCCAGACGGGGTAGTACCTGTCCCTCGGGCAACGATGAAGGTTACTAATCTTCCATCCGTCCGAAACTAGACATCTGGTTTGGTACCTCTCACCACATCGCGAGAAGAGATCATGTGGGTGCACCTAGACGTAGTGCCCAAAGTTACTCAGGCGGTGTCATCTCCTACCAAGAAGAAGGACAGAAAATCTAGATCCTGTCATACAATTTCAGTCGAAGTTGAGAAAGCGGCAGCCGTTGTTACCCAGTCTGGAGCACAAGTCCAGCCCATACTGAGCAGTTCAGTCGAAGATCCTCAGCCGACAACATTGTGTCTAGGATGTTGCAAGGCCGCCTCAGCCTCCATTGGCAGATTAGTCCAAGCCAAAGGAAACCCGCTTCGACAGGCCACTCCGTAACGATACATCTCAGGGGCTGGAGAAACCTTACAACTTTGATATATTAGCACAATTGGCTAATACGCCAGCAAAGTTGTCGTTATACGAGCTCCTAAGGCTCTCCAAGGATCTTCGTGTCGTATTGAGCGAAGCACTCCAAAATGTTGACGCCTACTTAGCCCAGGTCAAGCCTCCAGGGGAAGACCCGTTAGCAGATCTATAGGGCAACAATGGTACAGATGTAATGCCCAATACCATATTTACCCTACAGGACATGTTGATCACGTCCAACTTATATGATCGCCCCTTGTACTACACTGGATACATAGGCGACATCAAGGTGGATCGGATGAATATCGACCCTGGCTCGTCGATAAGCATCATCCCGAAAAGCTTGCTCCAACTTCTGGGCATCCCTATGTACCGGATAGCAGGGACCAATACTGCCATTAGCAGTTTCAACTCGGAAAGGAGCTATCCCCTAGGGAAGATCCGATTGAAATGTCAGATTGGTGACCTGAAGGTGGAGGTTACCTGCTACGTCATAGATGTAGACACGTCCTACAACATCCTCCAGGGACGTCCGTGGATACCTGACTATATGATCGTGCCATCCACCCTTCACCAATGCTTCAAGTATGTCAGTAAGCACAGCTTCATGAAAACTGAATTCGTCGACATCGATCCCTTCAAAGGGGTTGAATCTTATTACTCTTCGGAGGCTTGTCTATATGACGAATCCAAAAACACATAACTGACAAACTGGAGGCCATCACAGGGCCAGAGGAACCCTTGAGGATTCATCTCCAGGCCCGTAAATCGGGCAAAGCCACACCCCTCGTCGCAATCTTGTATAAAGAGGTGCCCAGTTCTCCTGCCTCACCTGCATAGTTGGAACCAATGGTCATCCGGCTCCAGAGATCCAGCCAGGAGCCAAAATCCGTCGTAGGGCCGATGGTGATCCGATTGCCGAAATCCAATCAAAGGTAACAGGAAGATACGAGGCCCTCTATGACACTGATGGTGATCCGATTGCCAAAATCTACTCAAAGACAACCGGAAGACACAAAGTCCCCTGCCGAGCCAATTGTCATCCGTCTTCCCAAGACGAACTGGCAACCAAGTGTCGACCCGACACCATCAGGAAAGCCAATACCACAAGCTGAACCCTTGGTGGTCAAGTTGCCCAAAATAGTGCCCCAACCTCCGATCTTGCAGGGGGTAGCCGAAGAGGACGTAGAACTCGCCAAGTACCTAGTTACATAGGTGGATAGCCCCTCTCCTGATGATGTAATCCCTGTGGACAAAATTCCTTATTTCATCAATAAGAGGCTGTCGTTGGACTATTCTGAGTGTGATAAGCTTAATCTGATGTATGCTGCATGGGACCGTCTAGACATTAACCTGTACACATAGGTGACAACCATCCGTACCGTAAATCAACTTTCTCCCATTAAAGGCGCTTGCTTCCTAGTCCAGACAGAAGAGAATGGGGTCACACGATCATCTTTGGCCGAAAAGAAGGTCCTTAATCTTTCACGCCACAAGTGTTCGATCTCGAACCCTACGCTGGAAGATTGCCACTCAACCTGTATAGTCCTCAAGCCAAGTACTTCATGCAAACGTAGGGGTACGATATGGAGGCTACCCCGGGTCTGAATTATGGCAACGACCGACGATTATCTCTACAGCTGTCAGTACCAGCTGGGAAACCTCGGGACTATTATCACAAATCCAGATACGGCCTCGGGTATGTTACACCAGCAACAACGCCCGAGAGTTCTGATGAAGAATGCGAGTGGCACTCTCATTCGTCTGAGTCACCCACTTAATACTCAGATGGCAGCATTGGAGATATATTCAGGCAGACATTATCTGTCAACATGACATCCGCTGATATTGAAGAGGAAGACGAAGATCAACTCGAACCGCTTGAGTAAGAGCCATGGGTCCAACAACTGAATGCACAATGGGAGAAGCGCTTTGAACTACGAGACCCTTCCACTGAAGACGATGTCATACAAGTTAACCTCGGTGATGAATCCTCTCCAAAGCCAATCTTTGTCAGTAAAATCCTGACAGACGGAGAGCGGGAGTCATTGTTGCAACTCGTCAGAGAATACATCGACGTCTTTGCCTGGAGCAATGAAGAGATGCCAGGGCTAAATCTCGAGATCGTACTTCATAAGCTCAACATTTATCCGGACGCAAAACCTGCAAACAACAGCAGCAGCAATTTCGTCCAGACATCATGAACTCTATTGAAGCAGAAGTAAACAAGCTTATAGATAGCGGTTTCATCCGTGAAGAGCAGCACCCAGACTGGGTAGCTAATATAGTACCAGTCATCAAGAAGAATGGAAAGATCCGAATTTGCATCGACTTCCGCAATCTGTGTAAACCCCCAAAATTTTTACTATGATTTTTTTTATAAATTTGGTATTAATTTCTTACTTTGCATTTTGTACGTCACATAGTCGTATTGTACGCCATATGCGAATTTGTCGTATTAAACGTCGCGTATGAGTTTGCATTTTCGTATGCCTCGTCGAGTACGAATATGTACGAGGTACATATTTTTGTAAAAAAAATATTTTATTTTAGAAGCTTGATTTTTCAAATAAAAATATAATATTTTCAATTACTTAAAGTGGTAAAATGCGTCGTATCGTGGATTGCCAAACTTCATTCATTTTATTTTTCATGAAAAGGGTTATTTATAATGAGTAATTTAGAAAAACTATGTTATATGTAAAATATATTTTTGCATAAGAGTATATAAATATATATTTGTAATTTTCGAAATTAATTATTACTATATTTATATATATGAAAATGATATTTGAAATTTTGTTGAGTGAATATTTGATTAAATATGGTAATTTAAATTAGAGAAGATTTTATTTTAAATCAAATGAAAGTTTTATCTAGATTTAAATCAACTTTTGATTATATTTTAAGTCGATTGAATTAATAGGGAATTTATCTCTTGGGGAATTTAAATTATCCTAACCTATATCCAACTGGGTCCTCCACCCTATATAAGGAGACCTCCATTGTTATTCTCTATAACAATATTAATCCACAAATTTTTCCACAAATATGAGTGCATCGTGTCTGTGCCCGTGAACCGCCCATCCATTATATCTTTCTACATATACAGTAGTTCTCCATCTCGTATCCGACCCTGGATACATTTTCAATCCCGTTTCACTCGTGTCGAAAAAACCTGACACGATCCAATTCCTAGCAAATCCTAATTTTTGATGTTATTCCTTCCCTGTTCCAGCCAGCAACGTCGCCCAGCCAAACACACCCCGGCCTCGACCAACCTCGCAGCCCCTGTCATCCGTCTACATCGCCATCACCTTCTCTCCAAATCCACCGCAGCCACCACCTCTCTGTCGGACGCATCCCTCCACACTCCGACCACCTGCTGTTGCCCAAACTGCCACCGCAGCCACCCACTGGAAACCCCCAATCAAGCCGATAACAACCACCACTGTCACCATCATCGACATCGCCACCAATCTCTGCCGACACCGTCCCAAAATCCAAACAAAGAAAGAAGAAGTGAGAACCCTCACCTGGCCGCCGACGACGTCGAGCCTCTCCCCAAGATTCGCCGAGCCTTCCCTACCGTCGACGTCGGACTCGGGCTCCACTTCCCCGGATGATCCCGACGCCGGGTCCGGCTGTCCCCGCACTACTCTGCCGAGCCAGCGCCGCCCCCTCCTTGTCGTAGCCGTACACCTCCCCGTGGCCGAAGATCCGCCCTTCGGTCGCAGCCCCTCGCTTCTTAAACCCCCAACCCGATGTTGGGTTCCCCGTGCTCCACCCGCGTCCGCCGCCTCTACCTCACTCTCAGTCGAGTCCGACGAACCTCGCCTGGCCATGTACCAAATCTCCGTTCACCTCGAGTTGCCTCGATCTCCGTAGCACCTCCAACACTGCCTAGATCGAGCCCGATGCCGCATCCAAGCCCATCCCGTGCGTCTGTCGACCAGCCGCTCCGGTCACCCTCGCTACAGTAGTACACGACCCTACTCCAGGTGCCGCGTCTCCTGCCGGTGGACTTCTCGCCATTCATCCCGTCCGCGCCTCTCTTCCTGCTGTAAGTCTCTCACTCTCCGCTTCCCCGCTCTGCTCACGCCTCCTCCTTATTCCCCCTTTTCTATGAAAACCCCTTTCATTCCATTTCTCCTAGTAAAGTAACAAGTGTTACTTATTAATGGCTGATTAAAAGTTATTTTTTTTTACCTTCTCTATACCATGTATTTTTCTCTTCCTGTTAGGATGTAACTTTTTTGTACTATTTTTAAAATTTTGGAATACTGTGTATTAGTATATATGTGCTCTTTACAACACTATATATTAGGTATCATACCATATTTATTCATATAGGTATTACTGATAATATTTTGGTGTTAATTTTTTATAAGTAAGTATTAATGTTATTCTTATAACAAATATATTAGTATTTTGACAAAAATATTGTACTAGGCTTTCTCTATTTATTTTCAAAGCTAAATTTTGAACCCTAAATATAATATTATATTATTTAGGACAAAGTGTTGACCTTAAAAGGATATTGACAAATTTTGGGTTTTAGCCTTGAATGATTTTTCAAGATTTTTCGTGATTAATAATATCTTAGAATAAATATAGTTAATTTCAAATAATAATAATAATAATTTCTAACTAAAAATGATTTCTTCGATATGCAGATGTTTATTTTGAGTTATAGTTTTCTACCTATATATTTTATTTTGACCACCTAGAACGTTTTGCGTAAATTAATTTTTAGATTTTTAAGCAAGTATGTAAAAACTATCTTTAAAAACTAATAAGAATATTTTCAAAGATTATAAATGGTATCAAGATTCGTATATAATATTTCTTCATGTCCATGACCAATCCTATTTATTCTTCCTTCGCCAATTATGTCCTTCCTTCTATTGACCATAGCTAATCTACCCATTCTGGAACCAGTGGAACAGTCTATACCATCATTGGAGGTCATTTGCATAGTTGTAACACCAAGGATAAACTCTATGCCACCTAGATCATCGCAACACACGGGCGTCCTACCAGGCAAGACACCTTGTCTTTACTGTTTAAATTTTCTGCTCAATATCATGCATGTTTTATTTATTTTTAAGTTATTTCTTTCTAAATTATATGTAGATGCAAATTACTATTTTATGCAATTGGCTTAGAGTTAAGAGACTACCGTCAAATTTAGTGTGTCTCATTGACTTGTCACGATTGTACACGAGTTGTGTGTGAGAGTTATGAGCATCATATAGAGGTCACTTGCGTGTGGGCTGATCCCCCGTGCGCATGCGTAGAATGAACTGTCAATAGATGCATATTAAAAGACTTGACAGTTATCTAATAAAATAGTGTGGTAGAAACGACATGTGTTGTGTGTCGTAGTTACGACACATGTATAGTATCATTGGAGGGAGGGGACAGCTACTGGCGTAGGGGCTACATTTACTTTTACACACATTTGGGAGATAGTGTCTCGGATGAGCGCTACGTGTTACCCGGCCGATAGTGTCTCGGATGAGCGCTACTTGTTGGCCACTCTTAATTACTTGCTTGCGTGAATCCGTTACAGCCCCTGCGTAGAACGTTGTCCTCTAAAGTGTATTCCACATAGAATGGTTAGGAACCTTTACCTATGCATACTTTGCTGTTGAGCTTTTATTATTCAGTTTAGTGGCATGATATTATGTGCCTTGTTACGTCCCTCTGAGGACCTGGTTATCTCTCCAGGTGTGTGCTCTTGTCTTTCGCAGGTATTCTAGCAGTGGCCATGATTATCTCTATTTCTTCGAGGATGATTGCACTTCGATCGTCTTCGCTTCGCTCGCCAAACTTTCTTTTATTATTTCTTTTCATAGTTGGTAGTGGATTTGTCTCCGCCCAACTACATGTAAACAGACAAATTCTTACTTATTTCTATAAAAGCTTGATTTTATTTTGTGGATGAGAATAGTTATGATGTACTATATTTTACATCTTATGTATACATACAAGGCCCATGTACTTTATATGTATACAGCTGGCAAGGATACGTACCTAGCCCTAAGTATTTTGGGACTGGGGTGTTACAATCTGAATACGACATGCCCTAAGGATGAATTCCCTCTTCCAATCACCGACATAATGATCGATAATACATGTGGCTTCGAGCACATGTCCTTTATGGATGGCTTTTCAGGATACAATCAAATCAAAATGTCTCCTGATATGAGAAGCATACGTCATTCCGAACACTGATCAGCGTGTATTGTTATACGGTCATGTCCTTCAGCCTGAGGAACGCCGGTGCTACATATCAGCGTGCTATGAGCGTCATCTTCAGAGATCACTTATGCAAGACGGTGGAGTATTATATCGATGACATCGCCGTCAAAAGCTGCTCCAAAAATGATCACTTACATGATTTGAGAACATTGTTCAACCTCATGCGAGCGCACAATCTGAAGATGAATCCCACCAAGTCCTTCCTGGCGTATCCAGCGGGAAGTTCTTGGGCTTCGTCATTACTTCCCAGGGAATTCCCATAGACCCCGATAAAACAAAAGCAACCCGAAAATAAACCCACCAAGGAACCTCCGTGAACTCCGTGGCCTTCAGGGAAGACTAGCCTACATCAGGAGGTTCATATCTAACCTCTCAGGGCGATGTCAACCCTTCACACAATTCATGAGGAAAGGTGTCTCTTTCGTATGGAACGAGAAATGTCAGCGTGCCTTTGATGACATTAAGGAATACCTGACGAATCCGCCAGTTCTGGTAGCCCAGTCGCCGAAAAGCCCTTTCTGCTCTAGGTACGGGTGATGGAACACTCCCTCGGTGCCCTGCTAGCACAGAATAATGACGTGGGACATGAATAAGCTATTTACTATCTCAGCAGGATGATGGTAGGACCGGAACATAGGTACACCGCCGTGGAGAAGGAGTGCCTTGCCCTAGTATTCGTCATTCAGAAAATACGACACTATGTGACAGGGCAAACCATCCATGTTGTCTCACGAGTTAATCCTCTCAGGGTTCTCATGACCAAACCAGGCGCACTTAGTTCTCGTCTAGCCACCTGGGCAATACTGTTATCTCGCTACGACATGAGTTCCGCAAAAGGATGTCAAAGGTCAAGCCCTAGCCGACTTCTTAGCAGCCCATCCAATCTCAGAAACAGCCAGAATTTATGAAAAAATCTCCGACGAAGTCGTCGCCTCAAACATGACTTCACGTGATGCCATTTGGCAAATATTCTTTGACGGTGCTTCAAGAACGAGGCCACAAGGTGATATCGTCGCTGGAGTCAGAGTAGTATTAATTTCTCCCTCTGGACTGGTGGTCAATCGGGCGTATTCTCTCACAGAACCCTGTTCAAACAACTTAGCTGAATATAACGCTCTAGTCATCGAACTCTAACTTACAAAAGAGGTGGGGGTCAAGTACTGGAAGCGTATGGTGACTCGCAGCTGATTGTTAATCAGATCCGAGGCTCATACGAGGTTCACAACGAGGACCTGATTCCCTACTATCAGACAGCAATTGCCATCATCGCGACCTTAGAAGGGTTCCTTATAGAGCATGTTCCTAGGCTCCAAAATATTGAAGCCGATGCCCTAGCAGGCCTCGCCGCTTCCTTGGTAGTTCCAAATGATGCTCATCATCTAGTCGACGTGATAGGCCATGAGATGGTCTGTCCCAAGAACAATGTTCAACTGGGTATGAGTTACTCCGCCCAGATAACCAATGACAAACAAGACTGGAGATACCCGCTCATCGACTTTGCAATCTACAGAATTCTACCAGAGAATATGAAGGAAGCAACTTCAATCAGAAGACGCTCTCTCAGATTCTTATATGATACAGAGACAAAAATGTCATATCGACGATCCTACGATCGGCTACTGTTAAGATAACTGTCAAATGTAGAAGCCAAAGAAGCCTTACGCGAGGCTCACGATGGCGCTTGCGGGGCTCACCAACCTGGCCCAAAATTACAAGATCGTCTCCGTCGGATGGATTATTACTGGCCCACAATGGTAGCAGATGCAGTCGATTATACAAAGAAATGTAAAGCTTGCCCAATCCATGCAGATTTTACATCTTCCATCTAAATTTTTGCACCCAACAGTGACCTCTTGGCCATTTGAAGCATGGGGAATGGACATCATTGGGCCAATCACCCCACGTCGTCTAGGGGGCATCGGTTCATACTTGTAATTACTGATTACTTCTCCAAATGGGCGAAAGCTGTTCCGCTTGCAGAGGTAAAGACATCAAACATGATTAGTTTCATAAAATATCATGTCATCTACCGTTTTGGACTGCCCCGGAGGATTATTCACGACAACGGCACGCAGTTCACAAGTCACGCTTTTTATCAATTTTGTGATAAGAATCGGATTCAGAATATGGCCTCAACGACATATAACCCATCGGCTAATGGTCTGGATGAAGCCTTCAATAAAACCATAATCTAGCTCCTCAAAAAGTTCGTGTCTTCAAATAAACGTGACTGGAATGAAAATCTTGGTGAGTGCTGCGGGCGTATCGCACTACGATTCGGACGGCTACAAGAAATATACCGTTCTTCTTGGTCTACGGGAGAGACAGTTCTCCCATTGGAGACTCAGATCCCCTCGCTTCGCGTGGCCCTTACTTACCGATTGACGTCGGATGAAAACCACCGCCGACGACTACAAGAACTGGAAGCGTTAGACGAAAAGCATTTACAAGCTCAACAAAGCATAGAGCTCTACCAAGAGGTGACACAGATACAACGACTATTTATGTACTAAAAATAATAAAGAGATTTTCAATCTCGAATAGAAAATAAAGTTTTCGAATAGCGACTGGAATCTCAAATGGCAAAACAACCTCAATGTAGGAAACATAATCCCGAATAGATAACAAAGTCCTAGATGGTGAACAAAATTTAGAAGTAAGAAGCAATTCTTGTATCGAAACATAGTATAACAAAATCTCAGGTAACAAAAAAATCTCGAACAGATCTCGAATGGAACAAGCGAATCTAAACAACGTCGTAAATAAAGAACGAGTCCCGAATAAAGTCAAGAGTAGGAAATAGAATCTCAAACAAGCATCAAATAGAAGCGAAGGTTCAAACAAGGTTTCAGAATGATATTTCGAGTAGGAATAAATCTCGAATAGTACAAGTTTGATTAGCGAACAGAATATCAATAACGAGTAGGAACAAGTATCCCGAAAACAAGCAAAATCTTGGATAAGAGATAAGGTCAAACAAGTAGTGGACAACAATTCTCGAAATAGAAAATCGAAATCATTAAAGGGGAATAGGCAAACAGTATCGAGTAGTAGATTTCAAACAAATATCGAACTGTGGATATGAAACATGTTTACTGAATAGGAAACAATATCTCGAAATAAGTTTTGAATATCAATCAAGATTTAAAAAATAGGAAACAAGAAGTTTCAAGAAATGATCTAGGTGCTAAGAGGAATTAAAGGGAAAACTAGATTATGAATCATGATCCATGGTTTTCCCAACCATGCAAAAGAAACCTTCGGTCTTCAGTCTGTCT
This sequence comes from Iris pallida, assembly GCA_029216955.1. Classification (NCBI taxonomy): domain Eukaryota; kingdom Viridiplantae; phylum Streptophyta; class Magnoliopsida; order Asparagales; family Iridaceae; genus Iris; species Iris pallida. The sequence continues at coordinate 39,823 of JANAVB010041799.1, read as the reverse complement.
TCAGTACTCCTCCGGAACTGGAATCTCTTTAATCTTCTTCAACTGTCCTGACGTAGACTAGTCCATGCCGTAGTGCTCGATGTGATTGCTGAATCTGGAGAGGTGGGTCCCTTTGCTGTTGTCACGCCCCGATCCCGGAGGATCAAAAACTAGCCACTGGGCGTGATGCCGTACAAGTCTAGATTGCACTTGTACAAGGCAAAACCATTACAGTTCTAGTAATTCTCAGAAAACATCAAAACGCAGCAGAACCAAGCAGATAAATTGAAGTCACACAATTTATATAGAAATGTATCTCTTTATTGATAATCAAAATGGATTACAAGACTTGCAACGAAATACAGAGTTTACAACTGATTACAAGACTCGCAGCGGAATACAGAGTTTACAACTGTTTACAAGACTTTTGAATAGCCAACTGAATGTATACACTTGCCCTTTAGGCTACAATGAATATACTGACTTCTTTACAATGAACTTGCCAATATGGCTACAATCTCACTGGTACATCTGAGTTCCACTGTTCCATACATTATGTCCCGTATAGCAGAAGACATCATCTTAAAAGAAGAGCTTCTGCACACCCATCCGATTCATCGATGCCAAGCACTGATTCACAGGATTTCCCCCAAGCAAACACCTGTAATATTGCCCACAACGTGGGTCAGTACATCATCAATGTACTGGCGAGCGGTGCTGGCCCAACTCACCTAAGAAGACAACACTAAGTAATCATGTTACAGAACATTATTAACAGTGGTCTTTCTTGTTGCCTTAGGGTCAAGTTTCATGTTATAGCCGACAAGAAGTAAAGCATGCAAATCTCATAGCCAACATAATTTAAAGTATACTGTTATCACCCTTTGGTGATTCTTACCCACGGTCGTGTAGCCATCCCTGTACATTTATAATACTTACTCTGCCTGCACAAGACATTGTTAGAAACAATATCATGATTCAATATGAATATCACCGTTCAGGTGATTCTTACCAACAGCCGACATCCTTCCCTGTATTTGAGTAATAACTTACTCTGCCTGCATAAGACATCATTAGCACCTGACCTATCTATATGAAGGTCACTGGCGACACGCCATCCTGGACTGTCTTACAGGTATACAGCGCCCTTGCCAGTGCAGGTAGCTAGCCCCACTGCAAGTCCTGTATACCGTGCTACTACTTCAGCACTGCCACTACTTCGGCATTGGTTTCCCCTAGGACGAACCGGGTTCCATGGCCCAGGAATACCGTTCGAGAAACCACCTTGTCGACAAGTTGTCAATGACCATACAACTATATGCAACTTATCTAAGAAGAAAACATATAATGCATGATAAGGAAAACTAAGCAAAACCATCATTCTCATTCGTATTGCCATCTTGTCTTGAGCCAATGCTCACATTATCATCTGCCGAATCCAGGGTCTTGGCGTAATCAACATTCTACATCGGCGACAGGATAATAGAATGTTGTTACCCAATGCCTTGCCACATCTTTGATACCAAACATCTTTCCAACCAAACTCAATGTACTCACCGCCCAATTCCTGGGACTTAGCATCTGTTTAGCATTCATTCATTTGAATGCAATTCAAGCATACTCACTGCCCAGTTCTTGGGTCTTAACATCTGTATTGCCATCTATTCATTGAGCCAACGCTCGATATACTCACCGCCCAAGTATTTGGGACTTTGCCTTCACCTGTCATGTAATTCATCGCAACAGCGTACAAGCATATAATTTATTTAGCCACAACAGTTTACGTTCAGGTGATTATTATCTTTCATTATCTTTCCAAATTCCATGCAAGGTGTTATTGAGCAACACAATAAGAAACATAGCATACTCATCCTTATTTAAGCGTGAAGCTAAAGGATCTTTGAAGGGTTCAACACTACTCACATTCATAGGACGATTCCCGCCACGATCGCATAGTCTTCCAAGCGATCCTTCGCATAATCCTAAGTCCAACAAGGCTTCATCGAACCAACCATCCATCATAAGACATCTTGCGGGTCGGGGCACTACAATATATACCACTCAGAAAAAGTTTCGTCCTCGAAACTTAAAACAAAACTCATCCCCATAACTTCAACCAAGCTTTCATGAAACTTCTCTACAATCAACTTGTACCATCTAATATTTCTTCGCAATCTCTCGATTGATTTCAAGTAATGTACCATCTCGTACAGCATCCCAATTGATTCAACATAGTTTACTATCTTTGATCTTTCCTCCGACACTCGTGTAAATCCTTAGCACATAATAATCCTCCCCGTGGCTTCGTTTGTATTCAGCATATCACTTAGTTGGAATCATACACATATTTTAGGCGTCCCCGAAATACATGCACTTCAGCCAAGTTCAGTGATAGAGAAAGCGAACGAGCATCGGTGTACCTTCTTTTTCGAACATCATTAATTCTCTTTGAGCATCTCGTATAATCCCACTTTGTTTATTCGATACTCCAACCAATTGATAACACAATAGATGTTGCCAATTCAAATCAAGACATTTTCCTCAACCGGTCCAACATTTCCAAAGTATTCGGACTTAGATGTATCAAGTATTCCTTTCAAGTTCATTGTCATCCATGCCACCAAAGTTGATAAATCCCATAGCAACATTTATTTTGATACCCCAATTCTCATCGGTCAAATCTTGTACTCATCATCATTCGCATCCATACACATGTTTGCAACGCATAAATTTTCTCGATCCTGATTCATCCATCAAATTGTACCATCATCCCACTCTAGTAATATTTCTCATTGTACTCAAATGTTTCTTCGTATTGATCAAGCCAATAATATTATCCTCTCACATAGGCAACTATCATATTCTAGCAACATTAATTCTGAGGGTCATTCATATTCATATTCGCCGATCTCGGCTACATGCACTATCCAATTCCGTCATTACACTTATCCTCAATCTTGATCCGGTCAATGAAATTATTCCAACTATCTCAAAGCACTACCAACAATTTTCGCAGCTCAATATCAATCAACCAATCCAACCAGTTCTAACAATTCCCAACATTTCAACCAAGGTAACTCAATTTCCGAAACCAACATGATCCGTCATCCCATCCAATATTATAACATCAAAATTTCCCAAATATCTATTCCATTCCAAAGCCTACCTTCCAACACATCTTATTCATTCCAACTATACTCACGCAACACCAATAGGGACATCCTACGGTTTTTCAATAGTCAACTTAGCATACAATCAAGTCTCTACGGTCAGCTAATCTAAGCTAAACCAGATATTCAGCTAACCCATATGAGATGAGTAGCTATCAGGGACATACTTATCTCTTATCTTAGAGGTAACCAATTCTCAACATAGGGCAACTCTATGGTCTGACCAACTTAGGGACATGGGACACCATCCCAATCTTATGAACTTATACCCAATACGGACAACTGAAGAACATAGCCAACCAATCTGAGACATACGCAAGCAACCAACAATCTAGGCAACAAACCGACACTCTAGGCAACCAGCCAACAATCTAGGCAACCAATCGACAATCTAGACAACTAGCCAACAATTTAGGGTCAAGTCTTTCTACCCGTACTCATACTCGAGTCATACCTAACGAAGTCTCATTCTAGACTTACCCGCAACCGACCAAATCTATCCGACAATTCTATCCAACAATTCTATCCAACAATTCTATGGGTCAATCTCGAAGCTATCATATAAAACTCCTCAATAGAATATTCAACTTTCAATTTCCATTTGCATAGACATAGCATCACTTGTTCAATTCAACTTGCATCCTCATATCGTACTCATATGTCTATTCAATCGGGTCAACTATTCTGAATCATCATCCGACATTGTTATCTCAATAGTTTATCACTTATGATCTTTTCCTACGGTCTCTTCGCGACATAATCGTTTCCTACATTCTTAGATCCTCGATACGGTCTGTACTCTTTTAACCAACAAAAATCAGACAACTATAATCATATTTCTTCCGAGGCATCATTTATAAATTTTCTAACACCAACACGGACATCTCTTAGCAATTCACGTTAACCATCAATATTAGTTTGTATCATCTCCTTATGATTCCATAAGAAGATTTACTATTCATGCACCGAACCAAATCTCTATAGCACCAATCATCTAGCATTATATATCGGTCATCTTAGTGGACATGACATAACTCATCGGCTAAGTCATAATCCAACAATTCTATATTCTACCAACTTGCTATTCATGCGACAACAACATCCACCAACAAGGTCTATTACATATCGTTGCACCTCGATACTTATTTGTATTCCAGCTATTCGACTCTCGTAAGGAGCATCTATTCTTTCATGTATCAAGGGACAAGTACTCATTCTCTGTGCCTCAAAATATTCAAGGGTCATAACATGTTAATTCGGGATATCAATTTCCTTCAAGCACAATACACCTTGTGCTAAGATCATCTATTCCACAAGCCCATTCTCTAACTTTTCGGTCGTCGATGCAACTCTCTGCATCTTCTAAATCATTCGCAACATCCCGATAAGCGTCTAACATTACCATCAGTTCCATCGATATCCAACATGCAATTTCTTTAACTCAATTCCAACATCGTTCAATATTCGGTCCATAGTTATTCCCGCAAAATCATTCGATAGCAACACCACACTATCGTTACCAAGCCTACAATCCTTCTACCCAACTGATTCAAGTACTCGCCTGAATCTGAAATTCTTTTCTTTCCCAACCAAGCATCATTTCATATTCTCAATTCTCTTATTACCCAACTTAATGCTAACCGACAAGGTCTAGCGATGGTTCATCTGAACACATCAAAATCTCACAACGGTCATCCAATTTAACAATCAAGGAACACGTCTAGCCAACATGTATCAATCGTAAGCTCAGCTACGATTCGATACCACCCACTACCTTATAGGTAAACAATCACAAAATCATAGACACATCAAGGGTCAAGGGACATTTTATCACGACAAGGGTATATGTAATATACCACCCAGAGCTCAAGCCATTCCAAACACAATATTCCTTCGCATCAAACCGACATCCAACATAGACTATCCATCCTGCAGTGGTTATGCTGACCACAAATACCGACTCAAAATTCGGTCGATTCCCATTCACTGAAATCCATGCACATTTTGTTCCAACATACCATGCCATCACCCACTGTCGATTGCTGCATAACAATCGATTCAAAGAATCCCACACATAAGACATCCAGCATACATCTCAAACTTACGCATCGCATCATTGTTATTCTTTTTGGTAACTTTTAAAAATTCAACTAAGCACACATATCACAGCCCACATATTTAGACTTATTGTATGGAACACCCAGTGAGAGGTTAGAATGATCAACGGACTTTCAGTTAAGGGAACAACATAGAATAGTTTGGAAGCAACACAGAACAATCGCAGAAGCACTATGAATCATCATAGAGGCAACTTTGATTTCATCGCGGAAGCAACTTTGAGTATTCGCGGAAGCAACTTTGATTCACCGCGGAAGCAACTTTGAATAATCGCGGAAGCAATCTTTGAATCATCGCGGAAGCAGCTTAGAATCATCTTAGTAGCAACATTAATTCGAAACAAATCGAATAGGAATCCAAGGACGTAAAGCCGTGCTCTGATACCATTATGTCACGCCCCGATCCTGGAGGATCAAAAACTAGCCACTGGGCGTGATGCCGTACGAGTCTAGATTGCACTTGTACAAGGCAAAACCATTACAGTTCCTGGTAATTCTCAGAAAACATCAAAATACAGCGGAACCAAGCAGATAAATTGAAGTCACACAATTTATATAGAAATGTATCTCTTTATTGATAATCAAAATGGATTACAAGACTTGCAACGAAATACAGAGTTTACAACTGATTACAAGACTCGCAGCGGAATACAGAGTTTACAACTGTTTACAAGACTTTTGAATAGCCAACTGAATGTATACACTTGCCCTTTAGGCTACAATGAATATACTGACTTCTTTACAATGAACTTGCCAATATGGCTACAATCTCACTGGTACATCTGAGTTCCACTGTTCTATATATTATGTCCCGTATAGCAGAAGACATCATCTTAAAAGAAGAGCTTCTGCACATCCATCCGATTCATCGATGCCAAGCACTGATTCACAGGATTTCCCCCAAGCAAACACCTGTAATATTGCCCACAACGTGGGTCAGTACATCATCAATGTACTGGCGAGCGGTGCTGGCCTAACTCACCTAAGAAGACAACACTAAGTAATCATGTTACAGAACATTATTAACAGTGGTCTTTCTTGTTGCCTTAGGGTCAATTTCATGTTATAGCCGACAAGAAGTAAAGCATGCAAATCTCATAGCCAACATAATTTAAAGTATACTGTTATCACCCTTTGGTGATTCTTACCCACGGTCGTGTAGCCATCCCTGTACATTTATAATACTTACTCTGCCTGCACAAGACATTGTTAGAAACAATATCATGATTCAATATGAATATCACCGTTCAGGTGATTCTTACCAACAGCCGACATCCTTCCCTGTATTTGAGTAATAACTTACTCTGCCTGCATAAGACATCATTAGCACCTGACCTATCTATATGAAGGTCACTGGCGACACGCCATCCTGGACCGTCTTACAGGTATACAGCGCCCTTGCCAGTGCAGGTAGCTAGCCCCACTGCAAGTCCTGTATACCGTGCTACTACTTCAGCACTGCCACTACTTCGGCATTGGTTTCCCCTAGGACGAACCAGGTTCCATGGCCCAGGAATACCGTTCGAGAAACCACCTTGTCGACAAGTTGTCCATGACCATACAACTATATGCAACTTATCTAAGAAGAAAACATATAATGCATGATAAGGAAAACTAAGCAAAACCATCATTCTCATTCGTATTGCCATCTTGTCTTGAGCCAATGCTCACATTATCATCTGCCGAATCCAGGGTCTTGGCGTAATCAACATTCTCCATCGGCGACAGGATAATAGAATGTTGTTACCCAATGCCTTGCCACATCTTTGATACCAAACTTCTTTCCAACCAAACTCAATGTACTCACCGCCCAATTCCTGGGACTTAGCATCTGTTTAGCATTCATTCATTTGAATGCAATTCAAGCATACTCACTGCCCAGTTCTTAGGTCTTAACATCTGTATTGCCATCTATTCATTGAGCCAACGCTCGATATACACACCGCCCAAGTATTTGGGACTTTGCCTTCACCTGTCATGTAATTCATCGCAACAGCGTACAAGCATACAATTTATTTAGCCACAACAGTTTACGTTCAGGTGATTATTATCTTTTATTATCTTTCCAAATTCCATGCAAGGTGTTATTGAGCAACACAATAAGAAACATAGCATACTCATCCTTATTTTAAGCGTGAAGCTAAAGGATCTTTGAAGGGTTCAACACTACTCACATTCATAGGACGATTCCCGCCACGATCGCATAGTCTTCCAAGCGATCCTTCGCATAATCCCAAGTCCAACAAGGCTTCATCGAACCAACCATCCATCATAAGGCATCTTGCGGGTCGGGGCACTACAGCTGTAGTCATGATGCTCCTCATGTTTGTCCTTGGGCAGTGTGATCAACGGTCTCTGGGAAATCCTTGCTTAATGGGCAGGCGATCCGTAGTACAAGCATAGCCTCCGCCTCTTACGGCACTTGTCATAGTGGTGTCCTGGGCGACGACAAAAATTTTCAGGTGATCGTCGTCTGGGTCTGAATCTGGATCTCCCACTATGGCTAAAATACAGGGATTCTGGCAGGAAGATGTGGTTGCTGGGGTGCTGACTATTGGAATCTTGATGCTCCTCGACCGTGGTGATCAGCGACTTGTTGGTAATCTTTCGTTCGGTGGGCAGAAGATTCATAGAATAGGTATAGTCCGAGTCTCTTGCAACACTCCTTGAAGCGATACCCTGGATGGCGGCAAAAGGTATAACTGGCCATCATCTGAATCTGATAAAGTAGGTAAAGAGGCACTGTCTGAGAGTGGCGACGCTTTACGAATCCACAGAAGTTGCTATCCCTATCATAGTCTTCTTGTCTCTCCTGGCTTTAGTTTCTTATCTTATTCCATTGTCTATGCTACATTCTGGATCTCCTAGCTGGTGGCTCCAATCTTCAGAAAAATCGGCTCCTCGGAGACTTGGATGGTCTTCAGTGGCTGCTCTAGGTTCTTGATCTGCTCTCGGTTGTAAGATATGTGCTCGGTGTCGGGGAAGTCCAGGATCTGGAAGTCAGAAGTCCTCCCTGGCTCGGAGAGTGTATCCACAAGTCTGGCTTGGAAAAGGGATGGCATGCTCCCTCTGATGGTCTAGGAACTCCTCAAACATCTCCGTCAACTGCTTACTACCCATGGGGATAGTAGGGTGATAGAAGATAGTGGAAGCTCAAAACCCTCAAGTGTAGGTAGATCGATTGTTATGATATTTATGTGTCTGAATCGTCTGAAAAATAGAAAACTGTTAAAATATCCTAAATCTAAAACAAGTGTTTATTGATATCAATATACCTGATATACTTGATATACCCTTATTTTTCGATTTTTTCTATGCTGTGATCAAATTTTCCTAGTTTAATCAAGTCCCCCAATAGTACTCTAACACCTAGGTACTCTTAGGAAAGACTTGCATGGGCCACCACTAAAAATATGTCATGACCCGTTCCCGAATAATCGGACACGAATCGGACACGTCCAGCCTTCGTCGTTAGACACGACGAAATAAGCTATACCAATCAAGGGAAAACTCCAACAATAACCTGATAATAAACATCACAGCATATAACCGTCCCATGATCATCACCATAATACACCAATCATAATGACATAAAAGTACCAGAGACAACAATAATGAAAATACACTATGAATTCTAAGAACAATATCTATGAGTAAGCAAAATAGTCTAAACCTGAAGCCTCAAGCTAAGTCTCGTCCTGCTAAGCTAATCCCGAGCTCTGGCCCATAAAGTAGAACAATACCCTGCAAGTACACCTGCAACATATCCTAGTCAGGCGCAGAGCTAAGTATATCCAAGGAAATGAACATGAACATCATGGTATGAACAAGAACACAGGAATATATATGAAGTACAAGAAATAAAAACAAGACATGAAACCTGAGCATGAATACTGAAAGTAAATACAGGGAACATAAAATGAGTCATGAACATGAAATACAACATGAACCTGAAATGTGCAATATATTAAAATACATCCAGAGTGTGTGATCGCCTTGGGTAGATTCAAAGAACATGAAATGGTACGGCTTCGGTCCCGCATGCACGATGCAGGGTCTAAGCTATTCACATGAATAGTAACATAGGTTTGATCACACATCTGTAGTATTTCCCCTCCTAGACACAGGTAAACTCAAGAAACATGAAACAAGACAATCCCGTGATACATCGTGTCAACAAGGTGATACAGGAATGAATATACAAGACATGAGAAAATGAACAAGTCCGAGGAGTATACTTGCCTTGCTCAGGGTGATCATGAGTAGGAAAAAAGAGCTGGATGTCGTCCTGTAATACAGGTATAACATGGTTAAGAAAATCATTTAATCTACATATTTATTGAACTATAATTCTAATGGTTTAACTAACTAACTAGCTAACTAACTCCTTACTTTACTTCATGAATACTAGACTTATATGCCTAGCAGTAGATGACCAATATTTTATCATTACCCTTAACCAAAATTCTAACTAGGGAACCATATCTTGAGCTAGACAAACTAGTACTCTTGAGACTTACCACATACTCATGAAGGGCTGTCCTAACAATCATCCTTAATCACTATAAAGATGTTATGTTGCTCAATCCAGATCGTAGACCTCTGTAGTCTAATCCTCAATAATAGTTTGGTCCCTTTCTGCCAATCTACTGCTCACAAGCATTGCATCCCCAAAAAAATGTTTCCCTTAATATAGCTTATTGAAAGAACAAAATAATAATGGCTATTTACACAGTAAGGCAAGCTACTACCAGGCTTACATAGCGTCTACATCAAATAGCCATTCTACTGTGGGTACAATATTCAAATTTAACCGAGTATTCATATTGCAGTCTTAGAAATACCATACAGTCAGTGAAGTAATTCCTCAAACTCATAGGAGGAAAAAATGATGTACTGCACAATTAATCAATCCATCTCTCCAACCAGATAACTTAAACCGTTGGCCGTTAGGGGTAGTTTAGGAAAGAGACGTTGAGTTGGAGGGAAAACTCAATTTGGAAAGAATTGGCTCCTCCAATTGAATCGAATGATTCAAAAAATCCAGAAGGAAAATAAGCATACAGTAGACTTCATGTTTTAAGTAGGTAGAAAATCAATTACTTACCACTTCTTTAAATAAAATCCACCATTAATTTACTTTATAAATTCTAAAATTAAGAATGTCCACTCCAAAATGTTATAAAATATATAAACACTCATGAAGTACGCTTAAAAAAATATTTAGGATACTAAAAATGTACCAAAAAATAAAATCGGAGAAGCAGGATTACAGAGATGGTCTCTACGACCAGTTCCTTCATCTGAAGCAAGAAAATATGACAGTTGATGAGTATGACTCAGAGTTCAATCGCCTGAGTAGATTTGGTACGGGATTGATTCCGACAGAGTTAGAGAAGGCAAGAAGATTTAACCAGGGGCTTGCACCAGAGCTCAAGTCTTATACGACTACCCAGTCTCGAGTCTCCCATTCAGCTGTCCTGGAAGAAGCTCGGGCTCAGAAGATTCTTTGCAAGGAGCAGCAGCAGACATTGAGGCACCATAAACCAGCATCTACACCGACTAGAGCTACCCATGGTGGACCTATCAGGAGGACCATATAACAGTACCAGCAGAGGACTACTCCCTACCAGAAGCCCACTTGCCACTTTTATGGAAAGCTGGGTCATGTCAGAGATGACTGCCGACTTCGTTTGGGCTTATGTATAAGATGTGGATCAGGACAGCACTTGGCCAGAGATTGTCCTGAGCAGCAGGCTCTAGTTCATGCACATCAGGCCCAGAGGCCTACAGCCCCAGCACCTCGTCCACCATTACCACCGCAGACAGCACAGTACCACAAGGCCAGAACTCAAGGCTCTGGACAGAACCATGGAAAGGCATTCTCCCTAGCTGTTGAGGATATAGAGACAGAGACAGAGGTTATAGCAGGTATGGTTTTAGTTGCATATTTTCCTGCTATTATATTATTTGATACTGGAGCCACACATTCATTTATAGCTACTAGTTTTGCCACTAGACACAGCATTCTCATCACACCCTTAGCTAAGAATGTTAGAATCCTCATGGGAGGAGGAGTTGTACCTGTTAGTGGTATTTGTAGACTTTGTCCTGTAGTAATAAGTGGTAGAGAGATGAGGGCACTACTTCTTGTATTCCCTATGCCAACATTTGATGTGGTTCTTGGAATGGACTGGTTGAGCCAGTATTTTGCTCTCATAGACTGCCATAGGGGCAGTATTGTCTTTAGACCACCGAATATGTCAGAGTTTGAGTTCACCAAAGAAGACGGAGAGAGTTGTGATGCACCCGCATCGGAGACTCATATGATGATGCAGGACACCCTTCAGCACCCTATCATCACCGAGTTCGAGGATGTATTCCCCGAGAAATTGCCAGGACTGCCACCTGACCGAGACATTGAGTTTTCTATTAAGCTTATTCTGGGAGCCGAGCCTATTTCATCTCGAGTTTATCGACTAGCGCCCAAAGAGTTGGTAGAGATGAAGACGCAGATTGATGACTTATTGGAGAAGGGCTTTATTCGTGCCAGTGCATCACCGTGGGGAGCACCCGTTCTTTTTGTGCCTAAGAAAGACGGGACAGTGTGCATGTGCATCGACTACAGAGCATTGAATGCAGTAACGGTAAAGAACAAGTATCCCTTGCCACGGATAGACGATCTATTCGATCAACAGAGTGGAGCAAAAGTATTCCCCAAGATTGACTTACGATCAGGCTATCACCAATTGAAGGTTCGGAAGGAAGACATTGCAAAGACGGCTTTTCGATCAAGGTATGGACACTACGAGTTCTTGGTCATGCCTTTCGGTTTGACCAATGCTCCCGCAGTCTTCATGAATTTAATGAATAAGATCTTTCACCAGTACTTGGTCAAATTTGTAGTAGTCTTTATAGATGATATCTTGATTTACTCCAAGAGTCAAGAGGAGCATAAGCAGCATCTATGGATAGTTTTGGGAACGTTGAGGAATGAGCGACTTTTTGTGAAGCTTAGCAAGTATGATTTCTTTCTCAAAGAGGTATCATTTTTTGGTCATGTTGTTACGGGTGATGGTATATCAGTAGACCCGGAGAAGATCACAGCAGTCAAATCATGGCCCGCTCCCACATCAGCTTCTGAGGTGTGAAGTTCCTTCGGACTTGCGGGTTACTACCGACGGTTCGTAGAAGATTTTTCTCGAATAGCGGGGTCTATGACTCGATTAACTTGCAAGGATCAAGAGTTTGTATGGACAGATGAGTGTCAAGCCGCTTTTAATGAGTTGAAGAAGCGATTGACCACAGCACCGATCTTGACACTACCATCGGGCCCGGAAGGATTTATGATCTGCAGAGACGCTTCCGGGAAAGGATTAGGATGTGTATTGATGCAACACGGTCGTGTAGTAGCATATGCATCGAGACAATTGAGAGTATACGAGAAGAATTATCCGATCCACAATCTATAGCTCGCAGCGGTTATCTTTGCTTTGAAGCTATGGAGACACTACTTGTATGGCAAGAAGGTTGACATCTACACCGATCATAAGAGCCTCAAGTGCGTATTCACACAAAAAGAGTTGAATGTGCGACAGCGACGTTGGTTGGAGTTGATGAAGGATTACGAGATCGAGCTACATTATCATCCGGGCAAGGCTAATGTCGTGGCAGACGCATTAAGCCGTAAGCCCATGGCACACTTTTTGACTACGCAGAAGGAGTTGATTAGAGACTTACAGCAGCTTGGTATTGAGGTAGTATTGCCTGGAGCAGATGGCGTATTAGCCAACCTCCAAGTGCAATCACCATTGGTAGAGCGCATCAATGCAGCATTGACCACTGATGCTAGATTTCTACGGCTCAGAGAGAGGACTGAAGCAGAAGATCAGACGGGGTTGAGGATTCATCCCGATGGGACATTGCGATGTGGTGATCGCATTTATGTTCCCAATGGAGAGCTACGGCAGGAGCGGATGGCAGAGGCTCACAGTTCGACTTACTCTATTCTTCCCGGAGGAACCAAGATGTACCGCGACTTACGACAGTATTATTGGTGGCTCGGAATGAAGTGAGAGATAGCTCGTTTCGTTGCCAAGTGTTTGGTATGCCAACAGGTGAAGGCGGAGCACCAAAGGACAGCTGGTCTGTTGCAGCCGCTATCCATTCCCGAGTGGAAGTGGGAGCACATTACTATGGATTTCGTCACGGGTTTTCCTCGGAGTCCTAGGGGACGTGACGCAGTGTGGGTGATTGTTGATAGACTTACAAAGTCAGCCCATTTCTTACCTTTTAGAGTGGGCCAGTCGACAGAGGTATTGACAGAGATGTATATGGAGCAGATTGCGAGATTACACCTAAGGTAGAAGAATGAATGATAGATAGATAGTAACTCAATGAGAACAGTACAACAGAAGAAATAAGTTTAAGTGTCCAGGATAACATAACATCTAGAATATCAACCCAATATACAAATAAGTCTAAGGGTCTATACATCTCAACATCTCAAAATACAACTCAGAATGTGAGACAAAATAATAATATAAAAATGACTGTCTAGCTAAACTAGCCTAGACTACTAGGGCAACATCCTCAGCTACAAGTGGATCCTGCTGAGGGTCTACATCACAAGAGTCATCTAGACCTGCTCCATAATATGTAGTCACCCATGCCTCATCCTCGTCCTCTGTAATATTTTCAACAGGTCCAGTCAGGACAGGAACGAGCACAATATATCTCACACAGTTCATATCAGGTTAGGAAATACAATACAAACAATAGAGTAAAATACAAGAAATACTGAAAGGAAATATATGCTGTAAAAGAGATAGCTGTAAAGGAAATATCTACTGTATATAGAGAACTGTAAGTGGCTAGTGATGTAGAGTACAAGATAGGCATGTGAATGGCTAGAATTTATACATGATTACACTACTGAGTTTATACATGATTACACTACTTTGGAATTATTCACATGACTACTTCTACTCCTCCGTTTCCCCAATCAATACACAAGGATCTAGACAAGTTACGTTATTATACATTACTTCACGTGAGGCTCATAAATGAGTATACGTGAAGTTATACATGAGGGCTCAGTGAACATGAGAGTACATGATCACATGAGTATACATGCATGATGAAAGCATAGGAGTACATGATGAAAGTGAAACACACGTAACATGAAGTACCCGATGGTCCCGAGAGGGATAACATCTCATGAAAAGATCCATATAGTACCAATCCGTGTTACCAATGTGACAGCATCAAGTAAAGTAATCTAGAGCGAGAAAGTAAATCCTGAACAAGTATGAAACGGTCAGAGAATGTACTCGCCTGATATCCTGAATGACTAGTAAAAATGGTTGTCTGGACTGGAGTAACTGGATCCTATTTAGAGCAAAAAAGGTCACAATATATCCACAATAGTAAAAATAGAGTATACAATGCATACTACATGATTCTAGGTCAATCTGGTCAAAAGTCAACTCTTGGTCAACTTTGGTCAACTTTAAATGTCAAACTAGGTCAAACTAGTCAAAGTTAGGTCAACCAATGTCAAACTAGTTAAGGTTTAGTCAAACTTAGCTTAACTAGTCACTTTAAGTTAATCTTAGTCAATTCTAGGTTAATTAGATCAAGTTTGACCTAAGGTTGACTTTGGTCAACTACCTAAGTCAAGGGTCAATGGTCAAATTAGGGTTAGCCCCTAAGTTGCCATAGGCTAGTGACTATGACCATAGGCTAATATTTCTAGGTCACTACACATAGGTTCACATATAGCTATCTATAGGTAAACCTACATCTATTTAATATATATACATAGCCCTCTATATATAATTCAATATATATATAACTAGTCATATATATATATATATATATATATATATATATATATATATATATATATATATATATATATATATATATATATATATATATATATATATATATATATATATATATATATATATATATATATATATATATATATATATATATATATATATATATATTATATATATATAAATATTATATATAATATATATATATATATATATATATATATATATATAATATATATATAAAAATATATATATATTTTATATATATTTTATATATATATATATATATATATATATATATATATATATATATAGTGGGAGAGGGAAATAGAGAGAGGGTGTGATGAGAGGGAACAAGGGGTGAAGGGGTGTGATCTTGTGTATGTGAGGGGGTCATGGGAAGGGGTAGTGGTGTGTGTGTGTGTAACGGTGAGAGGGGGGGTTCTCAGAATTTCTGAGAACCACACAAACACACATACACACACATATCTATATACCAACATATACATATATATATACACTCTCACACTTACATACACATATATATATACATATGTACATATATATACAATGTATATACAGATAAATATAAACATAGATATATAATAAAATTAATTCAAAATTCATTTCGGAAAAACTGGAAATAACCCAGAATTGGGTTTACTGTGCAGTGTATCAGGAAATTAGGAATACCCCAAATCGAAACCAAAAACTTAAGCAATACCCACAAACAGTGGTTGGTAACCCTAGCCCCATGTGTGTACGTGTCGTGTGTGTCCATGGGAGTCCACGACGACACGACACAACGTGTCCAGGAGTTAAAATACCAAATCGGGTAACACAGTCTATACACTGTCTCGTGCACGTGTTCACCTAGGTCTAGGACACGACACAGGTGTCCAAGTGTCTCGTGGTTGTGTTCCTAGGTTCGCCTAGGGTTGGTCTAGGGTTAGGATAGCCTGTCTCATGTCCACGTCTCCTCACGTGTCGACACGAGACCCGTATCAGTCGAGAAAACACGACTGATACACGCGTTTTAGTACCGCGTCGTACAGTGGTTCACGTGTCTCGTGGATACGACACAAGCCACGTGGGGCCTCGTGGTCATGTCCATGTGTAGCCCACGTGTTGGGCTACACACTCGTGTCAACACGAGGTGTCCACAACGTGTCCAGAGTCGACACGACTCGCGTGTCAGTGAGGAAAAACGTATTCATGCAGTGCAGTGCATGACCCGTGCAAACGCATTTTCGTGTCCGACACGACTCGAAAAGTTGTGAGACTCGAGGGGGGGCCTGTCAGAGGTTGCCCCCACCTCTGTGCCAAGTGTCACATGTCCACGTGTCAAGAACAGGGAGAAAATAGAATCTGGGAGCAGGGGACAGTACACTATGTGTGCACAGCGTGTTCGTGTCCAATTTGGATACGGACACGGCACAGTTTTGTGCTCAGTCAGATGGTTTCGTGTCCTACAAGTCTAGGGCTAGCCAAAAATGTATTTTGTTTTAGAAAACACTAACTTTTATTCCTAAGTGGCATTTCACCAAACACTGTTTTTCAACCTTGGATACGTGTCCGATACGGACACCAAATCAAACCTAGTTTCTACCAAACTTGGCCTATAGGTCCATGGTACCTGAATGCATTCAACCATGAAGAGAATCACAATATTAATAGGGTTTTGAGGGTGTTTAACTATTGAGTGAAAACTCAAGAAACAAGGTTTTGGGGAGGGGGTGTCCTGTTCGATTGATGATGCCAAAAGCTTGTGTAACCAGGCTAGCTAGCCTCCCTTAGCATCCTCAACAGTAGGGGGTTCCAATGCAAGAAATTTGGCTCAATTTGGAGCTAAAATGGTGAAGTTATGAGGTTGTGAAGGTAGAGGGAAAAACTAGGTTTTTGGTAGTATGAAAAATGGGCATGAATGAAGGGGTTGTACATATAGGAAGGGGGCATGGTAGGGGTGCCCTTGGCCGACCATGGCAAAGGGAGGGGGGGTGTCCTCTTGCCTTCCTTCATGGTGAAGGTATGGACTTTCATGCCAAAGTAAAGATCTTTTGAGGTTTTCAAGGAAAATATCTAATATGTAAATATCTTAGATATTTCCTATCTTGACTAATATGTAATATCCATCCTCTAGTCTCTAGGTTAGTGGCTAACCTCTAGATTCGGGTAAACTAGGTTAGGGGCTCTCATGACAATAATTAAATAATAATAATTCACATAATTCCAATAATTCCTAGTAAATTACCAAAATACCCCTTAGGCTAAAAAGCCCTAACTTGATGTTCTAAACCTATAGCTAGGCTCATATGATCATGGTTAGTCTCTAGGTTAAGTAATCTCTAAGGTTCCACTAATTTAAACCCCATTGCATAATTCAACAATCATCTAGTTTAAACTAACTAAAAATCATCTCAAATCATAACATGCATGAATTATCACTAATAAATGATTATTAATGCAAATTTTCAAAATTATTCTAATTTCAGAAATGTGGGTATTACAAGTCTACCCTCCTTAAAATAATTTTGTCCTGGAAATTTAAAGACGAAACTAAAACTGATGAAAATGATAGAAAATCATATCTCAAGGTACAAACAGATAAGGGTATCGCTCGCGCATCTCATCCTCCCGTTCCCAGGTGGACTCTCCTGGGGAATGATGCCTTCGTGCGACGCTAACCAGGGGTATCGACTGGTTCCTCAATACCTTCTCCTGTCGATCCAGAATCTCAACAGGCTGCTCTGGAAAATGAAGAGTAGGTCCCACCCCGATCTCGGAATGATCAAGTACATGGCTAGGATCTGCCACGTACCGTCTCAACTGCGACACGTGAAATACGTTGTGGACTCCCTCCAATGCTGGTGGTAAGTTTAGCCTATAAGACACGTCACTGACTCTTCCGCTGATAACGAAAGGGCCGATGAAACGCGGGCTAAGCTTCCCACCTCCACCAAAGCGTATAGTGCCACATGTCGGAGATATCCTCAAAAATACCTGGTCTCCAACCTAATCACAAACAAGGTCTCAATTTAACTATGATAATCAAACATGGTTAACAAAACACAAACAAGACAACCTAATTCAAATCCTATCTCTAAGCTATACCTCAAACTCCAAAGGTCTGCGGTGGCTATCGGCCCAATGCCGATGTCTGTCCTGCGCCATGCAAAGTCGATCTTTGATGAGCTTCATCTTCTCGGCTGCATCCACAACCATCTTAGGTCCCAATAAAGCTCGCTCTCCAATATCATCCTAAGACAAGGGTGTACGACATCTACGCCCGTACAGTACCTCGAAGGGTGACATCTCAATGCTGGCCTGAAAATTATTGTTGTATATAAACTCCACTAAGTACAGGTGACTCTCCCAAGATCCTCTGAAGTCCAAGACACAAGTCCGCAGTATGTCCTCCAGTGTCTGAATGGTCCGCTCTGACTGTCCGTCTGTCTGAGGTTGGTATGTAGTACTAAACTTGAGATGAGTGCCCAAGCTAATATGCAAGCTCCTCCAGAAATATAAAGTAAAATGACTGTCCCGATCCGATACAATGCTCACTGGAACTCTATGAAGTCTGACTATCTATCGCATATACATCTCTGATAGCTTCTCGGTAGACAAACCCACTTTGAATGATAAGAAGTGGGCCGATTTGGTCAACCTGTCTACGATGACCCAAATCGCGTCTTTCCCTCCTGGAGTACACGGTAATCCTGAAACAAAGTCCATCGTGATGTGCTCCCACTTCCACTCCGGAATGGGCAATGGCTGTAACAGTCCCCCTGGCCTCTGCCTCTTTGCCTTCACCTACTGACAGATCAAACATCAGGCTTCGAAGAGTGCTACCTCGCGCTTCATCCCACTCCACCATACATCCTCTCTCAGATCCCAATACATCTTGTTGGCTCCCGGATGTATAGAGTACTGAGAACGGTGGGCCTCCTGTATAACCTGCTCCCGAAAGTCTCCACTGGGCACACACAGTCTGGAACCGTACCTCAATGTGCCATCCCCTGTAAGAGTGAACTCATCGTCCGCCAATCCTGCTCTGACCTGCTCCCTGATGCATTATAGAGAAACATCGTCGAACTGAGCCGACTTGATCCTATCAATCAAGTCCGACTGAATCTGAAGGCCCTACATCTGTATCTGTACTTCCGACACAATCACCTCGATCCCAAGGATCTCCAAGTCTGCTAACAAGTGACGATCCATCGTCAAACACATGGCCGTCGGATATCTGCTCAAAGCATCGGCAACTACGTTGGCTTTTCCTGGGTGATACTGCAGTAGAATGTCAAGTCCTTTATCAGCTCCAACCATCTGCGCTGCCTCATGTTGAGCTCCTTCTGCATTAACACGTATTTCAAGCTCTGATGGTCTATAAATATCTCTACGCGCTCTCCATACAAATAGTGTTTCCACAGCTTCAGAGCAAAGATAACTGCCGCCAACTCCAAATCATGGGTAGGGTAGTTCTTCTTATGGGGACGTAACTGCCTGGAAGCATAGGCAATCACCTTCCCATGCTGCTGCAAGACACAACCTAAACCCTTCCCCGAGGCATCACTGTAGATAGTGAACCCGCCTGATCCTGATGGCAATATCAGAATCGGGGCTGTCGTCAACCGTTTCTTTAACTCATCGAAAGCGGCCTGACACTCCTCTGACCAGACAAACTCTGCGTCCTTTCGGGTCAGCCTAGACAACGGCTCTGCAACCAGGAAGAAATCCTGGACGAACCTCCCGTAGTAGTCTGCCAATCCTAGGAAGCTCCTGATCTCTGCCACTGACGTCGGTGCTGCCCAATCCTCAACTGCTGATATCTTTCTTGGGTCGACTGAGATCCCATCTCCAGTCACCATATGACCCAATAAGTCAACTCTGTCCAGGAAGAACTCATACTTCGAGAGCTTGCCGTAAAGCTGCTCCTGCCTGAGAGTCTCCAGAACTACTTTCAAGTGCTCCTCATGCTCCTCCTCGGTCTTCGAGTACACCAGGATGTCGTCGATGAACACCACCACGAACTTATCCAAGTACTGGTGGAACACCTTGTTCATCAAGTTCATGAACACCGCCGGGGCATTAGTCAACCCAAACGGCATCACCATAAACTCGAACTAGCCATACCGCGTCCTGAACGCCGTCTTCGAAATATCCTCCCTCTTCACCTTTACCTGGTGGTAGCCTGACCTCAGATCGATCTTCAAAAATACCCGAGCTCCGCTCAACTGATCGAAGAGATCATCGATCCATGGCAGTGGGTATCTGTTCTTGATCGTCAGACTGTTGAGTGCCCTGTAGTCGATACACATCCATGTCGACCCATCCTTCTTCGGTACAAAGAGTACCGGTGTACCCCAAGGTGAAGAACTAGAGTGGATGAAGCCCTTGTCCTGCAACTCATCCACCTGCTTCTTCAATTCTACCAACTTACTGTTGTTCACTCGATAGACATGCTGAGAAATCGGTTCCGCACCTGGAACCAAGTCTATCGAGAACTCAACATCTCTGTCTGGTGGAAGCCCAGGCAATTCCTCTGGAAATACGTTCCTGAACTCTGCTATCAATGGATGTGGAACTGGCTGCTTCTCAACTGAAGCTCCACAGAAAACTCTACTAGTCTGCTCTGCCTGTCGTCGGGAATACACAAACTCTGGCTCTCCTGACACTCTGAACAGAACTCTACCCCCGCGGCAATCTATGGTGGCATGGTGCCTGCTCAACCAATCCATACCGAGTATAATGTCGTAGTTCGGTAGTGGCATTAAGAGCAAACACACATCCAACTCTCGGCCTCCCAAAACTACTCTCCGTCCCTTGTAAATATCACGAACGAGGATAATGCCACCCCCAGTCGTGATCTTGCAAGTCCTAAGCAATGATTTAGATATAACATGATGTCTAATCGCAAAAGATACTGATACAAAGCTATGGGAAGCCCCAGAATCGAACAATACAAAAGCTGGAATAATGTCGAGAAGAATAGAACCTGCTATCAGCTCTCCAGTAACCTCAGCATCCTATGCTGCCATGGCGAAAGCTTGCCCCTGCTGTCCACCCCTGGCCTGATGCTGGTGCTGGGTGAACCTCTGATGCTGAGTCGGCAAAGGTCCCTTCTACTGCCCTGCCGGAGCCTTGGCTCCGCCTCCCTGAACTGATCGTCCTGAAGACATGGGACACTCCCTCAGCTGGTGGTCTCCGGAACCACAGAGTAGATACCTCTGAGCCTCTTCCTGCAGTCATTCCATCCATGACCCTACTTCTTGCAGAAAGTGCAACTGACGACCTGCTGCCTGGGTGCCTGCTGTTGGTGCCTCGGCTGCTGCTGCACCTGCTGGAACGGCCTCTGCTGCTGGAATGGCCTCTGCTGCTGGTACTGAAAAATGAGGCCTCTTGGCCTGTCCACCACTGCCGCTAGCTCCCTGAGTGTCGTGGCCCCTCTTGAGCTTCAGCTCAAGATCATCATCAACCGCCATCGCTCCTGTCAGAATCTCCACAAAAGTGGCATTTCTGTCACTCCTGGTCAAGGACTTGACCTCCTTGACCAAGCCCTTCCTGAACCTCCTCGTCTTTGCTGTCTCGCTAAGGCCCTCCACAAATCTGTTCAACTGGCAAAACTCACCGAAATACTCCTCTACAGTCTGGTACCCCTTAAACCAGGTTCTCGAACTGGGTCTCCAAGGCATGGAGTGCCTGATCCGAAAAAAACTTTCCCTTGAAGAGCTCCTTGAAAGCTACCCCATGTCTGCCCTGGAGTGCCTACTCTCGGGTCCGTCTGATACCAGGTACGGGCAAGATCCCGCATCTGGCTAGCTGCTGCCTCTATCTGGAGTCCGGCTGGTATCTCCGCCAGTCGAAAAATCTCCTCGATGTGCTCAATCCAGTCATCATCATAAAGAATCCCCTCTGTCCCCAAGAAGTCCCTGGGGTTCATCTTTTTGAACTCCTGAATGCCTGGAATCCTCTGCTGTCACGGCTGTCCAAATCCTTCCTATGGCTGGACAGCCAACCTCTCTACCATCGCTCTAGCCAGCTGATGGGCCTCCTCTATGCCCCTGGTAAAGTCTGCTGCCTGACGCTGCTGCTGGGCCTGCTGCGTCTCTAGGAAATGCTGGAAGTATGAAAACATCTGTGCAGCATCCACTAATCCAGATGGCATCCGCGGCTGGAACTGCTGCTGGTGCTGCTGAAACTATGGCTGACGAAACTGCGGGGGAGGCATGTCTGGGGTAGCTGGAATGGTCCCCCGAATAGATAGAGGTGCACCCCAAAATGTGGCAGAAGCTCTCACATGAGCTGGAGTAAGGGGAGCTGTGGTCCCCGGGTCCTGGTGATCTGGACGAGAGGTGGCAGACCTCTCAGTGGTGTCACCTGGACCGAGACGCTGCGATCGTGTCTCCACCATCCTGAAGACAGATCAACAAGAAAATCTATACAGCGAAGAAACGATATATTCAAAGGGGTTAGTTTATTTCAAAGAAAGACAATATCAACAAGAATTTAGATAGCAGGGATTTAGATAAGAGTTTTTCCTAATGTGATTGAGTACCTCAAAACTATATCCTATATCCTACTGCAGGCTGTAGCGATACTCTAGTTCGAATACCACCACATAAACAGACCTGCATGGGCCACTACTAAAAACGTGTCACGACCCACACCCTAGAGTAAGGGCACAAGAAGTGAATACGCCTACCCTACTGCCGCAGTGTCGATGGTAGAACGCTGTCCTAAGTCACAACATCTAACAATGTAAGGTACCTGTACAATTTATATACTCCAAATGGAGATGACATAACAATATACAGTCTCAATCACATCTAAGGTAGAAGAATGAAAGATAGATAGATAGTAACTCAAAGAGAACAGTATAATAGAAGAAATAAGTCTAAGTGTCTAGGATAACATAACATCCAGAATATCAACCCAATATACAAATAAGTCTAAGGGTCTATACATCTCAACATCTCAAAATACAACTCAGAATGTGAGACAAAATAATAATATAAAAATGACTGTCCAGCTAAACTAGCCTAGACTACTAGGGCAACATCCTCAGCTGCAGGTGGATCTTGCTGAGGGTCTACATCACAAGAGTCATCTAGACCTGCTCCATAATATGTAGTCACCCATGCCTCATCCTCGTCCTCTGTAATATTTTCAACAGGTCCAGTCAGGACAGGAACGAGCACAATATATCTCACACAGTTCATATCAGGTTAGGAAATACAATACAAACAATAGAGTAAAATACAGGAAATGCTGAAAGGAAATATATGCTGTAAAAGAGATAGCTGTAAAGGAAATATCTACTGTATATAGAGAACTGTAAGTGGCTAGTGATGTAGAGTACAAGATAGGCATGTGAATGGCTAGAATTTATACATGATTACACTACTGAGTTTATACATGATTACACTACTTTGGAATTATTCACATGACTACTTCTACTCCTCCGTTTCCCCAATCAATACACAAGGATCTAGACAAGTTACGTTATTATACATTACTTCACATGAGGCTCATAAATGAGTATACGTGAAGTTATACATGAGGGCTCAGTGAACATGAGAGTACATGATCACATGAGTATACATGCATGATGAAAGCATAGGAGTACATGATGAAAGTGAAACACACGTAACATGAAGTACCCGATGGTCCCGAGAGGGATAACATCTCATGAAAAGATCCATATCGTACCAATCCGTGTTACCAACGTGACAGCATCAAGTAAAGTAATCTAGAGCGAGAAAGTAAAGCCTGAACAAGTATGAAACGGTCAGAGAATGTACTCGCCTGATATCCTGAATGACTGGTGAAAATGGATGTCTGGACTGGAGTAACTGGATCCTATTTAGAGCAACAAAGGTCACAATATATCCACAATGGTAAAAATAAAGTATACAATGCATACTACATGATTCTAGGTCAATCTGGACAAAAGTCAACTCTTGGTCAACTTTGGTCAACTTTAAAAGTCAAACTAGGTCAAACTAGTCAAAGTTAGGTCAACCAATGTCAAACTAGTTAAGGTTTAGTCAACTTAGCTTAACTAGTCACTTTAGGTTAATCTTAGTCAATTCTAGGTTAATTAGGTCAAGTTTGACCTAAGGTTGACTTTGGTCAACTACCTAAGTCAAGGGTCAATGGTCAAATTAGGGTTAGCCCCTAAGTTGCCATAGGCTAGTGACTATGACCATAGGCTAATATTTTTAGGTCACTACACATAGGTTCACATATAGCTATCTATAGGTAAACCTACATCTATTTAATATATATACATAGCCCTCTATATACAATTCAATATATATATATATATATACTATAGATATATATATATATATATATATATATTTATATATATATATATATATATATATATATATATATATATATATATATAGTGAGGAGAGGGAAATAGAGAGAGGGTGTGATGAGAGGGAACAAGGGGTGAAGGGGTGTGATCATGTGTGTGTGAGGGGGTCATGGGAAGGGGTAGTGGTGTGTGTGTGTGTGTAACAGTGAGAGGGGGGTTCTCAGAATCTCTGAGAACCACACAAACACATACACACACACATATCTATTACCTACATACACATATATATATACACTCTCACACTTACATACACATATATATACATATGTACATATATATACAGTATATATACAGACAAATATACACATAGATATATAATAAAATCAATTCAAAATTCATTTTGGAAAAACTGGAAATAACCCAGAATTTGGTTTACTGTGCAGTGTATCAGGAAATTGGGAATACCCCAAATCGAAACCAAAAACTTAAGCAATACCCACAAACAGTGGTTGGTAACCCTAGCCCCATGTGTGTACATGTCGTGTGTGTCCATGGGAGTCCACGACGACACGACACAACGTGTCCAGGAGTTAAAATACCAAATCGGGTAACACAGTCTATGCACTGTCTCATGCACGTGTGCACCTAGGTCTAGGACACGACACAGGTGTCCAAGTGTCTCGTGGTCGTGTTCCTAGGTTCGCCTAGGGTTGGTTTAGGGTTAGGATAGCCTGTCTCGTGTCCACGTCTCCTCACGTGTCGACACGAGACCCGTATCAGTCGAGAAAACTCGACTGATACATGCGGTTTAGCACCGCATCGTGCAGTGGTTCACGTGTCTCGTGGACACAACACGAGCCACGTGGGGCCTCGTGGTCATGTCCACGTGTAGCCCACGTGTTGGGCTACACACTCGTGTCAATACGAGGTGTCCACAACGTGTCCAGAGTCGACACGACTCGCGTGTCAGTGAGGAAAAACGTATTCGTGCAGTGCAGTGCATGACCCGTGCGAACACGTTTTCGTGTCCGACACGACTCGAGAAGTTGTGAGACTTGAGGGGGGGCCTGTAAGAGATTGCCCCCACCTTTGTGCCAAGTGGCACGTGTCCACGTGTCAAGAACAGAAAGAAAATGGGATCGGGGAGCAGGGGACAGTGCACTGTGTGTGCACAGCGTGTTCTTGTCCAATTTGGACACGGATACGGCACAGTTTTGTGCTCAGTCAGATGGTTTCGTGTCCTACAAGTCTAGGTCTACCCAAAAATGTATTTTGTTTTACAAAACACTAACTTTTATTCCTAAGTGGCATTTCACCAAACACTGTTTTTTAACCTTGGATACGTGTCCGATACGGATACCAAATCAAACCTAGTTTCTACCAAACTTGGCATATAGGTCCATGGTACCTAGATGCATGCAACCATGAAGAGAATCACAATATTAATAGGGTTTTGAGGGTGTTTACCTATTGAGTGAAAACTCAAGAAACAAGGTTTCGGTGGGGGGGGGGGGGGGGTGTCCTGTTCGATTGATGATGCCAAAAGCTTGTGTAACCTGGCTAGCTAGCTTCCCTTAGCATCCTCAACAGTAGGGGTTTCCAATGCAAGAAATTTGGCTCAATTTGGAGCTAAAATGGTGAAGTTATGAGGTTGTGAAGATAGAGGGAAAAACTAGGTTTTTGGTAGTATAAAAAATGGGCATGAATGAAAGGGTTGTACATATAGGAAGGGGGCATGGTAAGGGTGCCCTTGGCCGGCCATGGCAAAGGGGGGGTGTCCTCTTACCTTCCTTCATGGTGAAGGTATGGACTTTCATGCCAAAGTAAAGATCTTTTGAGGTTTTCAAGGAAATATCTAATATGTAAATATCTTAGATATTTCCTACCTTGACTAATATGTAATATCCATCCTCTAGTCTCTAGGTTAGTGGCTAACCTCTAGATTAGGGTAAACTAGGTTAGGGGCTCTTATGACAATAATTAAATAATAATAATTCACATAATTCTATCATTCCTAGTAAATTACCAAAATACCCCTTAGGCTAAAAGCTCTAACTTGATGTTTTAAACCTATAGCTAGGCTCATATGATCATGGTTAGTCTCTAGGTTAAGTAATCTCTAAGGTTCCACTAATTTAAACCCTCCATTGCAGAATTCAACAATCATCTAGTTTTAAACCAACTAAAAATCATCTCAAATCATAACATGCATGAATTATCACTAATAAATGATTATTAATGCAAATTTTCAAAATTATTCTAATTTCAGAAATGTGGGTGTTACACACCCGACGAACCGGGCAACGTGGTCGCAGTGCTACATGCATTGAAAGGTGCGTATGGACATTGCTGACGTGTGGGAACTGACGGAACTCAGTTTCGTTGCGTGTGCGCGACGAAATTAGTCCATATCCGTCAAGATACCCCCGTATCGCCAATTTGCAAACTTTGCCATAACTTTGTGTACAGTCGTCGGATCGAGACGAAACATGCGCCAACAGGTCCGAATCGAAATTTTGGTCCTGTGTGCCAAGTTTGGTTCGATTCTGAGAAGGTCGACCGGAACCCCTTTTTGGCGGGCCCGCAATCCACTCAAACGGGCAATTTTGTACATAACTCATCGGAATTCAAAACTGGACATACCGTTGAGTTCCCCTCCTCAAACTAAATCTGTAGACATGTAGTTTGACGACTTTAGAGACCATAGACTTTGGCACATGTTTCGGTACAAAACGGGTCTAAAGACGGACATCGTTTTGATCCGAAATTATGATTTTGCCCCTGTTCCTGAATTAGACTTTTGGACAGGCATTTCCTAGGTATATCTTATACACCGTACTTTTTTTTGTTTGTTTCAGCAACCAGAGTTGTTTGGAGATTGTGACGTTTCTTGGCTGACATTATGATTTCCTAGACTTACCACTTTGCACCATCAGGCAAGATACCTTGCTACCTTACTTTGTGATTATTATATTCTTATTTTTAGTTGTTATTGTCACGCCCCAGAACCAGAATACTGGAGAGCGGGGGCAGACATAGCCAGCTATGTATATTGAAATGGAAACCACCTCGATATACGGTCACGGCTGTCTAGAAATATGAGGGTTTACTACAAGCCAACAGTCTCTTATGGTCATGAACAAGCCTAATGTTTCAATCACAAGCAAGTAAGTAAGGTCGCAAGATGTATGATCATTAAATATACAATAATAAGGCATCCCAAATATTATATATTCAGCTGATCATGAAGCTAGTCGTACAAAATGCGGGGACTAGCAAGA
The DNA here is from genome assembly GCA_029216955.1 of Iris pallida. Lineage (NCBI taxonomy): Eukaryota > Viridiplantae > Streptophyta > Magnoliopsida > Asparagales > Iridaceae > Iris > Iris pallida. The sequence continues at coordinate 12,106 of JANAVB010041799.1, read as the reverse complement.
GTTAAGTCATACATGATCAACCCTAGGATTTGTTAATCATGTTTACAGCCCGTAGGCAGACACTAAGTAAAAGTGCATCGAGCTAACAGGTGCTCGTCGGCTAAACGCCTCAAAAGAATAACTTTACAATAGAGTGAGCGAAACAAAATAGAAAACCCACTCGTAGCCCGGGTTCCTTCTAGTCGCTACCATCGGGCTGGAGGTTCGAAGATCCTCGGAAGCTGCTCCGAAATCTGGCCACACAAAACCAGCTGGGTCAACCCCAGAAAGAGCAAGTGCCACAAGGGGGCCACGAAATAAGAACAAAAGCCAGCAATCAGCACAAGAAAATCTAATATTAAAACTAGAATTACGAAAATATGTCAGGATGATATACGACGAGATAACCATGGAACTATTCCGATAGCCAGGTACAACCCGTAAACCAAATAAGGACCAGAGTTGTAACCCTCATCTGAACAGACTTGGTTTTCCACCATTTATCGACAAGATAATAATGTAAGAAATCAAGACAGGAAGCAATCTTGTACTGGATCAAGACATGGCTAAACTGGTTATACCTCATTCAATCAATCACGGCTAAGCAGATACTACGGCTTACTACTTTAACTAACTAGGGTTATCACAGGCCTAATTACTAACAAAATGCAGTGAGATTGTTCCACAGCCACAAGCCCTGCAGACCATCCAGGTTACCCAGGTCAAAAATTAGGGGTTGAATTCAGGTGGGTACATCGTCCAGGAAACACATGTACCCTTAGGTGACTTAGAAGGTGCAACACATGACAGTGTGCTAGAAATGTGCCCTACTCGACGGCAGGCTACAGATCCCAAGAGCGCCCAGGTAACGGGATTGCCTGTAGCTGTGTCATCTCTTCATGACTACTGTGTTATTCTAGTCATTAACCTTAATCCATTTTGGTAGGTGCTCCTGACCGTGGTACTCAGGAGTCCCATCCTAGACATGATACAAGACAGGACAAGTGGATTTAACAAGCAAGCAAGAAAGAACTACCCACGGTGTCAAGGCAGGTCAAGTTAAGTTAGCCGTCGCAACAGCATTAAGATAAATCATGTCAGGGTACTTGTCAGGAGTGCGCCACGACGGGCCACTATCATGTCAGGTTGGTCATGTCAGGAGTGCACCACTACGGGTCACTGTCGTGTCATGCTAGTTTCTTGTCATACCATGCCATGAACAATAGTCATTCCAAACATACTAAGTAAAATCAAGTTCATGACAAAAGGTAAGGATATAAAATGGGCGTAAAATATCTAATAAATATCAATAACAGGGCTATAGAAGAGCCAAGCTTAAAGAAATAAGACCAAAACTCTAAGAGCCAATGGGTTAAGCAAGGGGTTCTGGGTGCAGCGTACGCACAAGACACGCACGCAGGAGAGCTGCGTACGCGAAAAGACACGCACGCAGGAGAGCTGCGTACGCGAAAAGTCACGCACGCAAGAGAGCTGCGTACGTGAAAAGACACGCACGCAGGAGAGCTGCGTACGCGAAAAGTCACCACGCAGGAGAGCCGTACGCGAAAAGACACGCACGCAGGAGAGCGACGTACGTAAAAAGTCACACACTCAGGAGAGCAGCGTACGCGAAAAGTCACGCACGCAGGAGAGCAGCGTACGCGAAAAGTCACGCACGCAGGAGAGCTGCGTACGCGAAAAGTCACGCACGCAGGAGAGCTGCGTACGTGAAAAGTCACGCACGCAGGAGCTGCGTACGCGAAAAGTCACGCACGCAGGAGAGCTGCGTACGCATAAAAGCACGTACGCAAGAGAGCTGCGTACGCACAAAAGCACGCACGCAGGGAGCTGCGTACACGTAAAAACACGTACGCAGGGGAAAGGATCTTCTTCTCCATGGCTGAGAAGAAGCTCTCATGGCTCCAAAACTTCAAAGCATCACAACTTGGCCATCCGAACTCCAAATCCGGATTTCCAAAGTTCCAACCAGGGTGGAATTGAACTCTCTTCCACATGGAAACATCAAAACCCATAAAAATCCAACCTAAATAGATCAAAACCATACAAAACCAAAAATAGGGAAAACTTAGATCTAGAACAATGGAACTCCAATTCACAAAATGCTAAGTTCTAATTTGATCACCAAGTCCTAATCTAGCAAATGGACAAATAAAAGATGGTTCTCATGTGGTGGCAAGGTGCACTTGCCTATGGGTGGGTGTTGTGTAGAGGAAGGAGAAGAGTGTTGTGTAGAGGAAAGAGAAGAAGAAAATTAATGGAGGTTTATCAGGAGAGAGAAAAGGTTGGTGGAGTTTTAAAGAGGGTGGGATGTGGTGTTTGAGGGTGGAGCATAGGCTAAGGTGTTCCAATACACATTAAACCAAACCAAACCAACCCAAACCAAACCAACCCAATTAAAACGGGCCATGTCAAAATCCGAAATACGAGAAATACTAAAATTCCACAAGTCGAGAAAAATAAAAATACATACCAAAATCCAGATACGAGTATAAATAAAATACTGGAAATACGGAAATAAGGGTGACAGTTATTTTTAGCATTTCTTATTTATTAATATTATAAAACTGTGCATCCAAGACACACTTGGGTACAAGCGACTCTATCGGTCGTTTTCTCGCTTTTTTTATATTCTTGTACATTGACTTAGTCTAGTGACCACCCATTGATGTTGAGGTATTGATATATCTCATATGGCCTTGACACTTACTTTACCACGTGTGAGTCACATGTAGGACACGTATCCGCGTAGTCGGCTGGCCACCGATACGTATGGAGCGTGCGACGGATAGGAGTAACTGCCAATAGAATTACATGCTAGAAGACTTGGTGGTTACTAAAGGTACATGTTAGTCATGGAGATGATGATACTAGGCAGTGGGGAGGACAATACTTGACGTATGAGCTTCGATTGTACTTTCCTTATAACCTAGAAGCTCTGCTGGAGATACGGGTATGATTAGCCTCTCAGGTTGGCCACTGTCGTTCTTGGAACGTTATGCGCTTGGTCACTGGTACCCAAAAGGGGACTATACCAGATCCTATATTCAGCCAGGGCTCATGCATCGAAGGATTGTATCTCAACTGCATATTCACAGTAGAATGGTCAGCAATCCTATTGCATGCATACCTTTCATTCTTATTATATATATCACAGTTACAAGGTATGGTATTTTTTTGTATCTTGTTACGTCCCTCTGAGGACCTGGTTATCTCTCCAGATTAGATGACTTCCCGTAGGAGTACGGGGTGGCATTAGATTCAGCTTACATCAATGACGAGACAGTTCCTACTGATTTCTAGTCTATTCCTTATTTGAGACATTAGTGGACATTGTTTTTACATCTCTTTTCTTTCTATTTTGTGGAGGTTGGACTCCGATCTTGTGAGACTATTTTCATAGTTGTTTAGAGTGAGCATGTTCACCCGGCTATCTTTTGACACTTATTTATTATTTGGACTATATTATCTTCTGTGTTGAGCTATGATGAGATTAGATTATATTCTGGCCTGTGATTATTTTATTTACAACTTATGTGCATATATGAGGATTCCAAATATTGGAGTATTCTTCGTACATGTCAGCTGGTATGTTCACGTACTTGGTCCTATGTATTTTAGGACTGGGGTATTACAAAACTGACAAAAAATAACAGCTCTGACACTCTGACAAAAAGATATGACGTGACCAGACAAAATGTCATGTCACTAAAAAATAGGGTTCATGTGCTTAAACATAGTCATGCGGCCAAAAGGATTGCTACCCAAGCCGCATGAACCTTATGCGGCCCAACCTATGCGGCCCTAAAGTCTCTAAGCTTCATGCGGCCAAGGGTGACTGTAACCTAAGCCGCATGAGCTGTATGCGGCCCAAAATACAGAATCTATGCGGCTCAAAAGTCTTTAAGCTAAGGGGGACTGCTACCTAAGCCGCATGAGTCTTATGCGGCCCAACATGGCCGAAAACTGAAAGTCTCATGCGGCTCAAAATGACTCCAGCAGATTAATTCTATCCTGCGACAGGGCACATGGCAGGCTGACCAAGTCTCAACCACCTAGATTTGCTGTAACAAAATCCCAACAAATCGCTAGCTGGCGGCCAAAGAGAGGGTCTTTACGTGCTGATTAGCCACGTGGCTACGGGCCATCTATGGCTCAAAACATATATCACTATAAATAGTAGGGTGCCACACCCCTGCAAGAGGCTGGCAACCTACGAAGGGCAATTTCTTCAAGAGCTAAAGACTGCATCGGATAGTACAAGGAGTAAGGCAGAGTTGATACACTTTTCCGAGCCTCCACCGTCACCCCCAGAATCAAAAACTAAACAATTGTACTTAGATTATTTTCTAGATTTTTTTCTAGGCTCTTCTTTGTACAAGTGAGTTTGCAATCAATTTCAGTGTTTCTGTAATACCTGTCTTTAATATTTTAATGGCAAACAAGTATCTTCTCCTTACGATCCAGAATCTCCACAATCTGCTCTGGATAACTGAGACTCGGCCCAACTTCGATCTCCGAGTAGTCCAATACATAGCTAGGATCTGCCACATATTGTCTCAGCTGCGACATGTGGAATGCTTTTTGTACTCCCTCCAAGGTATGTGGTAAGTCCAGTCAATAAGTATGGTGCCGACCCTCTCGAGGATGCCGAAAGATCCGATAAATCTCGGGCTGAGCTTTTCGTCTTGGCCAAAATGGATAGTGCCACATGTCGGAGAAATCCTCAGGAGTACTAAATCTCCAACCTAGCACAAATAAGATTCAAAGAAGCAATAAGATAAAAATTTCCAACCTGACACAAACAAAACACATATTATCCATCTGATCTGCTTGGTCTACCTAATAAAGGTACCTACCAATACTTTCTTAATAATCATCCCCTTTTATAATACTCTATCAACTACATTCTATCCAATGATGGAATAAATAGTTTACCAAGTACGAGCGTTCGTCTTACGAAAGAGGGAATGACGAGAATCCAAAACAAGGAGATCAAGAAGTTGGTCAACTTCAATTTCGAGCTTCAAGGACAATGGATAAATTCCAAAGAGTTCAAGGCAGTTGTGGATTAAGATCCTATTATATTATCCTATCGCAGGCCCACTCGGTACAGTAATGTAATCAAACGGCTGACTCGACCTGCATAGGCCACCACAAAAATATGTCACGTTCCAATTCTAAAATATATAGGAACCCAGGACATGAGCAAGCCAGCTGTACGGCTAGAATAAGTATTCCTAATTTAATGGACTTATCCTAATCATAGTACGCTGAATAGTATACTAACATATGCTAACTAATCTATATTTCAACTATGTCTCAATCAACAATAATAAACAAAATCAATAACAAATAATATATGTCATGGTTTGCAGCCCGTCAACATATATGTTTGGAATGGACCCGAAGAATAATAAAGGTCTTGTAAAGCTAGGCTATGACAGCAAAGACAAAAATAAATAGTACAAAGGACGCAAAAGTTATAATAAGAAATACTACTAACAGTATCTAAATCCTGCAGAACACATCACGATAACTTCATACCGAAAGTCCAACTAACACCTGGAGAGATCACCAGTTCCTCAGAGGATGTAACAAGATACAAAAGTACAAGCGACAATATGAACTGAAATAAATACATGAATAAATAGCTTGGATCACGACACGGTCTAGTATCTCATCATAGAAGCAGTAAACCACCCAACAACCAAACAAGGACAAGGGATGGCATACTATTTTGCGATAATACACTACTCCATGCAATAATATGAACTGAATCATAATTGGGTAATCTAACCAACTATGTGAATGCATATCGAAGACTACTTTGGCCGTATGGGTCTGTAAGGGAGTATTATTAGGGTCAAATAATATTGAAATATACTAGCATACTTCCCTGACCGAATCGGATACTAGTCCGTGACCGCTGTCGGACATATCTACTAGTATAGTCTATAACTTGGCACACTGAGGATGATATGCAAGTGTCTGTCCCATACGCCTACTAATAGTCTTTCCTCTGTGTCATGCTCGAATCACATCCATGACTCTGGCATTTTACATCACTATGTAAGTCTCTATCTAGAATTACTCTAATCAATATGAACCGTCACACGACCTGTCCGTATTGGTAGCTAGCCAAATACGTAGGCTTTGCCAACACAAAGTAAACTCACTCAAAGTGTCAGGTCATGAGATGTGTCCAATCATAGAAGTCATAGTAAATAACTTTATTTCTAATCGGGAGAGTCTTCTAACCTCTAAGTCATACACACATTATCATATCGATGACACTATGGATAGCACCCAAGTCACACTTGGACGCACAATACTAACACATATATTCCTATGCACAACAATAAACCATGTATTTATGTAGTACAAGAGAGGTAGCAAGGTATCTTACTTGAAGGTTGCATGATGATTCGACGACATCTTGCAAGCGAACTCGTCAATCCAAATAAAGCAGTAAAGGTGGAACTCCCGTAAAACATCTCTGAATGCTAAAACAGATATTGCCATCATTCCTGAAATAAGCAAAATAGCTAGGATAGGCTACCCATAAGTCCAATTCTGGACATAGGGGCAAAATAGTAATTTTTGGTCAAAATAAAATCCACAATTGGACCCACTTTGCACCGAAAAACATGTCAAGATAAAAGTTGTCCAAATCCGACAAATTATATGTAAATCTTGTCCAGAACTATACCACGAGTCCAATGGTGGTGTCAGATTTTGAATCCGATGTATCGGGTTCAAAATCAAAATTTTATATGTTGAAAATTATGATTTCGAGTGGCCAACTTTGGCGACAATTTCAACCAACCAAACGATATCCTATGAAACTAAAATTTTTAAGACCTAAAGGTGGTTATACCTGTTGCATTCCGAATTTGGTGGTTCATCAAACAGAGCTTCGACGAGAGAGAAACATATCCGCGAAGTTGGCTCCAAGAATCTGTCCAAATTAAACGTCTTTTAAACGGTTAACTTGGTGGCATGTTTTGATCTATCAAACGATCGAACTAAGATTTGAAATTTTAGGTGAGCGAAGGGGTATATACCGTCATTAAGATGGAAGAATCGGACCGACGATCCAATGGTTGGATTATCCAGAAAATGTGTCCAAAATTGTGAAATAAAATACGATTGGCCTCGAATTCACGCGCGTCACGACGAAATTTTGTGTGAAATGCACGAGTCATCTGTGTATTGCGTCAGGGACGTCGGGGATATAGCAGGGGGATTATCGGTCCCTCATGGCTGTGCGTGGTGGCCATCGGTGCTGTTACTGTGCTACGGCTGTTGTTGTCTTGCCGTTGCAGCTACCGACACTGACCGTACGCTGGGCTACATGCGGCTGTGCAGGTGGCGCACAGAGGATTAGGCGGCAGTGCGGCAAGATGTGGGGCTGCTGGCGATGGCTGGAGGTGTGGCAGCAGCTAGGTGTTCATGCGCACCACTACGGTTGTTTATGCGCGCGGGGAAGGGAAAAAGAAAGAATAGGGTTTTGGTTTTTGGTTTTTCCTTTAGGGGGTGTGTGTTTTTGTGTGTGTGTGTGTGTGTGTGTGTGTGTGTATATATATATTTTTTTGTGGTGCATATATATTATATATATATATATATATATATTATATATTATATATATATATAATTATGAGTGCTCTAGAACCAACCGGCTGGTTTTATATTATAGAACCAACATACACGTTGGATTGGAATTGCATGGTTGAGATTAAATGACTTTAAAAGGTGGTGGGGTCTACATCTTTTAATCTCAACCACTAAATTTCAATCCAATCTATAAAACATAAGTTGGTTCTATAATACAAAACCAATCGACTGGTTTTGGAACATTTCTGTATATATTATTTTTACTTAGTATGCTTATAAGCGTACATATACATATATACAAAACTGTATATATATATATATATATTATATATATATAATATATAATATATATTATATAATATATATATTATATATATATATATATTTGTGTTTGTGTGTACGATTTTATGGATACAAAGATAAACCCATCTGTAAATGTGAAATCATATATAAATTTTTAGATACACATAAAACCTTATATATAAAAATATAACAACCTCACAAGCATATGTATATATTTTTCGAATAATAATTATTTAAATATGATATATTTAAAAATATTAAATAGTTGAAGTTCCCTACAGGTGGCTGCTCCCAAGTAATAAAATCAAATATAATGTTCAATACTAATCTTAGGTGACCTAGGTTATACTCTACCATCTCTAGTTGGGCTGGTGCAAGTCCATACATATTTGTAGTCAAATTAAATCCAAAAATTACCCAATGAGTCTCTTGTGCCATTCACAAATAAATAGCACATGGGAACTCGATTGAGTGACACGCCCTTGGCATGTGTGTCATAGGCTCAAAATTGGTCAGTCAAATGGTTTTGATCGATGTCGAGCCCTGAACTCAAGTTGGAATTTAGGTCTAAAATTAAGGTCAACGATCAAATGGCCTAAATTGATCCGAAGTTGTGCGAGGTCAAATGAATGTTAGGGGACAAGTTTGGATGGGACATAATATATCAAATTGAAGGTGGACTCGTCTTCTTCAAAACGTAGAAAGAAAGTTTCGAAAGATTGGCATATCTCGTGTTCCAAAAATTAAAGCTACGGAAAAGTACGCCTATAGTCATTTTCATATAAAATCTAGTTTAAATTTTAAAATATCTATATTAAATAAATAAAATAATATCCAAAAAATGAGGGGGCTTATAGAGAATTGATAGGGTGTTCACATTTCTACTAATATATTTTCTCGCCCGACACTAGCATTCATGGATTTAATTCACGTAAGTAAAATGCATGAATCCCGATAATCACGAAAAGATACGGTAATAATAAAGTAAATCCATAGAATACGAATTACATGCAACGAGAGTGACATAAATATGGTAGTAATATCTATATCATAAAATAAAGACAATATCAGAAAATGAAATAAAATCACTCATGTACTTGCATGTACTCCAAGCTGAAAACTAGGTCGAACCGGTGTCCAAGTCGATGTCTATTGAACCTATATTAGTTCAATTAAATGATAATCAATATTTAAGATTAAACTTAACATCTAATCTATTTTTAGGTTATATAGGGTTTGTAGGTCTTGGTTGCTTTACAGTTTACCCATGACCTACTCTATGTCTTACCCTTACCATAAGGTATTTCTCTTGTGCATGTCTAGACATTACTCACAACCCTTTTATTCATCTTTCCTAAGCCCCCTTACCTATGTGTGTACAATTGTCTATGAGGACAATTTACCCATGCATACCATAAGGCAATTATCCCCTCCATGTAACAAGTCTATGTATTTAATCATAACCCATATGTGCACTAAGCATTACTTATAGGCTATACTATATATATATAGAGATTAGATGTTAAGTTTAGAGACCGCATTCATGCGGCTAGGAATGTGGGGGCCACCCATATGCGGTTCATTTAGAGACCGCATTCATGCGGCTCTGTCAGGACGTCTCCACTCACGACAGTTGAGACACATGGTGGTCCTCATGACAGTTGAGACACATGGCGATCCTCATGATAGTTGAGACACGAGGCTGTCTTATCCCCTTAAAATTATGGCTGCTCGTAAAATCATAACAACCAGATTTAGTACAATCACCATAATTACTCGGATCAAATCAGATTTGTTGTAATTAAGCAAATTGAACACGTGGCGAGAGATCCGAGCTTGTCAAGACAAATTATGAAGATTCATTGCAATCAATATAATTGCCCATACGGATTTGGTACAATCAAGAATTAACTGCCCAGTTGTAATGCAATCAAGATTAATGGTCCAGATGATTGGCCGCCGACTTTTTAAGGGAGAATCATCGCAAACCCTAATGATCACACCCCCACTTCTATAAATTTCAAGGTGCCATTCCCTTGCAAACCCCCGAGAGAGAGGATTTTTGGAGAATAAGATAGAAAAGAGAAGGAGAATTCCAGAGAGAAGGAGACTCTCTCCACCCGGCTGGACACACAGAGAGACAAAGGCGGGCACAGAGGATTCTTCCCACGCATCCGAGAGCATTTCTTTATCAGAGCCAAGGCTACGTCCGATTGTCCAAGGAGTAAGGCAGAGATGCCGTCGCTTTTTCGAGTCTCTACCGTCACCCCCCAGAATCAAAAATAAACAATCGTACTTAAATTGTTGTACCTAGGTTTTCGTCCCTAGGCTTTCTTTGTACGAGCGAGTTTGTATTGTGAGTCTAAGTTCAGTCCTCCTATATAATTATTCTGTACTTTTACAATCAATGGCAAACACGATGGCGACTCTGCTGGGGACTAACTTCTCCACAGCTGAGGAGTTGGTGACGCAATCGAACGCAGCCAAACTTGGCTCCACTCAATAAATGCTGGTCGCTCGGTTCGACCAGCAGGCATTTGAAGAAATACTCTCCGACGGGAGCACTGGCCCGGTCCAGCGGCGGGCCCGCACGAAGAAGGCCCGCAGAGAGTTGAGGCCAAAATCATTCGCTCCTTCCTGCTCTCGAAGGAGTACTCTCTGTTGCCCAAGACGGCAAAAATGACCCTCTTGTGGCCCCACTTCAGACCATAGAGGACTCTGCTATCCCTAAGTCCGGCAGAGAAAAATACTACGATGCTGGACTTGCAGGGGCAAAGAGGAACTCTGTGCGTTCTAAGAAGAAGCCGCATAGGGACGCCGGCCGCATGAAGACTCATGCGGCTACAGAAGTCAGCCGCATGCAGAAGACTCATGCGGCCAAAACTCTCAACCGCATGAAGGAAGCTCATGCGGCTACAACTGCCAGCCGCATGCAGACTCCTTATGCGGCCACCGCTCCTAGCCGCATATAGAAGGGTCATGCGGCCACACACGCTAGCCGCATGCAGACAGCCTGCATGGCTACCAATCCCAGCCGCATACCATCTGCTCCATATGGCTCACGGTCAGTCTTTGATCACCTCTCATGCGGTTCTGACTCGAGATGCTCCCAAGAGAATGCGCCAGACTCTGTGCAGCATCATTTGGACTCCTCTTGCTATGCACCCTCGGGTGTTAGAGCGAGGAAGTCTAAGACAGCGCGGGCTCGACGAGCTCAGTCAGCTGTCCCAACCTTTAACCATCTGAGCGCTCCGCTCATTGTTATACGGGCCTCCGATGGAAAGTTGTACTGCACCACTCAAGTCCAACCCCCGGCGGCAAACGGACAGAGTGGTTCCCAAAAGTCTCCCAACAATCAGGGAGCAAACATGGTGCCAATACACTCGGATGCTGGGGTTTCCCGGGCCCACAAATCGGGTATAAAGGTTGCTCGAGACGCACCTGACTTGCGTGACGTGATCCTTCACAAGCGTAATGAAAAAAGAAGCCTCGGTGTGCAGATAGTCCTTCCCTGGACATCACTGCACTCAAGTCATTGTCAACTGCTGCTGTAGCAAGGCGGCCACACAAGAGGACCGGCAATGCGTCTTCCGACGACTGCAACACCCAAGCTCAGAAGATGAGGCACTTCTCGTCGTCTCCTGCAATTCTGCTCAGAGGATCCCTGGTAGTGGGAGAGGAAAGAAAACAAACGTCTCCAGTCCTAAAATCTCAACCAAGAAACTCTCTTCCAAGCGGTTATCTACGACTGCCACAGGAGGAGTTTTCCAAGGTACTCGCTCAAAGACGAATCTACCACACTTAGAGAATCGTCGCCCACATGTCTGGAAGGCGCTGGAGCTGGGGGTAGCACTCCTCCAAACATCCACGACAACCCGGTGTTCCAAAAAGATAATCCAGGGGAAAGGTTTCCCCAACAGATGCAGCAGGTTTCGACGTCCCCGAGGATGTCCGCGACTCTCAAGACGAGGCAAGCTCTGAAGCTGGGGGTACCACTCCTTCTGAGTCCGAACCAGAGAAGAACATTCCCACATACCCTGAAGACTTCTCTGTACAAGGGTATGACTCAGAGGGCGCGTCCTCCACCATCCCTTCCATCTCTCCTCATAGAGGACGGTATTCATGACAGACAGCAACTAAGATGTTCCAGTGATCGCCAACGCATCGACACTCTGGAGGCCATACTGCA
>JANAVB010041798.1:15000-49526 GCA_029216955.1 Iris pallida | reverse complement strand
ATATGGAGATAAGATGTCAAAGGCACATTAGACATCGTAAATCAAACCAAACAATCTCCATGGCATATTGAGAACTTGAAATTGCTGAGAAACCCAATTTCGGGGTTGGTTTTTATGAAAAACCCGCCGCAAGATGGGTTTATGAAATGCCAAGAATTATATATTCTACGTTAAATATTTTCAAAATTCCCTTTAGATGCTCTGTATTTACAAAATTGTCATTTTGATAATACCATAACTACCCCTTCGCACAAACTCAGATTTGGATTACAATTCTCGTCTTCATCTTCCTCTTCACGAGAGATCTGAATTCCATTGCTCTCATCTTCAGCAGAGATCGCAAGGATCGTTCCTAGTTCACTATGCTTTTCTTCAGTCGAACTTCGATCATCGCTAATCATCATCATCTTCCTGGAGAGATTTGAAGTTTTTCGGCGATTAGGTCAATTGTGCAGAGAAGATCTTCTTCTTCTTTTCCATAAGAGTTAGCATCATTTTGAAAGAAGAACGAAACTATTTATTCCTGACAAATTTTTTTCTATAAAAAAAATAAAAATTAGGTTTCTGTCAATTGTTCTCCATCATTCTCCGTAATTTTAACACGGAGAATTGATTCTCCGTGATTTTAACACGGAGAATGACCATTCTCCGTGATTTTAACATGGGAAATGGTCATTCTTAACGGAGAATGACCATTCTCCGTTCTTAAAATCACGGATAATGACCATTTTTTTGTCATTTTAACACGGAGAATGGCAATTATCCATGGTTTTAACACTGAGAATGATCATTCTCCGTGTTTAAAATGACGGAGAATGGACATTCTCCGTCATTTTAGCACGGAGAATGGTCATTCTCCGTCATTTTAACACGAAAAATAGTCATTCTTTTGTATTTTAACAAGCAGAATGGTCATTCTCCGTGATATTAACACGGAGAATGACCATTCTCCGTGATTTTAACACGGGGAATGGTCATTCTCCGTAATTTTAAGCGTGATTTAATACGAAGAATGACCATTCTCCGTGTTAAAACCACGAAGAATGGCCATTTTCTGTGCTAAAATGACAGAGAATGAACATTCCATTCTCCGTCATTTTAGCACGGAGAATGGTCATTCTCCGTCATTTTAGCACGGAGAATGGTCATTCTCCGTCATTTTAACATGGAGAATGGTCATTCTCCTACATTTTAACAAGGAGAATGATCATTCTCCGTGATATTAACATAGAGAATTATCATTCTCCGTGATATTAACACGGAAAATTGCCATTCTCCGTGATATTACCACGGAGGATGGTCATTCTCCGTCATTTTAACACGGAGAATAGTCATTCTTCGTATTTTAAGAACGTAGAATGACCATTCTCCGTGATTTCTAATACAGAGAATAACCAGTCTTCGTGTTAAAACCACGGAGAATGACCATTCTCCGTGTTAAAATGACGGATAATGGACATTCTCCGTCATTTTAGCACGGAGAATGGTCCTTCTCCGTTATTTTAACACGAAGAATGGTCATTCTCCTGCATTTTAACAAGGAGAATTGCCATTCTCCGTGATATTAGCACGGAGAATTGCCATTCTTCGTGATATTACCACGGAGCATGGCCATTCTCCTGCATTTTATGGCCAGTTGAAACTTTGGAGGGCTATAACTTTTGACTGGGAGGTCGAAACGGGGTCCGATTTGTCGCAAAATGAGTGTATTTTTGAGGAGCCTGAGATAAACGGTTCTACCGTTTGTTGGCCTTTCAAAATTTTATAATCGCAAAAAAATGATGTTTAGACCTCTATTTTAACAATTTTACCGTTTGTCGGCCTTTCCGAAATTTTTCGACGAGTTTTTGAAAGAAGGTTTGAAAATTTTGGAGGAGAAAACCTAGATTCAAAACTGAGCGGCGTATGGAAGAAGAGGAAGTATCGAAACGTTTTTTTTTTTTGAAGAGTTGGGTTCGGGAGTGTTTTCAATAAATTAGAAGGACAAAAAGGTCATTCAGAACCCTTTTATATATTTTCGCTAATTCTGGACACGCAATGAAATATTATTTCGTGGTAAATTTTACATAAAACTTTTATAATTTTTGGACGTTTCATAAATTTTCTCTATTGAGAATCTAATCGCAAATTTACACTTTCTTGCATATGTATGGGAATGAAAATAGGAACGCATATTGATAAGCTTTCTCGAGATATATGTATTTTGTGTATATAGTGACCAAACCGATATTGTTATGGAGTAATCAATTTTATTAAATTTTGTCGTATATTAGCACATTGATAAATATACATTTTATTTGATGCTTCCATCAACTTAATGTATTAGTGAGAATATTTATGTAAAGTATATATTTATTAATGTGTTAGCATGTGCACATCTTAATAAAATCTAATTTTATTTTGGAAATTTTTTTGTTCAATTGTATATGAAAAATAGTTGTATCCAGACTAGACATTATTTTTTCATGCTAATTATTTTGCATTGGACTTCGCCCCTGCATTCACCCCCCACCCCCATAGTTTGTGTAGCATTATTTTCTCTCTTTTTTTTTTGCTATGCTCTCTCGATTCGCAGAAGAAAAGATGTCCTCACCCAGACACTTCTCGTGGGCTTCTTCTTTATTATTAAATGAACAAATTTTTTTATAAAGTAACCAAAATTAAATAAAATTCTGTACAGGATGGCAAGTTTTTTGAGTTTTTTTTTTTCGCTAACATATATGTTAGATTTTTAACAGTAACTTATATGGACACATCAAAAAGTGATCAGAGCTAGTCCGGATTGTGGCTAGCCCAGTTTTTTATGGATTATACTCAGGACAACCCATTTTTTGATCATTGGGTTGTCCCAAACTCACCCCCCCCCTCCACACCCATAGTTTTTCCTTCATTTGCAAAAATTATTCTCTTTTTTCCAAAACTCTCACTCCTCTTCTTCTTCTTCCTCTTCTCCTCCACGTCTCCTCAATCCCCAACCAAGAAGTTAGAATCTTTTCTTCTCCAACATCTTCCTATTCTCCTCCACCATCCTCCTCTTCTCAAGAAGACCGACGACACCCAAATTTTTTCTCTATTTGTTTCCAAAATCCTAGAAATTAATTTGAAAAATTCAAGCATCCATTGCATTGTTTATTTCAATTGTTTGTAGTCCATTTGAATTAAACTACATTCGGAGTGGAGAATTACCCATTTAAATTAAACCCAAGTATGAACAAACGAGAAAACTCCGCGTCGATAAGGACTGTCACATTTTCTGGCAGTCCTACAAACTGAATGGACTGCCAGAAAATTGGACAGTCCTAAGTCACAACATGCGAAACAAAGGACTGTCCATTTTTCTTACAGTCCTTACTGTATGTAGGACTGCCAAAAAACTGGATAGTCCTACATACAGTAAGGACTGCCTGAAAAATGGACAGTCATTTGTTTCGCATGCTGTGACTTAGGACTGTCCAGTTTTCTGGTAGTCCATTCAGTTTGTAAGATTGCCAGAAAATTGGGTAATACTACATGCAGTAAGGACTGCCAGAAAAATGGGCAGTCCTTTGTTTCTCATGCTGTGACTTAGAACTGCCCAGTTTTCTGGCAGTCCATTCAGTTTGTAGGATTGCCAGAAAATTGGACAGTCCTTGTTTATACTAGTTGAACAACAATATTATGGTTTCCACCAATATTAGGGTTTGTACATTATGATGAGCTGGACAGTCCATTCAGTTTGTAGATTGCCAGAAAATTGGACAGTCCTACATACAGTAAAGACTGCCAGAAAAATGGGCAGTCCTTTGTTTCTCATGCTATGACTTAGAACTGTCCAGTTTTCTGGCAGTCCATTCAGTTTGTAGGATTGCCAGAAAATTGGGCAGTCTTGTTTACACTAGTTGAACAACAATATTATGGTTTCCACCAATATTAGGGTTTGTACATTATGATGAGCCTTTGGGTGCCATCAAAATTGGAAATGAGAAGTAAATTAGGTTTTAATTTTGGGTGTTTTCTTCTTATTTTCTTCTTCTCCATCAATTGAAAATCGAAACTCGAAATGGGAAGAAAATTAGGGTTTAAACCCATTGTACTTGGAGATAGTGAGGATGAGTTGAGGAAGAAATTTAGGGTTTAAACCTCATCGAAATTCTTATTTTTGTTGTTGTTGTTGTTCTTCTTCCTCTTCTTATTTTTCTTCTTGTCCTTCTTGTTCTTCTTCATCTTGGATGAGTTGAGGAAGAAGAAGAGCAAAATTAGAAAAAGTGACTTTTATACCAAAGAGTGGGATAGCCATGATCATATTCTTCAATGACAAACGTGTAAATAAAACAAAGTTTCAAATAGGCTAGCCATGATCATATTTTGATGTGCCCATATAACTTACCTTTTTAACATAGCCATGTTACAAGGTTTATCACAAATTTTTGGAAATTTTTTCTTCGTTAACCTTTTTTAACATAGATATATTTCATGGAAAGAAAGGTTTATCAAAAAAAAAAATTGTGATATTTTCTTCATTATATAGCCTATGTTAACTTTGTGATATATATATATATATATATATATATTTTATGTTACATAGAAACAATGGTTTATCACAAATTTTTTGGTGGGTCTTTCCTTCATTAATAAATTAGCTATGTTAAATTTGTAACTTGGAAACAGGAGGTGGACTTGATTAATAAGAAGAAACAACATGACCCATAAATTAAAATGACAAATTCTTGTTAACAGTCCGTAGTAGAGTTCCCCCCACGCCCACCCCCACACCGCAAACCAAACCCCACCCCCCCCCCCCCCCCCCACATACAGCAGCATTGGGTACGTGTCACCTCCCTTCCTAGTCATAACCAGAGGGAGAGGGGGTCCTCACTTCTCAAAGAAGTGTCGGAGGTGTTGCTGTCCAATCAATAGAGAGGCCCCCCTCCCTCAACTCAACTCAACTCAACTCAACTCAACTCTCTCTCTCTCTCTCACATCGCAACAAAGGTTGGCAACCAATTCCTTCGCAACCTACTCCCCCTTCTTTTCTTTTCTTTTTTTTTTTTTTTTTTTTTTTTTTTCTTTTTGAAATCTCACGCACACACAATTGAAAACACAAATGCTGTCAACTCTTTCAGATGTCCGCTCCACTACCAATAAATTAGAAAGTTCGGACTATATTTGTGAACAATCAATCCATGAAGTAAGTAAAGAACTTGATTTAGACGGACGATGTCCTTCACGTCACATGTGGCATTTAGACGAACTTGATTCAGACGGATATTTGTGACTATCTGCTCCACTATCATTCCTATCCTGTGCTATTTCTAACACCACCTCATCACCTTCTCTCGAGCTAACTAGCCATGGGAGTTCTACTACACCTACCATCTTTCTTTCTTTTCCTTTCCTTTCTCCGATGCCAAAAATCTATCTTTGGGTTCATCGGATCTGTTTCCCTAGAATCTGCCAATGTGTCTATCCATATTGAGTAAAAGTAGTCTTTTTGTGTCCAAAAGTCCAGGACAACTTTTCATGCAAGCAGCAAGGTTACAGGCCTATAGCTACGTATAGCTAGCTGAGAGAGAGAGAGAGAGAGAGAGAGAGAGAGAGCTGACACTGATGGTTTGTCAGCAAAGCATGTGAGGATCCATGATAAAATGGCTGGCTGGCAGCAAAAGCTGCAGTGATCACTGGCAGTCAGCTCCTCTTTGGCTTGGCTTATGATATTTTTGTTTCAAGGATGTTAGGGTTGGTGGGATACTATTGTCCATCTCAGGCCTCTGGTTTGGTTCGAAGAATCTTTGGATTGAAAAAAAAATTGATTACTTTTTTTTATGTTTGGATGTCAAAAAATTTTAGGAGGAAAGAAAAGTAATTTTCAATGAAAAAAAAATTAGGAGAAAAAGTGATTCCATCCATCCAAGCAAGAAATTACTTTTTCACATTGAAGTATTCACTTTCCTTTCCAAATTTTTTGACATTTCTAAACATTGGAAAAAAAAAATCAATAGGAATTGTAATTTTTCAAAAGAAAAAAATGCCAAAGAATGTTGATTTCGAGGAAAATCATTTCATAGTTTTCGAGGAAACACATTTCAATCCAAAATTCGGAGTTTATGGATAAGATTGGATCATAGTTGGACAATCTTGATTAATTAAGCTAATTTAGGTTTGTCATTCCTATCCAAAATTCGGAGTTGTGTAGAGTTGAAGATTCCCAAAAAGCAAATTTTATATCTTATACAAAGTTTAACATATCTAGTGATGTGGATATTTGTCACATGTACAAGTTAATGTGTTTGGTGGATCGGACATTTCGAAAATCGACGAAACCGATTCGATCAAACTCGGTCTTGGCCGACTCATGTCCGATCAAAGTCTTAATCAGTCCGGTCCGATCCTCCATCCGGTCTGGCTGGTTTCCATTCCAACAATCCAGCCCGTCATGGTCCCCCAACCAGGACGGGCCTAGTTATACCCCCCGGCTGAAGGACCGATCCGAGCCTGGACGTCTCCCATGCGAGCTTCGTCACCTCCCTAACTATGTGAACACTACCAACATAAGATGGAGTAGTGACGCCGATAAACGACAATAATCCTATAAAATACGTCGTTTAAAATGTTTAGCAATGTCATCAACGACGAAGGCAGAGAGTCGAATAGAAGCTACTCACTTATCACAAATACGTCATTATATGTCACCATACAGATGTTTGCAAAACATAGTTATATGTTGCCAATATAGCGACGTTCACGTATGCCGCTATACGTCACCAATTCAACGAATAAACAACGACGTATTTGGTAATATAGCGACTTCCCAAAATGACAAGGCATTATGCCATGTCAGCAACATTAGCGACATTCAGTAGCTATCGGCGATGCACTCAACTACCGATGTCTGACTTCGTCGCTAAACGTTGCTAATTTTGCAGATATATAGCAACATTTCGATACACGTTAGGAGTGATTAATGACCTTTCTGGTCGAGGAGTTGGGTTATGTCACCTCCGTTTTCCGTTATACGTATTTTCAGTATATGTGTACGGAATCCCGACCCGTAATTAGACTTGTCTTGCTTAGCTTGATCCTGGTTTAATCTTGTCTTGGTTTATTTTGGGTTCATCCTGGTTCGACTTGTCTTGACTGGCTAGTCTTGGATTTTGCATTGGCATGGGTTAGTTAGCATTTCCTGGTTCATGTGGTTTATCCTGGCTTTGGCATGCATTGGGTTTGGTTGGGCTCGATTTGGGTTGATATGCAAACCCCTACCTACCACCATCCCTCAATTATTAACCCAACAACCACTCTCTCTCCTCATTCATTACACATTTACTACTTCTTTTCTTCTTCCTCATTTCTTCTCCACCGAGCACCACCGTAGGCAAGTGCAACTTGCTTCATGGAAGAACTCAAGTTTTATTGTTCCATTGTCTTTCTCACAAGATTCTAAGACACTTTAGTACTTAGCATTTTTAGTTTCCATGGTTCATTCCATGTAGATCTAAGTTTTTTGTATTTTCAAATTTCTTAGCTTTGATCTACTAAACTGGCTTGTTTTTTAAAACTAAGAGTTCTATGTAAAAGGCATTCTGATGTTACGCAAGTTTGGTTTTGGAATGGTTGGATTTTATCGAGTCTTGACCGAGATGGGGCTTTCTTGAGCTCTTGAGCTTTTACGACTGCTTGTTTTGGCCTTGGGGAGAAGATGAAGTTTTTACGCACACGTTCTTACGTGCTAGCGTAGTGTTTAGTTTTTACATCCACGTTTCACGTGCCCGTGTATTAATTACCCTTTACGCACACGTTTCACGTGCCCGTGCGTGTATTAATTACCCTTTACGCACACGTTTTACGTGCCAGCATATTAATTACCCTTTACGCACACGTTTCACGTGCCCGCATGTTAATTACCCTTTACGCACACGCTCTCATGTGACCGCGTAATCAATTCTACGCAGAGCTGAACCGAGCTCTACGCAGAGGCTAGACTCCCGCTCGCGTAGAGGGGTCACCCGCGTAGAGTCTCGCCCGCATGCGGCTTTGCTAGCGTAAAGCGCTTGCTCGCGTAGAATCCCCCCCCCCACCTGCTCTCTTGCTCGCGTAGAACTGCCTATCCTTAGGTCTTGCCCGCGTAGAGCTGTTTTACGCTCGGGGTCTCTTTGACCTAGCATAGTCTTGCTCGCGTAGAGACTTTGAGTCCCTATGGCGTACCCCGTTACCCTTGTATATTCTTACGCATTTTATCATGAACTTGATAATCACGAAATTATTTAATATGTTTGGAATGGTAATTATACACGGTATGGTGTGAAGTAAACATGATATGACATGACATGACATGACATGATATGACAAGGAAGCATGATGGAAACTATTGAATGATGTTGCGACGGCTAGCATGACATGACAAGAATGAATGGCCTGGATACCGTAGACGATTGCGTTTGTACAAGTGAACCAGTATCGTCGTGCATCATGTCTAGGGCAGGGACCCCTGAGTACCACGGTCAGGGGTACCTACTTAATTTGACTAAGGCTAATAACTAGAATAATCCAGTAGTCATGAAGAGATTTTCCAGCTACAGGCTGTCCCGTTATCTGGGCGCCCCATTATGGGATCTGTAGCCTGTCGTCGAGTAGGACACATTTCCAGCATACTGTCATGTGTTGCACCCTTCAAGCTCCTTAGGGATACATGTGTTTCTTGGATAATGTACCCACGTGAATTCAACCCCTAATTAATTTGCATCCGGATAGCCTGGATGGTATGCAGGACTTGTGGCTGTTGGAACATCTCATTGTATCTTGCTAGTAACTAGGCCTGTGATAACCCTAGTTAGTTAAAGTATCAAGCCGTACTCATTGCTTAGCCGTAATTTGATTGGATGGAGTCTAACCTAGTCTAGTCTTGTTCTGATCCTGTACAAGATTGTAACATGACCTGATTGCTTGTGCTTTACCTATCGATAAATGGTGGGAGACCAAGTTCCGTTTAGATGGAAGGTTACAACCCCGGTCCTTGTTTGGTTTAAGAGTTGTAACTTGGTTATCTGAATAGTCCCATGGTTATCTTATCGTATATCATTATGATTTTCCATATCTCCAGTTTTATTGTATAATTATGTTTGTGCTAATTGCTGGTTTTAGTTCTTAAGTGAAGCCTCCTTTATGGCACTTGCTCTTCTGGGATCTGACCCAGCTGGTTTTGTATGGCCAGATACCGGAGTAGCTCCAGAGGATCTCCCTACCTTCCAGCCAGATGGTGACCACCAGGCGTAACCCTGGCAATGAGTGGGTTTTATTTTGGCTCTCCCACTCCATTGTAAAATCATTCTTTCGAGGCGTTTAGCCGCCGAGCAAGTGTTAGCTCGTTTGTAACTTTACTTACTGTCTGCCTACGGGCTGTAACATGATTAACAAATCCTAGGGTTGATCATATATGACTGAAACTCTTGCTAGTCCTCACATTTTGTATGACTAGCTTCATGATCATCCAAATATGTAATGTATGGGACGCCTTACTATTGTATATTTGGTGCTCTAACATCTTGTAACATTTACTTACTTGCTTGAGATTGAGACAATAGGCTTTGTAACACCCCAGAACCAGAATACTAGAGAGAGGGGCTTACATAGCGAGCTACGTATATTGAAGTGCAACCCACCTCGCTATACGGTCACGGCTGTCTAGATACATGAGGGTTTAACTACAAGTCATCAGTCTCTTAAGGTCATAAACCAGCCTATTGTCTCAATCTCAAGCAAGTAATAACAGTTACAAGATATCATAGCATCAAATATACAATAGTAAGGTGTCCCATACATTACATATTTGGATGATCATGAAGCTAGTCATACAAAAATATCAAGACTAGCAAGAGTTTCAGTCGTACATGATCAACCCTAGGATTTGTCAATCATGTTACAGCACGTAGGCAGACAGTAAGTAAAGTGCAATACGAGCTAACACATGCTCGCCGGCTAAATGTCTCAAAAGAATATTTTTACAATAAAGTGGGAGAACAAAAGGGAAACTCACTCGTTGCCTTGGTTACGCCTGGTGGTCACCATCTAGCTGGAAGGTAGGGAGATCCTCTGGAGCTGCTCTGGTATCTGGCCACGCAAAACCAGCTGGGTCAGATCCCAGAAAGAGCAAGTACCACAAAGGAGGCTTTACTTAGGAACTAAAACCAGCAATTAGCACAAGAATGTAATTATATAATAAAGATTGAAGTATAGAAAATCATGATGATATACGATAAGATAACCAGAAAAATGTTCAGATAACCAAGTTACAACCCGTAAACCAAACAAGGACCGGGGTTGTAACTCTTCATCTGAACGGAACTTGGTTTTCTACCATTTATCAATAAGGTAACGCACAAGCATTCAGGTCATGTAACAATCTTGTACAGAGTCAGGACAAGACTAGACTGGATTGAACTTCATCTAATCAATCACGACCAAGCAATGAGTGTGGCTTGATACTTTAACTAACTAGGGTTATCACAGGCCTAGTTACTAGCAAGATGCAATAAGATTATTCCAACAGCCACAAGCCCTGCAGACTATCCAGGTTATCCTGGTCGAATATTCGTTCATGAAGGGTGCAACACATGACAGTGTGCTGGAAATGTGCCCTACTCGTCGGCAGGCTACAAGTCAACATGCGCGCCCAGATAATGGAATTGCCTGTAGCTGGAAAATCTCTTCATGGCTACTGGATTATTCTAGTTATTAGCCTTAGTCAATTTCAGTAGGTACCCCTGACCGTAGTACTCAGGGGGTCCCTTTCCTAGACATGATACAAGATAATACTGGTTCATTTATACAAGCACAATCGCCCACGGTGTCCAGGCCATCCATTCTTTTCATGTCAAGTTAGCCGTTGCAACAGCATATCAAAGTACATCATGCCAGGTTTACTTATCAGAAATGCGCCACGACGGGCCACTAGCATATCATGTTACTTGTCAAGAGTGTACCCCTACGGGTCACTATCGTGTTCATGGCATTCTATCAAGGGGCCCAAGTACACAGAGGGTCATGAGACAAAAGTATAAATGTAACAACTCAACATAAAATGCAAGGGGCTATGGGAGAGTCATGAGGCTCGAGGTGCAGGGCCATGCGGCTCGGGCTCATGCGACCAGGAGAGGAGGGCGCATGTGGCTGGAGAAAAGAAGCTCATGAAGCCAGAAGAGGAGGGCGCATGCGGCTGGGAAAAAGAAGTTCATGCGGCCATGAGAGGAGGGCACATGCCACTACCAAATTACAACATTTTAGCGACGGCCATTTAGCGACGAAAAATTTTCGTCGCTATTACCGTCGGATCACCGACGGATTTGTGACGAAATACCGACGGAAAGCAATGGACAATTTTTTTATTTTTTTATGTCCATATCCGTCGCTATGCCGTCGATAGGTCGTCGGCCATGTAGCGACGGTTTTATATCCGTCGCTAGAACGTCGCATATTTTGGCGGGAAAAGCCTAAAATATTGGCGCGAGATTTGACTGACGACTTAGCGACGGAATAATCCGTCGCTACTCTGGCACGAGATTTACTGACTACTTAGCGACGGAATAATCCGTCGCTAAGCCGTCGCTAATTTCTGTACCCTAACTTAAATTGAACCGACGGGGGGGAAATTTTCATTCCCCCCAAAACACTCTCTCTCTTTCCTCTCCCTCTCTCCGACGATCTCGCTCTCTCCGACCGGCGATCTCCCTCTCTCTCTCTAAGGTATGCTCTCTCTTCCCCCCCTCTCTCTCTCTCTCTATCTCCCTCTCTCTCTCTCTCTCTCTTTTACGATTTGGGGGGTTGGGGGGCTGTCGTAGTGGTCGGAGAGGGTGTGGGGCAGGGGGGTTTCGGGTACGGGGTGGGGTGGTCGGGACAAGGGTGGAGTGGGGTGGTCGGGGGCAGGGGGGTCGGGGAGGGGGTCGGGCAGGGGTGGGGGGGTGGTCTGGGCAGGGGGGTTCGGGTAGAGGGTGGGGTGGTCGGGGCAAGGGTGGGGTGGGAGAGGGGGCAGGGGGGTCGGGGAGGGGGTCGGGCAGGGGTGGGGGGGTGGTCTGGGCAGGGGGGTGGGAGAGGGGGTCGGGCAGGGGTTGGGGGAGGGTCGGGCAGGGGTTGGGGGGGTCGGGGCAGGGGGGCAGGGGGGTGGGAGAGGGGGTCGGGCAGCCTAGAAATGTACGCCTGGCACTATGTTCTGATGGCTTCGCCCCTTTCGGACAGTCGGGATCTCAATACTCATGCTGGCCGGTCATTCTTACCCCTTACAATCTGCCACCATGGATGTGTATGAAGACTCCTTATATGTTCTTGACAGCTATCATACCCGGTCCCAAAAATCCGACAAAGAACATCGATATATATTTACAGCCGTTGGTGGATGAGCTGAAACAGTTGTGGGAGATCGGCGTCACGACCTATGATATTTCCAGAAAACAAAACTTTCAGATGAGAGCTTCACTCATGTGGACAATCAATGATTTTCCAGCATACGGTATGCTGTCGGGATGGAGTACGCACGGCAACATGTCTTGTCCGATATGTATGGAAAATAGTAAGGCGTTCCGCCTTAGACATGGAGAAAAAACTTCTTTCTTTGACTGTCACCGTCAATTTCTGCCAACGAGACATCCTTGGCGAAAGAACAAGGACGCGTTCAGATATGGAAAACAAGAATTTTCTGAACCTCCTGCCAGATTGTCGGGATACGATATTTGGGAAGATGTAAAGGAATTGCCCACCGCAATGGAAGATCCATCGAACAATCGTGTCGAGGGGTTCGGACAAAGCCATAACTGGACCAAACGGAGTATCTTCTGGGACTTGCCTTATTGGAAAGATAATCTTATTAGGCATAATCTTGATGTCATGCATATCGAAAAGAATGTGTTCGATAATGTCTTCAATACCGTTATGGATATTAAAGGAAAGACGAAGGACAATCCAAAAGCAAGACAAGACATGGTCGAGATATGCAAACGTCATAATCTAAACTTGATACAAAGGGGAGCTGGTGGACAAGTAACTAAGCCGATAGCGCCATACGCATTGAGCAAGGAAGATAGATTAATAATCTGCAAGTGGATATCTACTTTAAGATTTCCCGACGGCTATGTGTCGAATTTGTCTAGATGCGTTGATCTCAATGAACGCACGCTAACAGGAATGAAGAGTCACGACTGCCACGTATTTATGGAAAGATTACTGCCCATTGCATTGAGAGAGTTGTTGCCTTCTGCTCTATGGGTTCCGTTGGCCGAGCTGTCTACATTCTTCAGGGATATCTGTTCAACTAAGCTCACGGTGCAACATATGATACAACTTGAGGAGAAGATTGTCTTAACAATTTATAAGTTAGAGAAAATATTTCCACCTGGTTTCTTCGACAGTATGGAGCATCTACCGATTCATCTAGCATACGAAGTCCGTGTCGGTGCATCTGTTCATTATCGATGGATGTACCCCTTTGAAAGGTAAATAAAAATTGATATAATTTAAGTGGATTTTACAATTCATTGTTAATTCTCAAGATAATTTGTCTCTCTAGGTATCTATATCATCTAAAGAAGAAAGTTGGCAATAAGGCTCATATAGAGGCTTCGATATGCGAAGCATATCTTATCGAGGAGGTGTCAAACTTTTGCTCCATTTATTTCGATACTCATGTTGAGACAAATCGAAATAGACCTCAAAGGAATGACGAAGACGTTGAGGAAGGAGGTATATTCAATTTAAGGGGCAAGCCTATTGGGGCTAGTAAGAAACGGTGGTTGAGTGACGATGAGTATGATGCCGCTCACCGATATGTCTTGTTAAATTGTGA
The DNA here is from genome assembly GCA_029216955.1 of Iris pallida. Taxonomy (NCBI): domain Eukaryota; kingdom Viridiplantae; phylum Streptophyta; class Magnoliopsida; order Asparagales; family Iridaceae; genus Iris; species Iris pallida. The sequence goes on along the minus strand of JANAVB010041798.1, from coordinate 35,722 downwards.
CATACAAGAAGTAAGAGATTTGGAGAAGTAAGTGACTACACCTCGTTATAATCTCTAATTTGGTGAGGTAAGTGACTACACTAATTTTTATTCTCTCTAACAGTGTATTTAGAGATGAAGTCAAAATAAGGACACCCGATATTACCGATGAGGGACTTCAAAGGGAGGTTGATTTTAGCTTTCCGTCATGGTTTCGAGATTACGTAAGTAACTGAGATAATATGTTATGCGGCTACCATTTAAATATATATATGCAACTAAAACATTTAAAGTTTACAGGTTTTATTAGCTGAACCAAGTACACTCACAAATGAGAGCATTCGTTATTTGTCATTGGGACCGAAGAAGCATGCAAAGACTTGGCCCGGCTATGTCGTTAATGGCTTCAAGTTTAAGACAACTCAACATCCTATAAATGCCGAATTTCTCAATGACGGCTTCAGTACGAAGGATTCTGGTGTTTGCATAAGAGGCACAATCTATGACGACGAGCCGGACTTTGACTATTATGGAGTGCTTCGGGATATTGTAGAATTACAATATAGTGCCCCATTTGATATGCATATTGTTATGTTCAAATGTGAGTGGTTCGATACGACACCAAATATCGGTTGGAGAATCGATAAACAATTTGGATTCGTCGATATAAATCATCGCAGGAGGTATAGAGGGTCCGACACGTTTGCGATAGCAAGTCAGGCTGTTCAAGTCTACTATACAAGCTACCCAAGGCGTCGTAGAGATCGCTTTGACTGGTGGACAGTATGCAAGATTAAATCTAGAAATACATTCAACGTTGGAGACCCAGCATACCAAGAGGACCAGATCGAAAAGCCCCAATACTTGGGACAACAGTCTTGTGACATGGATGTTGAATTAGAGGTTGATATACCTCTTGCTGATGAAAATAGAGGGGAGGAAGAGGTTGATATACAAGACTTAGATGTCAACCAGGGGAGAAAGAGGCGTCTTATCCCAAGTATTGAGACTGAAGAAGAAGAAGAAGAAGAAGAAGAAGAAGAAAAACTTTATGAGGATGAGGATGAGGATACAGATGAATTCGACGATGAGGATGATGATGATGATGAGGCCGAGGCCGAGGAAGAGGACGATGACGATGATTAAATATCGCTATATTTCAGTTGTATCTTGAAGCACCCAATATCTAATCTCGAATCCTAAATTACCCTATTACATTTGGATTTACAATTACAAGTCTAGTGGAACACAAGATGCCCTTTCATCAAAAGTTACAAGAATTGTACTTTGTTGTATTGGTGCGTGATTTTATCAGATTTTGTGTATCTAGCTTTTATTCGTACTTCACTTCTGATTGTAATATTTATTTCAGTTTGGGATATTTGCGTATTATTGTATGAGTTTCTTTTTGCAGATGGCACTCCTAGGCCTACTCGTCTGGGCGGCACTCATCGCCCTGCTGCTGGTATGGATATGTTTAGTTTTATATTCATTTATAAATCTATGTTGTCGGTATTTTGTTTATGTGTTCTATTTACAGGGCATGGTTGCGAGCACCCGTACTGGTGGTGCTGGCCGTGGTCGTGGCGGTGGCGACGGCGGCGGCGGTGGTGGTGGTGGTGGTGGTCGTGGGCGTGGGCGTGGGCGTGGTGGTAGCGGTCGTGGTCGCCAGCCGCATTCCCCGGATGTGACCTCCGATCCCGACTTGGAGAGCCCGGACACAGGCTCTTCCCGTCGTCATTCTTCCTCGGTGCTACCGACATCGTCGTCGAGGCCTGTGACTCCATCCGCTAGCGGATCCGTTTTGCCACCGGATGTACCAGCGGATGCAGCAGCAGATGCAGCAGGGGGCCGAGCAGTTACTGCAGGGTGGGCCTCGGAGTACCCCGGGATTCAATTTCATCCTGTTACCCGGGAGTACGTGCGCGGACCCGCGGATCCCCCGACGCCACCAGAGAGGCTGGTGGGCGAGTTCCGACGAGAGCTATGGCCCGCTGGTGAATCGTAAGTAAATTTAAGTTAATTTATTAATTTTGTTTCATTTATTCAAGTTAATAATCCAGTTGTTGCTTCTTTATAGGTTTTTCCCGTGGGATGCTGCCCGGATTCTAGGGCGCATTATCTGGGATAACTACCATGGCCCCTACCTCAATTTTTCTGAGGTGCCTCAGGACATGAAGTACGTCTGGCTCGACGAGATGAGGGTATAAATCCGTCGGTGAATTATTAATTATTCTTTAAATCATTAAATTTTTTATTACGTGATATTTGAATTTGTATGTCAGAGGACGTCTGGTGGCACCCCATCGCGAAGAGGCGATCCGCAGGACCTACAAAGCTGCCGTCGGGAAGAAGATACGGGATGCGGTGTACGACCTTCGTACGGCGCATACGAGAAAGGACTGGATCCGGGCGGAGTACTATGAGCAGATGTTGGAGAAGATGGATACTCCGCAGTTCAAGCTGAAATCGGAGAAAGCTAAGGCTAATCGACAGGTCGCGGGTCTGCATACGGGGGGATCAAGGCCCCACGCATTGACGCGTGCAGATTTGGTGAGATAGCGCAAATTCAAATTCATTCTATTATTTAATTTCGTACTGTTAATATACGAAGTTAATTAAATTCTACGTATGCAGGCCCAACGGGCGGTAAAGCAGGGAAAAGAGGCGGAGACGGTCACCGCTCACGATGTATTCGTGCATACGCACAAGAGGCGGAAGGACGGGAGCTTCGTCGACGCGAGGGCCGAGGAGACTGATGTAAGTACTTACGTTTATGAGATTTATGTTAGAAATATAATTATTGTTAAGTTAATTAGATAAACTTAGGATTCAGACTATAACTTAGGGAAACATAGGATTTAGATTATAACTTAGGAAAACTTATAGTATAAACACATTCATTGGATAGGCTGCGTATCGTGAGGCACTTAGTCGGCTTGAGATCGAGCCCCCTTCCGAGAATGTCGGCGAAACGACGCCCACCCAGACGCACTCTTCTATGGCCGCTCGCTACGACGACGTGTTCGTAGAATCCGTCGGTGGCGTTAGGAAAGGGCGCGTCTACGGCTTAGGTTCCATGGCGCCCTCGTTGCAGCCGTCCCCGAGATATCCACCGCCTCCGCCTCCCCCAGCGCCCCCGGTTGACGATGTGAGGGCGCAGCTTGCGACTCTGACCTCCGTGGTGTCAGATTTGCGGGCGATAGTGTTGGGGCGCTATCCGTCTGCTCCCGGTCCGTCTGCTTCCGGTCCGTCTGCTCCCGATCCGTCTACTGCTGCTGCCGGTGCTTCGGATCGACCTGGTCCTTCTTCCCCCGGACGGCTTTCGTTTAACCACTCTGCGGACGCCCGCATCGTATCGGATAACACCATCTTGACGCTCCTTGACATGATGTCGCCAGAGCAGCTACGCGCGCTTCCAGACCATGTCTTGTCCCAAGTGCCGGCACACACGGTGGAGGAGTACATACGCAAAGCGGATGCGGCGGCACGAGCACGAGACGATCCGACGGACGGGGTTTGATTTTGTTTATGTTGTTGGTTTTGTAGACATTTGGATACTGAGTATGTTCGGATATTTTTTTTATGTTTGGATAATTTAATGTTGGATATTGGATATATTGTGTTGGTAATATTTTGTTGGATATTGGATACGTTGGATATTGGTGTCGGATATGGATATTTTGCATATGGATATATGGTGTTGGATATTGGATACGTTGGATATTCGTGTTGGATATGGATATATGGTGTTGTATATGGATATTTTGCATGTTTGATATTGTGTTGGATGTGTTGTATAAACAGGAAAGAGTCTGTTTGTAGTATTTCTTTTTCAAAAATTAGCAGTTAGCGACGGACTGGCGACCACTCAGCGACGGATAGTCCGTCGCTAACTGGAGAAACTGAGGTTAGCGACGGAGTGGCGACGTAAAATCCGTCGCTACCTAGAGCATTTCAATAAAGCGACGGATTGGCAACGGACGATCCGTCGACCTGATGCTGTTTGATGTCCAGAAATTTTAGCTTTCGCGACGGATTGGCGACTAACTTACGGCGGACTGGCGAGCACTCAGCGACGGATAGTCCGTCGCTAACTTGAGAAACTGAGGTTAGCGACGGAGTGGCAACGTAAAATCCGTCGCTACCTGGAGCATTTCAATAAAGCGACGGATTGGCGACGGAAGATCCGTCGAACTGATGCTGTTTGATGTCCATAAATTTTAGCATTAGCGACGGATTGGCGACTAACTTACGGCGGACTGGCGACAAAGTCCCGACGGACTATCCGTCGCTAACTGTAGGAATTTAATGTATCGACGGATTGGCGACGTAATATCTGTCGCTATCTGAAGAATTTTACATTGAGCGACGGTTTAGCGACGGAATGTCCGTCGGTAATTGGGTATCAGAAAATCTCTGATACGCTTTTGCCGACAAAGTTACGACGGATTAACGACGGATATTGGGTATCAAAAAGTCAGTGATACGGTTTTGTCGACTGGTTAGCGACGGAGTTTTCCGTCGCTAACCCTATATCCTGATACATGTTTTGACGAAAGCTAGTCGGTAATCCGTCGATATATATATTTAGATGCGCCGACGGGATTCCGTCGCTAAGTCGTCGCTGAGCGACGGAGTAGCGACGGATATGTTTTAGCGACGAGGTTATTCCCGACGGCTGTTTTACCAAAATATCCGTCGGTAATCCGTCGGTATTTATTTTTGGCGACGGATTACCGACGGATAAGGCCGTCGGTAAATCCATGTATTTTGGTAGTGTGCGTCCAGGGGGACATGCAGGCTCATGCGGCTCGGAAAGAACGGGCATATGCGATAGTAGGGAAACAAGCTCATACGGCCAGGGGAAGTAAACTCATGCGGCTGGAAGGGGATGGGTCCCATGCGGCTCAGGGGATCGAGTTCATGCGGCAGGGAATCATGCTCATGCGGCTGGGGTAAAAGGGCGCATACGGCTGGAGGGGACTGGGTCTCATGCGGCTCAGAGAGAAAGGTCCATACGGCCCGGGCCAGTCAGAGTCATGCGGCCCGGAGCCAAGCAATGCCATGCGGTTAAGTCCCATGCGGTCAGGAGGATCGTGTTCATGCGGCTGGGGAAAAGTTCATACGGCCAGGAGCCAACTTGAGTCAAACGGAGGAAGGCCATGCGGCCAGTTCCCATGCGGCTCAGTTCATCCGGCTGGAAAGCATACGGCAGGGTACTGTTCTTCTTCTCCATTTTTTGAGAAGAAGAACCATAAAACCATTGCTCCCAAGCTCCATGAATCTATCGTCTAAGGTCAGAACTCAGACTTTCATAGGTCAAAATAGGGTAGAACGAAATTCTCTACAACCTGGAACACACAAAACTTGTAAATAACAAGATTTAATAGATCAAAAACTAAGAAATCCAAAAATGCAACAAGCTTGGATCTACACAAAATGAGCCATGGAAATTAAAAGCGCTAAATACTAAAGTGTCTTAGAATCTCGTGAGAAAGAAAATGGAACAGCAAAACTTGAGTTCCTCCATGAAGCAAGGTGCACTTGCCGGTGGGAGAGGGAGTAGGTGGAGCTCTACGCCAGGGAGGAAGAAGAAGAAGTAAATGTTGAATTATGAGGAGAAAGAAAAGTAGGTGGGATATAAATGATGATGGTGGTAGGTGGGGTTTTCTTTTGGGCTCATTATGAACCCAAAAGCAACCCAAACCAAGCCAAACCAAGATGAACCATAACCAATATGATACTAAAAATAAACCATGTAATGAGACATGCAATACGAGTCAAAATGCATACACGTATACCAAAATACGCAATACGGACTTTGGTCATTACAACTCTACCCACCATAAAAGAATTTTGTCTTCAAAATTTTAATTAAGAGGCTAGAGAGACAAGGACAAGCTATACTAAACAGTCCATCATGCAATCATTCATTCAAGCAAGAAATTGAGAGCATAAGGCATAAGAAAGATATTATACCTTACGAGTCAAACAGGTCGGGATACCGTGATCGGATATCATCCTCACGCTCCCACGTTGACTCACCCAAAGAGTGATGACCCCAAGCAACACGGACCAACTTGATGGTCTTGTTCTTGAGTATCTTCTCCCTTCGGTCAAATATGGATACGGGTCTTTCCTTATACGAAAGGTTGGTACCAACAACCAATTCCGAATGATCTAGGACATGACTCGGATCCGGAATATATCGTCATAATTGGGATACTTGGAAGACATCATGCACCTCACGTAACGATGGCGGAAGAGCGAGACGATAGGACACATCTCCTACTCGCTCGAGGATATCGAAAGGCCCCATATACCAAGGACTAAGCTTTCCCCGTACGCCAAAACGAATGACGCCACAGTTAGGCAAGATCCTAAGGAATACATGGTCGTCGATAGAAAATTCAAGGGGGCGCCAATGAGAATCGGCCCAATGACGCTGGCGATCTAGGGCAACTCGAAGATGATCTCTGACCCTTCTGACCACCTCAACTGTCTGAACAATTATTTCTGGATCGAGCATCTGCCTCTCACCAACATCATCCCATGCCAACGGGGATCTGCACTTTCTGCCATACAGTGCCTCGAACGGTGCCATCTGGATACTGACTTGGAAACTGTTGTTGTACGAGAACTCCACCAGGTGCATGTGATCTTCCCACGAACCACCGAAGTCGAGTGTTTGCCATTAAAATCTTTTGATTGTAAATTTTAATTACAAACAGAACAGTGTTACAATATAGGACTTAGATGTAGTCCTAGGAGTATACTTTTGTTTATCTGGGTCCCTGTGTCGATGGAGCGAGTGGTAATGTATTGACTCCGTTGACGATCTGACGACGGTTCTCGGTTCTCTGTAGGTCTGAATTGCTCTGGGTGCTGGAGCTTGCAGAGAGGAAGAAGACGTTGAGTGTCTATATCTGCCTCTCTCACTGTGTATGTAGGTTTTTGTCTGTAGGTGTATCTTTTTATGTATGTGGAAGAAGGAAATGATCCCTCCATTTATAGTTTGCAGGCTGGCTGCTCATGCGCGCATATGTAGGATACGCCTGTACGTGGGTACGTCACGTGGTTGAAGCTGCGGGAGGTGCATGAATGATACACCATCATTTGTGGGTTGAATCCTTCATGCTGCTTTTGTGGGCTGGCACGTAGCAGCGGAGAGAATCTTTCAGTTGCTGAGATCTCGGATGATTAGCACCCCTTCATAGGCTGAATTGAGTCAAAGGATACGTGGCGCATGCCCGTTGCTCAAAGATCTCGGATTTGGTGGAGAGTGATCTGGTAGGATGCGCCTGGGATTGGGTGTATGAGAAGACTTTGGCTCACAACCTTCTGGAGTCACGAACCAGTCTGGGTGCACGGCTTTTGAGGCGCATGCGAGTCTTCAAGCGCATGGCCGCTGAGGCACATGCGAGTGGTTGGTCGGTCACGTGGGTCGTAACCGTCGGAGGAAAGTAATGATGATGCTGATGTCAGCGACGCTTTGTCTTCTGAAAAAGCTGCTAACTTTCCAGTCCTCGGGGGACGTGCTGCCAACTCTGTCACTTGAGCATTAATTGCTTGATGGGTGACGAGCCGAAATGGGCGCATGGGTCCATATTGATTATGACGCATGGATCTGTGCCTTGCTGGGCGCATCCTTACGGGGCGCTTTAGAACTGACGGGCGCGTCTGTAGGATGTGCGTTGTCTGACCGGCGCATCCGCTTGCATGGTGCATCTTTATTGGTCCGACTTTTGTGTTCTTTAAGTGCTTTAAATAGCCTTTTTGACTTGGCTGAATTTGAAGCGTCAGGTTCATCACCATTAATGCAAATTTATTGCATGGGATTCGAAGAGCCCGCCACTTGGCGCATGGGTTTGATTTTCTCGGCCTATAAATAGTGGCAAGGAGAGAGTTTGCCTCTCGTTCTCTCACGTCTTTCCGAATGAACTTGTTTGCTCGAGCACATTCTGTTGACGAAATGCTCCCGAGGGTGAAGATACGACGCATTGTCTTCATTCATGCACTCATGAAGGTGACTGTTACATCCAAAAGTCGGGATCGAGGGCTTCTGGGGCAGGCGAAAGGTACATATTGCATCCAAAGATCGGGATGCTCATGCCCTGTCTCCGTTATGCTGGAAGAGCTACAGATCGAAATTGTGGTACTCCCGGCTTTGGAGGCTCTTTCTTTTGTCAGAGTGGGTGTTGCCCATTCTGGTTGTGTTGAAAGGTGCTCCTTTAGTCGTGGATCGATTGCGGTGCTCTCCTCTTCCTTGGGCTTTAGAGAGCTCTTCCTCCCGCTAGGGTGGGGTTGATCGCCCACTCCTGTTCCGCTCAATAAATGCTTCATTAGTCGAAATATTTGATCGGGTCGAAGTAAGGCGCATATGCTGAGACTTCATGATGCGCATAACTGAGATGCCAAAGAGATGCGCCTGACTGAGATGCTGAAGGCTGCGCCTGACTGAGACGTTGAAGGAATGCACCTGACTGAGACGCTGAAGTGTTGCGCCTGCCTGATGATGCACCCGGTGGGGGGCGTATGGCAGATTACTGCGCCTGGCTTTAGTCTTAGGATCTTTCTTTTTGTAGAAAATTTCCTATGTAAAGCCTTTCTTTAGACATGTAATAGACTTTAATATGAAAATAAAAATCTTCTTTTGCTGTCTTGATGTGCCAAGTACTTCGTTTGAGCTCCCTGGCGCATGTTCTGAGTGGTATTTGAACGCATAGGAATTATGGCACATAGATGCGCCCTGAAATTCCATGCTTCTACAAGACCCCCTTCAAAGTTTTCAAAAATATTTTGTCAAGTTTTGGAATACTTTGAATAAGAAGCATGGTGGTGTCTTCAACGGGACGCATGACTGTTCGGGCGCATGTTTACTCCGTGCAACAGTGATGGGGCGCATGCTCTTCTCAGTAAATGCAAATGATAATGCTTCGAAGTAATCAAAAAAGATTAATGATGATCTTTTTGGATTATTTGCAGTTATCATTTCGCAGAACTCCAAGCGGTGGCTTACGTCACTCCTCATTGGTTTTTGCGTATGCCCAAGCCTATAAATAGGCGTCTGATGGAGAGAGAGAGGTTCTTCCCCTCTTTGCTTTCTTCTTCTCTAGAGTTCTTCTTTCGAAAAAACCTAACTTCTTTTTTTCACGAAATGGCCCCCAAAACTCCTCACGGTGGTGCTGGCAAGGGGAAGAAGCCTGCGGAGTTCGTCGAGAAGGACGCTCCTATCACCATTGTGACTCCGGCCGACGTTCGGCCTGCGGTGACGGGTGGGTGTGATCTCCCAACTTTTTAGATGAGTTTGGAGCACATGGACGAGTTGCATCATGTTGTTGTACCCTAACTCTTTGTCGCTGACGCACATGTACTTCTGTCCTGATGATGCGCTGAGGCTATTCCGCCGACGCGCATGGGTTTAGGCCCTGATTATGCGTCGAGGTTTTACTGCTGACGCACATGGGTTTACACCCTGATGATGCGCCGAAGCTTCACTGCTGACGCGTATGGGTTTAAACCCTGATGATGCGCCGAAGCTTCACTACAGACGCGCATGGGTTTAAACCTTGATGATGCGCCGAAGCTTCACTGCTGACGTGCATGGATTTAGACCCTGATGATGCGCCAGGCTGCTTGACACACCCAATATTTTGTCTTCATGTTGGCTGACTTTTGTCTTTGCTGTATCAGTCTCGATGACTATCCCTTTGCTGCATGAAGTCCTTCTGGATGCTTCTTTTTGCCAAATGGGGGTTGATTTTGATGAGGAGGTTATTAACCCTGCGAAGGCTGCTATCCTACTGAATTAACCTTTCGAGAGGCAAATTCGGAATCAGTCACCTATTTTTCTCCAGAGTATGATGGAGAGCGACAAACTGAAATCCGCTGAGTCAGAGGATGAGACTTTCTTGAAACCTGTCTTTCTGTTTGGTGACCGCTTGACCTCCACCGAGGCGAAGGTACTGAAGATCAAGGAGGACTGGTTCTTCTCTGCGAAGGGCATGGTTCTGTACATGCGACAGCTTGAACGTCAATAGCTGCTGACGACCTTCTACCGTTTGGCTTCCAAGAGAAGGATGCCATGGGAACTCACTCCTTCTCAAGGAGGGACAGTGGGGGGTACCCTTTCGATTGATGATACTTCGAATCAAAGGGATACCTTGGCCGCCTCGCGAGCCGGGATCTCGTTCAGTTGTCGAACTTTGCACCCTGGAAGCCTTTATAGTAATATCCCTAATGACACTTTTGCCTTTGGTGCTTCGACCTTTGCAAATCGGATGCTAACATCGAAGGTTATGTATCCGAAAGATGGTTTTAGGGTTGAAGGTTGGTGTTACCACGTGCCAAAGTGGGACGAGCTGACCCTTTAGGTTTTGTCGAAGTTCAAGGCTGAGCTTAAAGAGATTGGGCTGACTGCCGCTATCCGTGCCACACAGGCAGGCATGGACCTCAACAAGCATATGTTTCTTGCACTCCTGGAAATGTTCAATACCCAGACTGGCACTTTCTTTACTCCGGTAGAGGAGTTGGGATTAGCTCTCCATGAGATGTACGAGGTGTCCAAGCTTCCCTGGGGCTCGAAACCGTACGAGGAATATTTCTCGACAAATGAGGAGATCCTTGTTCTGGAAGAGAAGGACCCGGAGATGATGGTTGTTTTCAAGGAGGTGGCGAGCCATCATTATCTGATGCAACGGAAGGACAAAGGCAAGTCACAGCCTCATATGACTACTTGGAGGAATTATGTCTTCAAGCAGGACCTGGCGGACTCTACGAAGATTCGGTTTACGACTCCGCAGGGACTGAAACCCGCGGAAGTAACCTCCAAAATAAGCCGACTAGGCGAGAAGGCCCCTCATTCAAATGACAGTGGCGAAGATGTATATAGCTGCTTCTGGCATTGCGTGCACCGGATGTCGTCCAAGGCAGTGTTAACTGCCTACTTGATGATATGGCTCCGGGACTGTGTGTTCTCAGGTGGGTCACGCTCTGTGGAGAGGGTGACTCGGAACCTTATTTTGCCAGCAGTGAAATTGGTTTTTGGTCACCCTTTGGCTCTCCTCCCCGAGATGGTGTGTAACCTGCTGCGGGGTTTAAGTGATTTTGCTGACGATGTGACTTATGAGAGGGGCAGAAAAGACAACTTTCCCCGAGCTGAGCTACCATTCCATTATCTGATGGGATGGTTGATTCTGCACCACCCGTGATGAGTCAGAGTCCTGAAGACGACTATATTGAAGGTGACGCCTTTATCCGCCGCTTCTATAAGAGGAACTGGCTGCACACCGGCGTCCCCGTCTGTAGGTAAGTTTTATCTTATCTTCAGGGGTGGAAGATCGTCAAGGTCAGTCCCATCTTCAAAAATTTTGAGGCTGACCAAGATTTGGAAGACTCGGGTGAGGATGCGATCACCCTGCCGAAATGGGGGTTTCGTTGGTTGCAGAGTATTCGACCTTCCCACTTGGTCTACCGCAACCAGAGTAAGAGTTATCTGGAGCCGTATTTGCTGGGCCGATTTGCTCGCCAGTTTGGTTACACCCAGCTAATGTTGCGAAACCCCAGTAACAGTCTGGAGTTTGCTGGAAGTTTACTGTATGGAGCCCGGGATTGGCAATATTACAATGTTGGGTGCACTGGGGTTCGTTTTAATACACCAGTTCACAACCCTCGGCCACATATCCTGTATTCGGCTGTTAAGCTGTATTGTGCTATGAATACTGTGCCTCCTGAATATGACAGGAAGACTAGTTTCATCATTAGAACTCAGCTTAAGGCTACGAAAAACATGTTGGCGGCGGCCCGGTCATATCGTCCACCCGAGTTGGCGGGATATCGGACTGCTATTGCAGCGTCAACGGGAGGCACTCGGGAAGATCTCCCAGCTAGAAAGAGGCGGGCTGACGCAGAAGCCGGTTCTTCTGCACCAAAAAGGTCGAGAAAAGCGACGACTCCAAAGGTGGGGGCTACGGGAGTGCCGCCTGTAATGCCAATGGAATCAGTTCCTGCTGAGGTAAAGACGTCCCCCATAGTGTGGCTCATTCTGTCATTTTTGTGACATATGCTTTCCTTCTGTAGGAATCGCTGAAGAAGAAAACCCTGGTTTCCAAACCGGGCGTCAGTAAACCGAACGAGGTGGCGAGCTCTTCTGACGAGCGTATTCCTCCGATTGTAGCGTCTTCCGTGGAGGAGAATCCTGACAATGTCATTCCTGCGGAGATTTTAGTATCTCCAGATTATGTTGGAAGGAAAGCCAAGGATGCAGCAGTTCCCGGGAGGGTGCAAGCCGCCATGGGGGCCTCTGACATTGAGGATCCAGTTGATACGAGGCTTCCAAATGAGGAAGTGGAGTGGAGTTCGTCTTCTTCAGATGATGTTCCTCCAGAGATGAGTGAGCCTGTTGCAGGAGCAACAGATATGGTTGAAACATAGGAGAGGGCTGATTCCCCTCCTTGTCATGATGAAGGAAGGTCGGCTGCAGCGTTGCCGAGCCCTACCCCAGACTCAACAGCGAAGGCTGAGGTGGCCGACGACCAGGAGGTAGCGACAGATTCTATCTCCGCGGAGGGATTCGGTGAGGGAGATGAGACTCGTCCGCCGAGCCTGACTCCAGCGGGGCCGAGTCAGGAAACAAGTGCTGATCTCGCTTCTTTGCCAGAGGGGGAAGGTCCCGTACGGCCTGCTGATAGTGTGTTGGAGACGGATAGTCCCTGACGTCGGTGGTCCCTCCGAGCTTGAGAAGGGTAAGGGTTTGCTAGAACCCACAGTTGTTCCTTCTACTTGGGGTACGATATCGACGCCCCTCTCGGCTCCTTCCGCTCTCTTGGCTCCTCGGGCCAGTGGTGAAGTTCAAGCCCATGTTGAGGGGGAGTCCGTTGATGTCGAGGTTTCAGCCTCGCAGATTGAAATCGGTGGGTCTTCTTCAGGCCCGTCGTCTATCACAGTACCTCCTGCAACTCCTGCCATGACGCCTCAAGTGCTGGCTGATGCAGATGAGTACGTTCAGTTTGTTGTTGAATCAGTGTACAAGATGCTGCAGAAGGGCGTATCAACGGTACTGAATGCAAATGGGAGTTTTGCGACGATGAATGGCGCTCTCTTCCATTGGTTTGATACGTTTGCACCGTGGCTACGATCACACGGCTGTAATTGTGGAGGAGTTGGTGGTTGAGCTCAACCAGCGTCTTTCTGAACTGCAGAGTATCCAGCGGAATGACTTTTCTGCTCTGATAGAAGCAGAACAAAAGAAGTTGATAGCTGAGGTTGAGTCATCTTATCAGGCCACGGTGGCCATCTGGAACGGCGAGGTAGCCGCTGCTGAGGCTACAGTAGGGAGACTGTCTCAATCCACACAGGAGCAGGTAGAGCTGCGGGCCTCATTGGAGGCAAGTATAGCAGAGGTTACTGCCCGAATTCGCCTCATAGAAGACCAGACGGCCCAACTTATGTTAGATCTTGAGCGGGCCCAGGCTGAGCACATCTCGTCCAAAGAGGAAGAGGCAGTTGTTACTCGCCATATTCTTTTTCTGACTCTCCAACGACAGGAGTTGGACGCCAAGCATGAGAACAATACTGCTCCTGAGGCTGTGGAGATGATGCAGCAGGAAGCTGAACGCCGGGTCCTGGCGACTGCAGAGACTCGGGCTGCAGACTTGAGGCGTCGGATCGTAGAGCTGTCCGCCAATCCTAATGATGTCTAGGGATTTGTAGTCTTCTTTTTTTTTGTCATATGCTGGGGATGTAATCCTTTACTTTTTATATAAAAAATAAAGAATTTTTTGGTGTGTTCATCTTTTGTTGTCATGAACTTGTGATTTGTGTGGACCTATTATCTTTTGTGCACCTTAGTCGTTAGGTACAGATAATAAGTTTGAGAGAACCGACATGTTTGCTCAGAGGTAATATGGACGTGACAAATATGGGGTTCGAATGATGGAATCTTTCTACTCAGAGGTGTTATGGACGTGGTGGGAATGATTCTGGGAAGATACGCGAAACTACTCAGAGGTAATATGGACATGGAAGTTCTGCGATCAATGTACGGCAACGTAGGGGGTGTCTGTACGGGATGTTTATTCAGAGGTAATGTGGACGTGGTAAACATGATGGGTAGCGTAGTCTTACGGAGCGTAAGATTCCGCTTTGTAAGGCATTGAGGAGCAACTCAGAGGTAATGTGGACGTGGTTGTCCTTGTACTGGAGATAGAATGCAATGGAACAACTGGGTTCCGAAAGCATAGGATTTTTATGAAAGGGAGGTGTCTGTGAGCTCTGATGATCAGGTCCACTGACTCCCTTGCTAGGTAGAGACGGAAGTATATATCGGAAAGATGTCAAGTGTAGTACTTCTTTAGGAACTTGCCGTTGATGGGCATTATGAACAAGTCCCCATTTGATCGGACAAGGCCGTAAGCACCGTTTGAGTATACCGTCTCTATGACGAAAGGTCCCTCCCATTTGGGCTCGAACTTTTCTGGTGTTTTGTGAGTCAACACCATCGACCTCCTGACTGCCAGAACCAGGTCGCCTACTTGGAAAGTCCTCTGCTTGACCTTCATGTTGAAAGCCTGTGATATATGGGCTTGATAGAGTTTGATGCGCTGTAGAGCTAGGAGACATTTTTCGTCAAGTGCCTCCAATTCTTGCAGACGGCGACGTTGATTGTCTTCTCCTGTTAGTTGATTTGTGATCGCTACATGGAGTGAGGGTATATAGATCTCGAGAGATAGTACCGCTTCGCTCCCGTAGACTAAGGAGAATGGTGTGTTGCCCGTCGGAGTCCGTACCGTTGTGCGGTAGGCCCAAAGGCATTCCTCGAGCTTTTCGTCCCAGTCGCGTTTGTTGGATGACACGACCTTTTTGAGTAGCTTGACGATAGTCTTGTTAAAAGCCTCGGCCAATCTGTTTGCTGGCGGATTGTAGGCGGTTGAGGCCACGTTCTGAATACGGTTCTTGTCACAGAATCTGCTAAAAACATGACTGATGAACTGAGGACCATTGTCGTGGATAATCCTATGAGGTACCCCGAAACGGTAGATGACATGATGCTTGAAGAAGTTGATCACCCTAGAGCTTTTCACTTCCGCCAGTGGAACTGCTTCTGCTCATTTGGAGAAGTAGTCAGTGATAGCTAGGATGAAGCAGTATCCCCTCGATGAAGGAGAGGTGATAGGTCCCATAATGTCCATGCCCCAAGCTTCAAAGGGACAGGAGACGACCGTAGGATGTAGTGGTTCCGACGGTGTATGGATGAAGTCGGCATGAAGCTGGCAAGCATGACACTTTTTAGCATAGTCGACGGCGTCAGCTGCCATGGTTGGCCAGTAGCAACCCATATATCGCAGTCGATCCTGCAACTTAGGCCCTGGTTGATGAGCCCCGCAAGTTCCGTCATGAGCTTCTCGAAGGGCTTCGGCTGCTTCTTCATTGGACAGGCATCGAAGGAGAAGTCCATCGTAGGAGCGTCGGTATAGCATTTTAGTAGCTGTATCGTAGTAAAATCGAAGGGAACGCCTCCTGACTGAGACGGCTTCCTTCGGGTCTTCTGGAAGAATTTCGTAGACAGCAAAGTCGATGAACGGGAACCTCCAGTCTCGGACATTAACACCAGCACTTGTTGATATGGCATGGGCCATTTATGAGCATAGGTTGTTTTTAGGACAGACCAAGTCTCGACCAACTACCGTGACGTAGTGTTGAGTCCCGAGGGGCGCTTCCAATGAGGCTGAGAGGCCAGCCAGAGCGTCAGCCTCCAAGTTTTGTAACCGAGGTACGTGTTCTATGAAGAACTTGGTGAAGGTTGAAATAATGTTCAATGCAACTTCATGGTAAGGAACCAGATCTTTATGGCGAACTTCGTATTGCCCTTTGATCTGGTTAACGACGAGTTTTGAGTCGCCATAGGCTTCCAGATGATCCATCCCCAGCTGTTGTGCCAGCTGGAGTCCCATGATGAGAGCATTGTACTCGACAATATTGTTGAAGTACGGCTTGGAAAGGGAGTAAGTACGCTGGATGACTAGCTGATCGGGGGAGACTAAGACTACCCCCACTCCGGCGATGATTTGGCCTTTGGGGCATGTTCTTGAAGCGCCATCGAAAAATATCTGCCAGACGGAGCTTTCTTTCGTGACGTTTGATTCTTGGACCTCATCCGGGATGTCTTTATAGAGTCTGGAGGACTCTGGGATGGGGTGTACAGCTAAGAAGTCGGTCAGAGCATGACCCTTGACGACTTTTTGTGGAACGAACACCATGTTATATGGCATCAACAGGATCGCCCATGTAGCTAGTCGGGAGTTCAATGATCCTGGCTTTGTCATGAGAACCCTGAGAGGATTGACTCGGGAATGACATGAATTGTCTGGCCCGAGACATAATGGCGAGTCTTCAGGATGGCGAACACTAAAGCCAAATACTCCTTTTCTACGGGGTTGTACCGGTGATCGGCCCCGATCAGTGTCCTACTGAGGTAGTAGATAGCTTGCTCGTAGCCTGCATCGCTGTTCTGAGCCAGCAGAGCGCCGAGGGAATGATCCATGGCACGAACGTAGAGGAGAAATACCTGCGACGGGTGCCACCAGGACTGGCGGACTCATCAAGTAATCCTTGATATCATCGAAAGCTTTCTGGCATTCCTCTGTCCAGACGTAGGAGATTCGCTTCTTCATGAGCTGGGTGAAGGGTTGGCATTTTCCGGAAATATTTGCTATAAACCTTCGGATGTATGCCAGACGTCCTTGCAGGCCTCGGTGATAATAAAGCCTTTCGTCGTGATAATGAAGCCCAAGAACTTTTCGCTAGAAACCTCAAAGAAGGATTTAGCGAGGTTTATCTTGAGTTGATACGCTCGCATGATTTCGAAGACTGTCTTTAGGTCTTGTAGGTGATCACCTTTGAGACGACTCTTGACAGCGATATCATCAACATAGCATTCGACTGTTTTGTAAAGATGTTGACGAAAGATGGTACTCATAGCTCGTTGGTATGTAGCACCAGCGTTCTTCAAGCCGAAGGGCATCACCGTGTAGCAGAAAACCCCTTTCGGCGTCCTGAATGACGTGTGCTTTGCGTCAATGGGAAACATTTTGATTTGGTTGTAGCCCGAATACCCGTACATGAAAGACATGCGTTCGAAGCTATATGTATTGTCGATCATGACATCGGTGATCGAAAGCGGGAATTCTTCTTTCGGACAAGCAGCATTGAGATCTATGAAGTCGATACAGACCCGTATCTTCACATTCTTTTTGGGGACAGGGACGACGTTGGCCACCCAATCCGGGTGTTGTTCTTCACGGATAAACCCGCTGGTCAGGAGTTTGTCTACCTCTTCATCGATAGCGTTCATGATGTCAGGACGAAAACGTCGCTGTTGTTGTTTTATAGGCTTGGCATCAGGTAAGATGTTAAGCCTATGCATCGCGATCTGGGGATCAAGTCCGGGCATATCTTCGTAGCTCTAGGCGAAGACGACGATATATTCTTTAGCCAGTTGGATTAAAGATTTTCGGTCTGGTCCCTTTATACTCTTGCTGATGAAGATGGGTTTGGAAGAAGATCCATCCCCAAGGTCGATCTGCTCGACTTCGTCTTCGGTAGGGGGTTCGCGTAATTCAAAATGAGGCTCCCACTGTGCTCCTAGGCATTGAGCCCAAGGTTCTTCCTCGAAGAATTTCGGTATTTGGTCTTCGCCTTCATCTTCTTGAGATTGTGCAGATGCCATATTGACTGATAACACCTTCTTGAAGACTGAGCCGATACTGGTATCGAAATTCCAAGTTGATGCTTCGGATGAATGAGAATGTTCTACTTCTTCTGCCTCCGAACTCTCTGGAGTTTTCGGTGGCGTGACATAGCCCACCCCCCGTCGAGTTCGATGATAGTAGTCCTGCGGCTTTCCTTTAGGTGTTGGGAGCCGGAAAGGAAGACGTCGACCCTTGCCGTAGTTCAGGCCTTTGTTGCTTTTTAGATCGTAACCCATCTTTTGGATGAGGTACTTTGCCTTGTCCGTGTACCGATAGACTTGTATTCTGTCGGTATCTGGTTCTTGCTCGAGTGGCGGGAGGTCTTGATGACGCTCGACTTTGCCAAAGATGATGGATTCTTCGTCTCGATTCCGTGGTGGGACTACGAAACAGACCCCTTGGGATGGGACTACTCGATTTACATGATTGACGGTCGTTATTTGTGTTTACAACGACCGTAGAGCGTTATCTAATGTATACATGGTATTCCAATGTGGAAGACTAGAATAATTAAAAGATACTCTATTATTGATGAAACACGAGATTTTATCCCGCGGGATTATATTGTCCAGAGAGGGTGTATCTACATCAGCAGATATGTATTCTCCTAGCTCTTCATCTGTGAGTACTGGGGTTGGTTCGGGAGAGTCCACTGCAGCTTTGACCTTAGGGTCCGATAGGGCTATGTGGGCTTTCTCCGGCAGCTTGGATGAGACAGATGATTGCGGAGGCTTGCCTTTAAGACGCACCTTTAGAGGTGCCTCAACTGCGCCTTCAGTAATTGGTGCCTTCCCCTGTAGTTTTGCCACAAGGGGAACCGATGTTTGTGGCGGCTTTTCCTTGAGTCGTATCTTGAAGGAAGCTTCAGTAGGTGTTCGATCTAGAGAAGTTGGTGCTTTTCCAGGTAGCTTGATGGTCATGGAAGTCAGCATCTGAGGCGGTTTCCCCTTGAGTAAAATTTTCAAAGGAGCGTCGGGAATCATCTCTGGCTCCATGTCCGGCTCTGCTGTCGTTTTTGCTTTATCGTCAGCATCATTGGATTCCCCTTCGTCGGGCGACTTGTACAGGGTAGAATCAGTGAGGTAGGCTTCGACCCCCTTGAAAGGGTCAATGTCCGCAAACTCTGTCCGAATGATGTTGTTGGTGGACACGTACTTCATACATTGGTGGAGTGTAGATGGCACCACCATGTACTCATGCAGCCACGGACGACCCAGTAGGAGGTTGTAGTTGACGTCAGCGTCCACGATATAGCAAGTTACCTCGGTTCGGAGGTTACCGATATGACATTTCAGCCGTATTTTACCCATCGGTTCACTTTTGCTAGCATTAAAACCACTGATTGTGGTGTTGGAAGGCGCCAGACGGTACATTGGGATCCCCAGTGTTGAGAGCAGCATCTTCGAGATGATGCTGAGGGAAGACCTTAGATCGATCTGAATCTGCTTTACCTTGACGGAACCGACATACTTCGTATAATACAGTGGCCTGTTGTGTCGGTTGTGCTTGAGCAACATATCTTGTTGGGTGAAGGTTATGTTGGGAATAACTTCATCCGCACAATGGCAGTACGTACATGTGGTCGGGGTATCCTCAGGCTGCTTGACCTGACTGATGAAGGATTCAACATCCTTCAAAGCTTCAGAGAGAGCTTCACAAGTATCCTTGGAAAGACGAAGAAGCTCAAACAGAGATAGGCGGGCAGGAGTACTGTTCAGTTATGCCAGTATGTCGAAGTTGTGGGGCTTGGCTAGCCCCGAAGCATTCTCCTTTCGCAAAGGCTTGTCAAAATGGGCCTCTACATGCTTCTGTTTATTAGCTGCTGGAGGCCTGGATGGGCCCTCTTCCTGGGCAGTAGGGACGGTGCAAGAAGGCACCACCTCGATGACAGCTTCGTCAGGTTGGGCGTTCTGATGTGAACGCGTCTGTACAGGAAGTGCCTCTTCTGCAGAGGAAGAGACCATGCGGCAAGACTTGATCTTCCTGCCCTTGGTTTTGGGGGCAGAGCGTACCTCCCGTTGAGTAACTTCGGAGACGAGGTCAGGGTGAACCCATAAGACCTCTCCCCGGAATGTGGTGAGTGGGATGAGTCCACTCACGTTGTCGCGAGTAGGTGGTAGGTTAACCACCTCCATTGTCGTCTTTGGGATGGGAACGATGCCATCTTGTATTGTGGTTGGCGACAAGGTGCCAAATTGGAGTGACACCAGGTTAGCCGAGACTGTTTTCTCCTCGTAGTCGACGGAGATAACATCCGCATTGATCATGCGCTGTATGTAGTTCTTGAGGACGTAGCAGTCCTTAGTGGATGTCCGACAAACCGATGGTAGTGACAGTACCTCGGATTGTCCACTCTCCCAACCTCGTCAGGACGCTTTAGGTCGGACAGCTTGATCTTGTCACCCTGCTTTAATATCTCGAACAGTTGCAGGGTGTCTTCATCGTTGAAAGAATAATCCTTCTTTGGCCTTGGTACAAGTGGAGGCTTCTGAGTAGGTGCTGATGCACCTTTGGAGGCATTGACAGTTAACGCCTGCTTCCCCTTCGTCTCTCGACCAGGGTTGTTGGCTGCAGGCCATTTTCCTTTGTCTTCAAAGGCAGGTAAGCTGACTCCTAGAAGACGAGCATTGGACGCCTTCTTTTCTGCTGCTTCGGCCTCGATGATCAATGAACTCCAGTCGGGAGGAGGAGTGGAGTTGAGCCAGAGTTTAATCGCAGGCAGCATGTTCATGCTGCAGGAGGAGAGGAGTGCATGTTCTGGCATACCCGGGGGCAGTTTGAAGCAGGCTTGTCGGATCCGTTCGATGAATGCTCGAACTGTTTCTTTCTCCTTCTGACGTATCTCTATGAGGGACGCCATTGTCATATCCTTCCCTCCGTCGTAGAAACGATCGAGGAAGAGACACGTCAAGTCATCGAAAGAAGATATGGAGTTGTCGGGGAGACTGCAGCACCAGTCGTAAGCCACTCCTTTCAGTACCCCGATAAATATG
>JANAVB010041798.1:0-10000 GCA_029216955.1 Iris pallida | reverse complement strand
TCTTTCCATCTTCCTCACTTTTTGTACTTCTCTCTTGCTATATATACAATAGTTTTCTTGTTTCATAGTACTATTATTCATTCTGAAATACATAGAATAGTTTTCTGAAATACAATAGTTTTCTTGTTCTCAAGATGTCTACTCGTGTGGGGAGAAATGTTGAAGACGTAGAAGATTGGATGCCAAATCCAAATGAAACCTTCATTCCGCGTTTGTTGTGCAAGATTGAACAACATCTGTCGACGATTTCAGCTGATGTTGCAAAGATAAAAATTGAACAAATGAAGTTATCTCGACGTTTGGATAAGATTGAAGAATCTCAAGCTTTGAAGGAGGCATCTTCATCTAGAGCATTTAATAATGTGAAGGTGGTTTCCGTTGAATCTTCTTCCGAAGAGGAGGACGTGGAGCTGCAGTCTCGTAGTAAAGCATTGGACCGATATCTCGCATTGGACGCTATAGAAGAAGAAGAAACTGAGTTTAGCAGTCCTTCTAAAAGAATGCGTCGAAATTTACAGCCGGTCACACCATCCAAAAATTTAATAAGGGGTTCAACCTCGAAGCCTAGCAATTGTACTAGTGTTTCTTCGAGATATTACGACTATATTTTTGCAGATGATAGACCTGACGAGTAAGTAATATGAGTTTTGATTTAATTCTAACAGTTTTTTTCTCCTAATTTATTCGTTTCTTTTCTTAGAGAAATAATATCATCTTGCAACAAAACCTATGTGTCTCGGTGGGAGATGAAGACCTTAGCTCCTTTAACGAGAATTACCAATGGGGTATGTATAGATAGTATATTTCTTCTTAGATGCCATCTATGTTTACTTCGATTCCATCGCTGACATTTTTAATGTTTTATTCAGATTGTAAGTATTGTCTCTGCTCTTCTCACCGCGGAGGAACGGAAAAGAACCTCCAATAAAGCTAATGTATGGTTTTTACCAATAAGGATGTCGGTAAGTGAGCATTTTATTCTTCAATGCATATGCATTAACAATTTTATCGTTTGTTTGTCCTTCGTAATGTATTAATTGATGTGTATGTAGAAAGCAACGTTACCTCAATCCGTCAAAAAGGCTCATGAAGTATGGAAGAAGTTTAAATACTTTGAGGATTACATGGGATCTTTAAGCACTTGTAAAGAGGTATTAATGTATTTATGTTTAATTATTAATCCTAATTTTCTGAAAATTTACTAATTTGTTTTACCTAATTATCCTGATTCAGATATACATACCCATTCATTTGGGCGAACACTATACTCTTGCAAGAGTTGTGTTTAAAAACAGGACTGTTGAAATTTGGGACTCACTTGCATCTAAAGATGATCCGATTCAAAGCAGAACAGTTATAAAAGAAATAGTAAGCTCATATTTATCAATTTTTATGAATTGGGTACAAGAATACGCATTATACCAATACATATTGTTTTCTGGTAATTGTAGCTTTCAAATTTGGATATCTTTCTCGAAGAAGAGATTTTGAAGCTGAGAGATGCTAGGTTCAGCTTTTCTACTTTTGCAATAAAACGTCCTTCTTATGTTCCCCGCCAAGGCAATTTAGTTGATTATGGAATTTTTTTAATTGCATTCATGAAAGACCGATGTAGCCTGGACTACCGTTCTATCGATGTAAGTATGAAAATATGTCGTCAAAAACTTCAACTTTTTAGAGCAATATTTTTGATGTTTGTTTGTTATATGCAGTTTGATGCGGAAAAGGAAAGACGCATAGTTGCTGAATGGATTACAACTTCAAAGCACAATGAAGAGCTAAAAAAGAAGTCCAATCTGGTTGAATATGGAAGACGATGATTTTTTTCTTCTTCTTTTATATTTAATGTATGGAAAGCCCTAATGTATTATGTTCATTTGTTTTGTTGAGTTGTAATGATATTTTTGCCAAACGGCTTCAATTCTTTTTAATTAAGCAGAAAGGAGTATTTTGCCCTTCCATCGAATGACATTTTTGCCCTTCTAATTAATTCAAAACACCCCCGAACCCCTTTATTAAAAAAAGAAAAGGGAAAAAGAAAACCGTTTTGGAGCCTCCTCTTCTTCCATACTCCACTCTGTACTCAAACCTAGATCATTCTCCTCCAAAATCTTCAAACCTTCCTCCCCATTCGCAATATTCACACCATGTCGACATCAGCGGCAGAATCATCACCGGCAGCATTACCAATAGAGAAGATGCACCAGTTACAGAAAATCCAAAAGCGACAGACGGAGAACAACGGAAACCCTATTCTAAGAAAGTTGCAAAAAAGAAAAGGAAAAAGTTGCTAAACAAAAAGAAGTGCAAGAAGAAGTGCAAACAGAAGGTATAACTTTGATTTTATGTTCGCAAATTCTGTATATATTTCAAGAAAAATGACATTCTCCGTCATAAAACGCATTTGAATGTCAAATTCTATTCGCCGTTTAATTTGGAACGGATAATGTCATTCTCCGTCTAACTTGAAACGGCCATTCTTCGACCTAATTTTTGGTTTTTTTTTTATTTTGCAGAAAGAAAATCTGTCAGGAATAAGGATTCAAGACTTTTCCGTTCTACCTTCAAGCCAATGCTAAATCTTATGGATGAGGTCAATCGAGATGCTGGCCGTTTACCTGAGCCAGTTATTGGTTCCTTGAAGAATACCGGTTTCTGGAATTTTGTCGAGATTTTCTACCAAAACAGAGTCCACGTCTCCGAAATGGCCAAGGTAACGGAAGGGCTTGAGAATTTAATTGTAAGTTACACAGAAGAAGAAGATGGCGTCGGGTGCTTTGAATTGAGCACTACTGTTAAAATCGTGCCAAGCGTCAAGGATATGGCAGTCATATTCGGTCTACCGCTGAATGAAGAAAGCGTTGATGATGTTTCTTACAGAAGATTGATAAAGGAAAAACAACAGCAGCCCACACCACCAGCATCATTGAGCCTGTGCAGAGATCATTTCACAAGATTGCTGGCTAATACTAAGGGCAAACACTCAGAAGTCACGAATAAGGAAGTGAGAGACAAGTTCTTTGAATTGTTACGACGGCTTCGTGGCGGAGATAACGCTGTTAATCCAGATGATTTGGCCAAGCTAATAATCTTCCACTTGTGCCAAACTGTATTCTTCACAAAGTCTAGCGGTTCAAATTTGCCGTACAGATTCTTGGCCTTGGTAGACAGTGTGGACATAATCAACAGTATATGCTGGCCAAGGTTAATCCTGGCATATGTAATGGATAGCTTAAAGAGGAGTAGAAGCAAAACTGAACAGGGGGATTACTCAATAGCTTTCCACAAATTGGAAGGTTGCACAATATACTTCCTCTATTGGTTTGCAGAACATAGTAAATTTGTGGAAAGGAAGTTCGCCCTAATTCCTGATTACCCAAGATTTTTCACATGGAATGGGTACGATATCTCAAACTTCCTCAAGGCCGAATATCACAACAAAATGAGATCGAAGATGATATTGGAAGATCTGGTTATACCTGTTGGGGAAGAAGAAGGGCACAAAGAAGAGGAGCCACCTATAGAAGAAGTTGAAAAAGAGGGAGAGGAAGAACACCAAGAAGCAGGTGGGGATAATTTTGATGAACAACGGATAACACTGCATCATGAAATGGGCGCTGTGA
This sequence comes from Iris pallida, assembly GCA_029216955.1. Classification (NCBI taxonomy): domain Eukaryota; kingdom Viridiplantae; phylum Streptophyta; class Magnoliopsida; order Asparagales; family Iridaceae; genus Iris; species Iris pallida. The sequence continues at coordinate 6,377 of JANAVB010041798.1, read as the reverse complement.
TGGACGACTCAGCAAAGGAATTGGAGGATTTGAGAAGACATCATTCTGATATTCTTGCGCAGAATGAAGAACTGAAAGAAAAGTTGAAAGAGATGGAGGCACAAGGAGCGCAGTTACGTGCAGCCAACTTTGAGAATGCCATACTCAAAGAAAAGCTGAAAGTGCTCCAGGCAGAAGAAGAGCAACAACGTGCAGTCAACGTTGTGATGGAGGGCTCTGTGCATGAACTGGAGGATTTGAGAAGACATCATTCTGATATTCTTACGCAGAATGAAGAACTCAAAGAAAAGTTGAAAGAGCTCGAGGCACAAGAATCACAACAACGTACAGTCAACGTTCTGATGGAGGGCTCTGTGCATGAACTGGAGGATTTGAGAAAGCAGAATTCTGTTCTTAAAGCGCAGAATGAAGAACTCAAAGAAAATGTCAAAGAGATGGAGGCACAAGGAGCGCAGTTACGTGCAGCCAACCTTGAGAACGAGAAACTCAAAGAAAAGCTGAAAGAGCTCGAGGCACAAGAATCACAACAACGTGCAGTCAACGTTCTGATGGAGGGCTCTGTGCATGAACTGGAGGATTTGAGAAAGCAGAATTCTGTTCTTAAATCAGATCTACATGCACAAGGTAAAATCTTTTCTATTTTAAATTTCTGATTTGTAATCTTCCAGGAGAATGACTATTCTCCGTGTACTATAACACGGAGAATAGTCATTCTCCGTGTTATTTGGAACGGATAATTGCTATTCCCTATCATGTCGATACTGGAAAGGTTATTCTCCGTGTAATTCCAAACGGAGAATTCTATTCTCCGTATTATATTATACGGAGAATGTCATTCTCCGTGTTAGGTTCACATCATACATTTCATTGTTGTTTGTCTTATTTCAGTGCGAACAACCAAATAACTCAGAGATACAAATGAAAGGCTCGTTGAGGAGAAAAGGGAGCTTCAAAATAAAGTTGAATCATTTAAGATTGAAGCCAATGAAAAGGATTGCAAAATTAAAGATCTCGAAGCCATGGCTAAAGTACTTCAGAATGAGGAGTTACAAGCTGCTGCTGAACCTGCTGCTCCAAGAGAAGTCAGAAGAAGAGGAGGATCGGGAGGAAAGAGGTTAATAAAAAGCAATACAGTTGGAGAGGCTAATAAAAAGCGGAAGGTTAATGATGCAACGAAATTCCGAGAAGACGCCAAAATGGCTGAATTAAAGTAGAACCGCGTCATACTAAGGGAATGCGATGAACTCTTACTTTGGAAACATGCGGATGAAGAGCTGAAGAAACAATACATCGACATCGTAATTCCCAGAAAGAATTCTCCAAAGTATGTATTCTGAACCCTTTTTTTATTTCGTTTTTTCTAGACTTTTTTCACAATTATGTAATGAGAATCTATCTTTATTAATTTAATCTAAACTAAATTTATGTGCAGTGATATGATATACGAATTTTATCCGAAAAAGGGTGAAAATGAAGTTTCAGTCCAGCTGTCGGCAGTAGACATGCAAGACATACTCAACTATGACGACATGGAGGCTGGCATACTGGACATAATAATAAGGAAGCTGAAAGAAATTCAAGGCAGTAAAAGGTGTACCCCGTCTAGTTCGAAGGAGGTGCCATTGATCCAGAAAAAAAAAGCCGGCGCTCCAATCCCATAAGTGGTCTGCATTCATGACGGCCCACACATTGGTAAGAATTCAAACAGAAAAATCCATATTCATGTGTACACCGATGAAAAATGACAGAAAAAAATTACTCATGATATTGTGTATTGTTTTTGGGAAACAACAGACCGTCATTCAACGTGTCAATGAAGAAACCGCAAAACCTGGCGCCTGTGAAGACATCCAAAAAGTAGAAGACTTCGTCATGGGTTTGGAGGACGACATAGAGTTGTTATTCATCCCACTTTTTAATGCAACCATCAAACACTATACTCTGCTCATATTCAACTTTATCTCCTACGACTGGACACACTACAACTCCTTGTGGCAAACCACGTACGATACGTGCAAGGTGGATGCAGAATTAACGAAGAAAACCTTAGAACCTATCGTCAGGAGAAAAGTTGATATGATGAGGGAGAGATGCCCGGCGAAGAAGGAGTATGAGAGCAAAGTGCTGAATTGTTCTCTAAATTGCCCACAACAACGGGCACCCAACTGCCTCTTGTACACGGCGTATTATATGAATAGGTTGACGACTCCTCCCTTCGAAATACCGAAAGGAAATGACAATGAAACTCACCAGAAGATTACAAAGATGAGGTTGTCATGGGCTAAGGAGTTGCTTTCAAGCAAATATGTAAATCGATCCTAGCAATGACATTGTAAAACAACAATGTAATTATGATGTAATTGGGCAAGGAACTTCTGTCTTTTATAAGCTCTGCTTTTATAATATAATCATTTTTGAATTACATTTACATCGTCAAAACCACGAAAAGTTTGACTTTTATTTACATATGAAACAACTCGAACTCATGCGCCAAAAGGGCAGTGGGTTCCTTAGCCTCAGGAGTCTATCTCTTCGACATGTTCCTTGTTGAAGAAGGATGGCTTTGCACGGTGCTCTCCCTCAAAACAAAATTCCTTGAGGCAGTGGGTTCCTTTGCCTCAGTGAGTTCCTTTGCACGGAGGATGCACGATAAAGTGACTTGCCTCAAGGAGTCATGCTACGGTTCCTATGCTCTGACCATGCACGATCAAAACCATCTACCACGCGGACACGAACTGAAAGACGACAGAGAACAACACTCCTTGACAGTTGATGCTTTCAATTGGATTCCTTGAAGCAAAACACTTCATCGTGCATCGTCAGAGGAGTATTGTTCTCAAGGAATTCAATTGAAAGCTTCAACTGTCAAGGAGTGTTCTTTCAGTTCGTGTCCGCGTCGTATTCATCGTGCATCGTCAGAGCATAGGAACCGTTGCATGACTCCTTGAGGTAAGTCACTTCATCGTGCATCTTCCGTGCAAAGGAACTCACTGAGGCAAAGGAACCCACTGCCCCAAGGAATTTTGTTTTGAGGCAGAGCACCGTGCAAAGCCATCCTTCTTCAACAAGGAACATATAGAAGAGATAGACTCCTGAGGCAAAGGAACCCCCTGTCTCAAGGAATTTTGTTAACTTGTGGCAGAGCACCGTGCAAAGCCATACTTGTTCAACAAGGAACATGTCGAAGGGATAGACTCCTGGCTGGCGATTCGACAGAGCGTGGAACGATAATAAACTCCAAACTCATGCACATCTCAGTCTTCTGAAGGACTTCACCACCGTGCATCGTCGGACCAATGGAACACGTTGAAGAAATGAACTCCTGGCGGCAAAGGAACACTGTGCATAGTCCGAGCCAATCAACGTGCGGGCGCTTCTGGGTTGGCAATAATTCCAAACCCACGCACATGTCAGTCTTCTGAAGGACTTCACCACCAAAGCTTCTTCGAACGAGGAGATCGACAACCAAGAGAAAAGAGTCTTGCCAAGGCGGAGGATCGGTAGAGTCCATCGCCACAAGAAAAGCTAAGTGAGATGAGAACAAACTCTCTCTACACTACTGGCATTTATAGGCATGGAACAACTCGGACTCATGCGCCAAAAAGGCAGCCACTTCGAATTCTGCCCCTGCTCAATTAAAGCTAAGTAAGACTGGAACAATTAATTTCCATCAATACCAATGCCATTAATACCAATGAATATACCCCTTCGAATTCTGCCAACTTTGATACCCCTTACTGTATCAAAGTTTTTTTCTTGATACAGTAGGGGGTATCAAAGTTTTGATACCCCCTATGTATGACATGTGGGCCCTTCCTGCTTTAAAAAATGTGTACAAATATATATATATACATAAATTTTAATAGGGTCCACAAAATCTTTCAAGTTTTGATACCCCGATGTAGAATGTGGTCCCCTCTTGCTTTGTAAAACGTGTAAACATTATATACACATTATTTTTTGAGATAGCCCACATGTCATACATAGGTGCCTGTATCAAAGTTTTTTTCCCTTTTAAATAGCACCCATAATTAACTTACAAAAAAGTATAAATAAAATAAAATATTGTTATAGTCAGATTTGAACCAATGACCTCTTGAATACAAGTCTAGCAGTGTAACCACGACACCACAATAGCATTCTCCGTGTTTATTAAAGGAGAATAACATTCCCGTTTGAATTAAACGGAGAATACTTTCACAGTGTTAAAAACAAATTAGAATGTTCATTCCGTTTTAAATTAAACGGAGAATATCATTCTCCGTTTTAAATTAAAACGGAGGAATGACATTTGCCACATAAGAATGACATTGTAAAACAACAATATAATTATGATGTAATTGGGCAAGGAACTTCTGTCTTTGATAAGCTCTGCTTTTATAATATAATTTTGAATTACATTTACATTGTCAAAATCACGAAAAGTTTGACTTTTATTTACATATGAAACAACTCGAACTCATGCGCCAAAGGGCAGTCATTTTATAATAAGACTCCCAAATTCTGCCATTATTGGCAAAATTTAATAACTCGAACTCATGCGCCAAGCTGCAGTCACTTTTATTGTCATTAATACCAATGAATCTGCCATTATATGCCATTAATACCATAAATTCTTCCATTATATGCCATTTATCCTAATGAATCTGCCCCTTCGGATTATTCTCCTTTTTATTGGTAACGGAGAATGGAATTCTCCGTTTACTTGAAACGGAGAAAAATTTCCCGTTTAAATTAAATCGTTAGTATTCTATTCACCGTTTATGTCTGCTCTTCTGTCTTTTATAATAAAATCCTTTTTGAGTTACATTTACATTGTGATAACCACGAAAAGTTTGACTTTTTGAGTTACATGTACATTATGAAAGTCTGAATACTACATAAAACCTACTATCAAAAAAAGTTGAATATGAGCTGCGTGCGGGCATCGTAGAGCAATGGAACTCCTTGAGGCAAAGGAATTCCTTGAGGCAGTGGTTCCTTTGCCTCAGTGAGATCCTTTGCTCGGAGGATGCACGATGAAGTGACTTGCCTCAAGGAGTCATCCTACGGTTCGTATGCTCTGACGATGCACGATGATACCATCTACCACGCGGACACAAACTGAAAGACGACAGAGAACAAACACTCCTTGACAGTGGAAGCTTTCAATTGGACTCCTTAACATTCTCCGTTTAAATTAAACGGAGAATAGCATTCAAAGTGTTCAAACAAATTAGAATGTTCATTCTCCGTGTCATTTGAAACGGAGAATGTTATCTCCGTTTGAACTGCACGGAGAACATATTTTCTCCATTTTGATGTACTAGTTTTGAAATTGGAATTAATGTTCTCCATTTTTATCTAATTGTCTTCTCAAACTTTGCATTGGAGAACATATTTTTTATCTAGTTGTCTCGTGTGAATGACATCTTGCACATAATAAAGACATTATCTTAAGTCAACGACGTTTCATTTTATTCCATTTGCTCATTTTCACTATTTCGCTTTCGTACTTTACAATTACGATAATCGTGACCGTTTTTTACAAAATCTACATATTCTAGCCTTCGGATAGATTGACTTTCTGTAGGCTGGCTTGATTTCCTTGCGAAGGCCTTTTTGTTGCTACCGGATTTGGCTCTTTAAAGCTTCATGCACTCCTTGAACTGCATCAGCTACCATTTTGTTCTTCTTCGCCATATCGGACACCATTTCTTTCAACCCATCAGAACAGACGACATCACTTCGTTCCCCTCTTGAAACTTTGCTTGATTTTACAAAAGTATGTAAACAGATTAACTTGTTCATTATAGCACCATACCTTCTGCTCTCAATAATGCTGGGTGGATGAATCTTCTTCTGAGCCAGGTCCGGAGCGATAACTATCTTTGCAATCCTTGAGCCAACGAGATTTTATCAAGTTCTTTGAATATCTCACAATTTGTAATCTCTTCATTGCTGCAAAATATGCCTACAAGGAATCCCCTTGGTCTCATCCACATGCATTCACATGTTATGATGTTGTCGGCCGGAAGAAATGTAACCTTACGGTTGACACTGTCTGGCGATAAATACTTTTGGACAGTGCAAACTTCTGTCCCTCTTACGATGTGATGATGGGGAACTTTCCTTCCTTACATCTATAAACACTTTTTAGTGTAAATTGCGGCAAATTACCTCTATTCGGCCATTGCTAGTTTGATTCACAATAGTGTTGAGATATATTGACATGCTTACCCATATGGCCGTACGTAAGGCCGCCAAACCGTGGTCACAATTTTGAAGGGCCTTCCAAAGTGGCAGCTCTCATCACAAACCTTTTCAGAAAAGCGTTCATAGATTCACATCTATTTGTTGCTGTAGAACCGCCAAAATAATTACCACGTAGGAATGTG
>JANAVB010041797.1:0-21731 GCA_029216955.1 Iris pallida | reverse complement strand
TATGGACGTTGCGAACATGTGGAACTTACGGAACTCAATTTCGTCGCGTGAGCGCGATGAAATCAACGTGTATCCGTCGAGATACCCCATATCGGCATTTTGCAAACTTGCCCATAACTTCGTGTACAATTGTCGAATCGAGACGAAACTTGCGCCAACAGGTCCGGATCAAATTCTGGTCCTGCATGCCAAGTTTGGTTCGATTCTGAGAAGGTCAAATCGGAACCCATTTTTGGCTGGCCCGCGACCCACTCAAACGGGCGATTTTGTGCACAGCTCATCAGAATCCAAATTGGACATACCGTTGGGTTCGTCTCCTCAAACTGAATCCGTAGACATGTAGTTTGACGACTTTAGAGACTATAGACTTCGGCACGTATTTCGATGCAAAGTGGGTCCAACGACGGACATCGTTTTGACCTAAAATTATAATTTTGCCCCTGTTCCAGAATTTGAATTTTGGACAGGCTTTTTCTTGGTATATCTTCTTTACCGAGATCTTTTTTGATGTTTGTTTCATCATCCAGAGTGTTTGGAGATTGTGACGTTTCTTAGCTGACATTGTGATTTCTTGGGCTTGCCACTTTGCACCATCAGGCAAGATACCTTGCCACCTTACTCTGTGATTATTATATTCTTATTTTTAGTTGTTAGTTTTAGCATTTTGTTTCGTGATATTTAAACTGTGCGTCCAAGTCACACTTGGGTGCAAGCGACTCTATCGGTCGTTTACCTCACCTTATTTATTTCTCTTGCATTGGCTTAGTCTAGTGACCACCCGTTGATGATGAGGTATTGGTATATCTCATATGGCCTTGACACTTGTTGTATCACGTGATGTGAGTCACATGTAGGACACATTTTCGCGTAGTCGGTTGGCCACCGATACGTATGGAGCGTGCGACGGATAGGAGTAACTGCCAATAGTATTGCGTGTTAGAAGACTTGGCAGTTACTAGAGGTTCATATCAGTCATGGAGATGATGATACTAGGCATTGGGTGGGGAGAACAATACCTGACGTATGGGCTTCTTTACACTTCCCTGATTACCTGTGCGCTCCTCCGGAGACGCAGGCTCCAGGCGCCCTCTGACGTTTTCCAGAGCGTTATGGACGTAGCCCCTTGCACATGGTGCCCTCTGACGCTTCCCGAGCGTTATGAACGTAGGCCCCTGGTACCCTTTATGGGAACTATGCCAATCCCATTTACAGCCAGGGCTCATGCGTCGAAGGATTGTATCTCAAACTGCACGTTCACAGTAGAATAGTCAGGAACCCGATTGCATGCATACCATTTCTCTTATTATATTATCACAGTTTATAGGACATGGTGTTTTTTTGTATCTTTCTATGTCCCCTGATGACCTGGTTATCTCTCCAGGTTTAGACGATTTTCCACAGGAGTACGGAGCGGCATTGGAGCTATCCTACATTGATGACGAGGCAGTCACTACTGATTTCTAGTCTATTATATATTTAAGACATTAGTGGACATTATTTTACACCTCTTTTATTTCTATTTTTGCGGAGGTTGGACTCCGATCTTGTGAGACTATCTTTCATAGCTGTTTGGAGTGAGTATGTTCACCCGACTATCTTTTGATATTCTGCTTATTTTATTTGGACTTTATTATCTTCTGTGTTGAGCTGTGATGAGATTAGATATGTTCTTCTGGCCTGTGGTTATTTATTTATAGCTTATGTGCATATACGAGGATTCTATATTGGGGTATTCTTCGTATATGTGCAGCTGGCATGTTCACGTACTCGGTCCTATGTATTTTAGGACTGGGGCGTTACAGTGTGAGTGCTAGCCTAGGCTTGGTTAGGCCTAGTTAGACTTGTTAGACTTGTTGGGCTAGGACTTAACCTAGTTGACCTAATTTGACTAGTGTGGTTGACTAGAGTTGACCAAGTGTTGACTTTAGTCTAGTTTGACCTAGACAGCATGCAGATGCATTGTACATTTCATTTATCATCTCTCGTATACATCTTGACCTGTGTTGCTCTATATAGGACTCTGTGGCTTCAGTTTGGACCTCTATACCTATCAGCTGTTCAGGTTATCAGGCGAGTACATTCTCTGATAGTTCTCTCATTTAATTGTCAATTACTGTACTTCAGTTATAGTTAGTTTTATGTGATTCTTGTTACAACACGTATGGATATTTCTGGATTCATGTATGCGACACACATACCAAACTTATCTGGCCTCTATTACTGGAATCACTGGAATCATTCTGGAATCTATTCCTGGAATCATCATGTTTTGGCTGGACTCATCTCGATTCTTATGCCGAATTCTGGATTCATTTGTATTGCGGGACGAAGAAATATTGAGTAAGACATGTAGACATACCACAAATCTGGAATTTCCCAACTGGAATCTACAGGAAGCATAGCCATCTCTCGTCTGATCAGTGAGAGATGTGCCTGATTACCTACAGCCGTTTATATGTCGATCTCAGTATTTTAAAATATACAATTAGAGTATAGCTGGTCTCACCTGGATTCTTGATCACTACCTAGAATCATCTTGTATTGGATTCATCTTGTATTAGATTCATCTCGTACTGGACTTATAATAGATTTACACTTGTTTTGTATTTACTGTCTGGACTTATTATGTTACTTCAGTTCAGCTAGATTTACTTTACAGTCTTCATTGCCATCATTCTTCTCTTATTTTAGTTACTTTACTTTTCTTGTATCTTACTGCTTCTCTATACTATCACCTAAATGTAAACTGCCATATTCATCAATAAAACTGTTTATAACTGCTTTATAGTTCTCTGTCATTACTTGGGTTTTCTTCATGAGTTGTACTCGTTCCTGTCCTGACTGGATCTATTGATAAATTTTACAGATAGCTTGGAGGTTGCCTGCTAGCCTAGAGGAGACACAGTAGAGATTTTATAGATAGTTATTTTAGTTGTCTTGAGTTGTATTTACTTTATGGATCACTGTACTTGAATTTTGAGATGTTTTCTGGGTTTGTGTATCTTAGACACTTAGACTTCTATCTACGGTATCTCTTTGTGGATTTTATATTTTATCTATCTCTTATCATGCTCTACCTTAGATGTGATTGAGACTGTATTTGCTATGTAACCTCCATTCGGAGTGTATATACTGTACAGTACCTTTATATTGTTAGATGTTTGACCTAGGAAAGCGTTCTACCGCCGATACTGCGGCATAGGCTGGACGTACCCACTTCTCATGCCCTTACTCTAGGGTGCGGGTCGTGACATAGAGATACATAAAACGATTCCGTGGTGAGACATAAAAGTTCTTGGTATTGGGCGAAAGAATGCCATGGAATAGCTGGGCTCCAAAGGCATATGATAATGAGAAAAGATGCACATGCACTAGGGGACCTAGTACAGCATTTGTGGTCAACTGCAGACATTTGTGGTCAACTATGGACATTTGTGGTCAACTGTGGACATTTGTGGGCCTATTATCCTTGGCGTACCCTGGTTTTGGGTACGGATAATAAGTCGAAAGAAAACCAACATACTTGCTCAGAGGTAATGAGGACGTGGTAAATATGAGGGTTTCTTCAATGGAGTCTTCCTACTCAGAGGTAATGAGGACGTAGCAGGAGTGGACACCATGAAGGGTACATAGAAGAACTCAGAGGTGACATCGACATGGAAGTTCTACGTAAGGGGCGGTTTGTTTTTTATGGAAGTGAAACAACTCAGAGGTGACATTGACGTAGTTGTTTCGGGAAATTTATGGATCTGTTACCCTTTTTATGCACTAAAAGTGCGGGTAATAGATCATGAGGAAGATGCTCTTTTAGGAAGGAAGTTCAGAGATATGATCATACATGACTTACTATCCAGAAGATGCGATATAGATTCATTTGGGATGACCAGAGTGTAAGTTTAGTGGTGCCTGGGGGCACATAACTTAATAGTCTGGTTGATTTGGAGGATGTCATTTAGAAATAATACTTCTTCAGGAACTTGCCGTTGACGGGCAACATGAGCAAGTCTTCATTTTGTTTTGCGAGGCGGTAAGCACCATTGGAGAATACAACCTCGATGACAAATGGGCCTTCCTACTTTGGCTGGAATTTGCCGACGGTTTTGTGAGTCATAACCATCGGCCTTCGAACTGTCAGAATGAGATCGCCACTTGGAATGTTCTGAGTATAACCTTCTTGTTGAAAGCTCCCAAGATGCGTGCTTGATACAGCTCGATTCGTTGTTGAGCTAACAGGCGCTTCTCATCTAAGGCCTCCAACTCTTATAGCCGGCGAAGGTAATTATAATCCGTCGTCAATCGATAGGTGAGGGCGACGCGGAGCGAGGGAATTTGAGTCTCCAGTGGAAGAACTTCCTCACTCCCATACACCAGATAGAATGGTGTGTTCCCGGTGGCCATCCGGACTGTAGTATGGTACGCCCATAAGCATTTGCCAAGCTTTTCATTCCAATCGCGTTTGTTGGAAGGTACGAACTTCTTGAGCCGCTTGATTATAGTTTTGTTGAATGCTTCTGCCAACCCATTCGTCGTCGGATTGTACGGTATTGAAGCAACATTCTGGATCCGATGTTTGTCAAAAAACTGATAGAAGGCGTGGCTTGCGAACTACGGACCGTTGTCATGGATGATCCTTCGACGCAGTTCGAAGCGATAGATGACGTGATGCTTGAGAAAGCTGATCACATTTGATGTCTTCACCTCTGCAAGCGGAACAGCTTCCGCCCATTTGGAGAAGTAATCTGTAATTGCCAGTATGAAGAGGTGCCCTCTAGATGAAGGTGGGGTGATAGGACCAATGATATCCATTCCCCATGCCTCAAATATCTAGGTTGCCACCGTTGGGTGTAGGAATTCAGATGGTTGATATATGAAATCTGCGTAGACCTGACAGGCTTTGCACTTTCATGCGTAATCTATCGCGTCTGCCACCATCGTAGGCCAGTAGTAGCCCATCCGACGAAGGCGATCTTGCAATTTTGGGCCAAGCTGATGGGCCCCGCAGACGCCGTCATGTGCTTCATGTATAGCTACTTTGGATTCTGTATTGGACAGACATCGAAGTAGTAATCCATCGTATGACCGCCGATACAGCATCTTTGTTTCTGTATCGTAGAAGAATCTGAGAGAATGTCTCTAATAGAGGTGGATTCTTTCGGGTTCTCCGGCAAGATGCCATAAACTGCGAAGTCAATAAATGGGAGCCTCCAATCCTGTGTCTCGTCGACCGTCAGGGCAGAATAGCTCTCAGCAAATTGGACGGTGTTCTTGGGACAGACCAACTCATGGCCTATTACGTCCACAAAATGATGAGTATATTTGGGACCGCTAGGGAAGCGGCCAGTCCTGCTAAGGCGTCGGCTTCGATGTTTCGGAGTCTCGAAACAAGTTCTATAAAGAACCCTTTCAGAGACGTGATGATGGCGATCGCTACCTGATGATAGGGGATCATGTCTTCATGACAAACTTCGTATGAACCTCAGATCTGATTGACGATTAACTGTGAATCGCCATATGCCTCTAGGTACTCTACCCCGAGTTCTTTGTAAGTCGAAGGCCGATAACCAAGGCATTGTACTCGGCCACGTTGTTCGAGCAGGGTTCTTTAAGGGAATATACCCGGTTGATCACCAAGCCTGAGGGAGAAATCAGTACCACTCCAACCCCTACGACAATGTTGCCCTTGGGCCCGATTCTTGAAGCACCGTCGAAGAACATTCGCCAGACGGAATCATGGGAAGCCATGTTTGAATTGGCGACCTCATTTGAAATCTCTTTATATATTCTGGTTGACTCCGAACTTGGATGGGCTGCTAAAAAGTTCGCCAGAGCTTGACCTTTGACGACCTTTTGCGGGACGAAGATCATGTGGTAGGAAGACAATAATATCGCCCAGGTAGCGAGGCGAGAGCTGAGTGCGCCTGGCTTGGTCATGAGGACCCTGGGGAGGTTAACTCTTGATATGACATGGATGGTTTGTCCTGTAACATAGTATCGCATTTTTTGGATGGCGAGCACCAGAGCAAGACATTCCTTTTCTACGACAGTGTATCTATGCTCAGGTCCAATCATCATTCGGCTGAGGTAATAGATAGCTTGTTCATGTCCCGCATCATTATTTTGTGCTAGTAGAGCACCGAGGGAATGCTCCATCTCTCGTACATAAAGCAAGAATGGCTTTCCAGCAACTGGGGCCACCAGAACTGGAGGATTTGTCAGATATTCTTTGATGTTGTCGAACGCGCGTTGGCACTCTTCATCCCATACGAATGAGATGCCCTTCTTCATGAGGTGGGTGAATGGTTGACATCGCCCTGAGAGGTTAGAGATGAACCTCCTGATATAGGCTAGCCCTCCCTTGAAGGCCTCAAAGTTCACGGAGATTTCTCGGGGGACCCTTCTCCATGATTGCCTTCGTCTTCTCCGGATCTATATGAATTCCTTAGGCAAGAATGATAAAACCCAGGAATTTTCTACTAGATACGCCCAAGAAGGATTTGGTAGGATTCATCTTCAAGCTGTGCGCTCGCATCAAGTCGAATACCGTCCTCAGATCCTGCAGATGGTCTCCCTTAAACGGCTTTTGACAGCGATGTCAGTAACATAGCAATCCACGGTCTTACGCAGGTGATCTCTGAAGATGACACTCATAGCTCTTTGATATGTGGTGCCTGCATTCTTTAAACCGAAGGACATGACTGTGTAACAGTACATGCCAATCGGTGTTCAGAATGATATATGCTTTTCGTCGTCAGGAAACATCTTGATTTGGTTGTATCCTGAGAAGCCATCCATGAATGACATGCGCTCAAAGCCACATATGTTGTCGATCATAATGTCCGTGATGGAAAGAGGGAACTCATCTTTAGGACATGCTTTATTTAGATTTCGGAAGTCGATGCAAATTCGAATCTTCCCATTCTTCTTGAGGACTGCTACTATATTGGCGACCCAGTCTGGATGTTGCTCCTCCCGGATGAAGCCGCTGGCTATCAGTTTGTTGACCTCAGCTTCGATAGAATTTATGATGTTCGGGCAAAAACATCTTTGTTGTTGCTTGATCAGCTTTGCGTCTGGATGAATGTTGACTTTATAAAGTGCAACCTCGGGGTTTAGCCCTAGTATGTCTTCATAGCTCCAGGCGAACACATCAATATACTCTCTGACGAGTTGCAAAAGCGCATCCCGTTCTTCGTCTGTCAGGCTTTCGCTGATGAAGATTGGCTTTGGAGAGGACTCATCGCCGAGGTCAACTTGTATAACCTCATCTTCAGTGGGAGGTTCACGAAGTTCGAAGCGTTTCTCCCATTATGCATCTAGTTGCTGGACCCAAGGTTCTAACTCGAGAAGTTCGGGTACTTCATCATCTTCTTCGTAGGCATCAACAAATTCCATATTGACAGACAGAGCTTGCCTGAATACGTCTCCGATGCTGACATACGAATCATAAGTTGGTGATCCGGTTGAGTGTGAATGTCAGTCACATTCCTCATCTGAGGTTTCAGGGGTCGTTGCAGGTGTAACATAACCTAGCCCACGTCTGGTCTTGTTATAGTAATCCCGTGGTTTCCCAGCCGGGACTGGCAACTTTAAGGCCAACCGCCGACCATTGCCATAGTTTAAGCCTGGCGTAGTCTCCAGATCATACCCCAATTTTTGCATGAGGCACTTGGATCGGGAGCTATATAGATAAAGGGGCAGTCTCCAGGTGTCGGGTTCGAGATCAACTTCTTCTATCCTGAAGGGTTGTGGATCATTCTTCCGGCCGATGATGATTGGATGATCCTCTCCCTCGACTATGAAGCAAGCGACTTCCACGGGAGTAAGTTGGTTTACGGCCTAGACATTTGTCACCTGTGTGTGTAGGTTGGTGCCTATACCGTATTCCATAGCATACATGGTACAAAGCTTATTAAGCTTGAGGTAGTTCAAAGATAGCCCTTTATTGATGAAGTAAGGTATCTTTTCGGGTGGAATTATATCATCTGCGGATGGAACATCAGTGTGAGCAGCCACATACTTGGCCAGCTCTAACTCTTCTTCGGCCGCCCCTGTGTCAATGAAGACTGGAAGGACGACGTGGATAGCTTAATCATCAGGGGCTCCACTAGTGGAGCAGAACGTGGAGTCGTTGGCGCACTAGCGACCCCCAGTTTGGTGCTCGGTGCTGGGCGGGGAGTTGTTGGCTCGTTAGCAGTCCCCTGCTTAGCACTCGGCTGCCGACTCATTCTGGAAAGACGAATCGTCATCGGCTTGACAGGGGGATTGAGCTCCTCTATTTGTTGCTGGCTGGCTCTCGGCAGCCTGATTGTCAGTGGCTCCGTCGTGGGTCTTGGCCCTTGGCAGTCGGATTGTCATCTGTTCCTTTTGTGCCGTGAGCACCGGGAGACCAGTTGCTTCTCTACGTAGAGTGACTGTCAGAGGTGCAGTCCTTCCTGGTTTGTGGGATTGGAGATGGATTCTCAAGGGTTCTTCAGGCCCCACAATGGCCTCCGTCTACTCTTGAACATCCTAGTTGATCAGGTGCCTCTTAGATTTCTCGTACAAGCAAGAATCCGAATAATAGGATTCGACCCCTTTAAAGGGATCGATGTCGACAAATTCCATCCTCACGAAGCCGTGCTTGTCGACATACTTGAAGCATTGGTATAATATGGAGGGCACGATCATGTAATCATGTATCCACGGATGCCCCTGAAGAATATTATAAGAGGTGTCGGCGTCTATGACATAGCAGGTTACTTCTGACTGAAGGTCGCCAATTTGGCACTTCAGGCGAATCTTCCTAATGGGATAGCTTCTCCCGGAATTGAAACCACTAATTACGGTGCTGGTAGGAGTCAGCCGATGCATAGGGATGCGCAGATGGTGAAGCAAGCTCTTTGGAATAATACTGATCGAAGAACCGGGATCAATATGCATCTGATCCACCTTGGTGTCGCTAACGTATCCAATATAATACAGAAGGTGATCGTACATGTTGGTCTTGAGAAGCATATCCTGTGGAGTGAAGACAATGTTGGGCATTACACCCGTGCAAGCGCTGTCCTGGAGATCCGCTGGCGAGCTCTCCTTTGTAAGATTGGCCTGAACCAGATATACGTCGCCATTCTGGAGTACTTCGCTCTGTGCGACGCAAACATCTTTGGAGAGTCTTAGGAGCTCGTATAATGACAATTTGGCCGGTCTGTTGGCCAGTTGTGCCAAAATATCAAAATTATTGGGCTTCTCCAGCCCATGAGGAGAGTTTTTTCGGAGCGGCTTGTCAAAGCGGGTCTCCTTTGGCTTTGGCTTATCGGCCGGCGGAGGCTGAGAAGGTCTTAGGGTATCGGCAATGGCTGGCTGACATTCTTCAGCCGAGTTACCTGGCACGGTTGAGTTTGCGCACCAGACCGGATAACGACAGCTGTCGCATCTTCGACGTCGGTCGAGATTGTGCGGCAGGATTTGACTTTGCCGCCCTTCTTTTTGCCCGCAGAGGGTGATGCTCGCTGGGTTACTTCAGATACTAAGTCCGGGTGGACCCACATGATCTCCCCTCGTGATGTGGTAAGGGGTACTAGTCCAGCAGCCTGGTCTCGGGGAGGTGGAAGATTAGCAACCTCCATTTTTGTCTGGGGGACGGGTACTACGCCGTCTTGGGTCCTTGTCGACGGGAAGCTGCCGAATTGGACCGACATCATGTTGGCAGCGACCGTCACCTCCTCGAAATCAATGGCTAGGGCCTTCGAGTCGATAAGGTTCTGGATGTACCGCTTCAATTGGAGGAAGTCTTGAGTGGCATAGTGGACGTAGCGATGGTAGTGACAATACTTGGGGCTCTCCATCTCTGCAGGTCGAGGTTCACGTCTTGGAGGAGGGAGCTAAATTTTGTCTCCTTGCAAGAGCATGTCAAAGATGGGCTTGACATGGCTGTCCTCGAAGGAGTAAGTCATTTGCGGCCACTGCTTCTCTATCTATTTTGGTTCAGGCTTCGGGACCGTGTCGGCTACCATAGCCTGTTTGCCCTTATTATCTCGATTGTTGGGGGAATTATCGCCGTTGTTGTTATTGTTGGCATTAGGGCGTTTGCCCTTGTTATATCCCTCCGAGATGTGCAATCCCAGTTGGCGAGCTTTCTTCAGCTTGTCTTCTGCGCTAATGGTGCTGATGATGAAAGTCTTTCAGTCCTTAAATTGACTTTCGCCCCTCCAGAGGCTGATTGTGGGGAGCAGCCTCTTTTAGCAAATTTTAATTAAGGAAGAGTCCGGATTACCGGAGGGCAACTTTATCGCGGTTTGGCAAAACCGCTCAATATAGTTTCTTGTCAGCTCCTTCTCTCCTTGGATAACGTCTATGAGGGTTGACATTGTCACATCCTATCCTACCTCATAGAACCTCTCCATGAACATACGCTTGAAGCCGGCGAAGGAATGGATGCAGTTGCCCGGCAAGTTACGGTACCAGTCGAATGCGACCCCTTCTAGTGCCCTAATGAACAACCGCGTAAGGATAGCGTCGTCATGCGGCAGATGATCTGTTGTGACCTCAAAGTAGGTCACGTATCGGCTTGCAGAGATCTTACCATCATATGGATTAATGTTGAATGGCTTGTACCGTGGAGGGAAGGGGACATCTCTCCATGCAGCGGGATACGGTTGTCGTATCCTGAGGTCTTGAGTGTTTTCTCGAGCGTCAAACATTGCCCGAAGCTCCTGGACCTCTCTTCTTGCCTCACTAGCCTCGTCTGCAGCAGTGGAAGCCGACATTCCAGGTGGATTGTCGCCTGGGGTCGGTGTAGTTGTGTTTGAGTCCGCATTGACGGCGGGACCCAAGCTTGTCTGGCTAGGCGTTCTTCCTTGGAGAGCCGACAGGGCTGCCTTAATATCGTCTACTGATTTAACCAAGGTATGAAGTATGGCCTCAAGAGTGTCGAGACGCTTTCCATCGCTGGGACCGTCCTGGTCATTCTCAGTCATAAATACTGTTCTCACACGGGGAACAGTGGAAGGAACTGTGGAGGGGGTGCTCTCCGAATCATACCCCCGAATGAAGAAGTCGTCGGGATATGTAGGAATGTTCTCCTCCGATTCGGACTCGGAGGAAGTGCTACCCCCTACATCGGAGGTTGCTTCATCTTGGGACCCATGGATGTTTCCAGGGACGTCTGGTTCTGTGGCATCCGTAGGGGGAACTGCCTTCCGTGGTTGATCTTCTTAGAATATCGGATTGTCGTGGATATTCCGAGGAGTGCTACCCCCAGCTTCGGCTACCCCTATGGATGTAGATGACGAATCTCCAAGTGTGGAAGATTTTGTTTTAGAGCGAGTGCCTTGAAAAACTCCTCCTGTAGTGGTTGTCGACAACCGCTTGGATGAGAGTTTCTTAGCCGTGCTAGTAGAGATCGTCGGGCTTGAAACTTTTATCTTCTTCTCCGCCTTGCCAGTAGGGATCTTTCGAGTAGAATTGCAGGAGGCGACATGAAGCATCTCGACTCCTGAGCTTTGTTGCAGGATCGATCCTGGCTGCAGTCATTGGAAGATGGACTGCCGATCCTCTTCTACTGCCGCCTTGCTGCAGCAGCAGTTGACAATGACTTGAATGCATTGATGTCCATGAAAGGACTCTCTGCACACCTAGCTTTCTTTTCTTTCCTTGCGCTTGTGAAGAATCACATCACGTAAGTCACTCATTTTGTGGGCCCGGGAGTCCCGAGCACACGAGTGTATTGGCACCATGTTTGCTCCCTGATTGGGAGACTCTTGGGAACTACTCTGTCCGTTTGCCGCCGGGGGCTGGACACGGTCGGTTCTGTACAACTTTCCATCAGAGGCCCGTCTAACAGTAAGCGGAGCTCTCTGATGGTCAGAGGTTGGGACAGCTGACTGAGCTCGACGAGCCCCCGCTGCCCTAGACTTCTTCCTTCTAGCACCCAAGGGCGTATAGTAGGAAGAGTCCAAATTGTGCCGCACAGAGTCTGGCACATCTTTATAGGAGCATCTGAGGTCACGACCGCGTGAGAGGCGGTCAAAGACTGAACCCGAGCCGCATGGAGCAGATGGTCTGCGGCTGGGATTGGTGGCCGCATAGGCTATCTGCATGCGGCTGGCATTCGTGGCCGTATGAGCAGTCTGCATGCGGCTGGCATTTGTGGCCGCATGAGCAGTCTGCATGCGGCTGGCATTTGTGATCGCTTGAGCAGTTTGCATACGGCTGACATTTGTGGCCGCATGAACCTTCTATATGCGGCTGGAAGTCGTGGCCGCATGAGCCTCCTCCATACGGCTGGAAGTTTTGGCCGCATGAACCTTCTGCATGCGGCCAGCTTTTGTGGCCGCATGAGTCTTCATGCGGCTGGCGCCCTTATACGGCTCCTTCCTGGACCGCATAGAGTCCCTCTTTGCCCCTGCAAGTCCAGCATCATATTGTTTTTTCTCTGCCGGACTTGGGGACAGCAGAGTCCTCTATGGTCTGATGTGGGGCCGCATGCGAGTCTTCTCCGCCATCTTGGGCAGCAGAGAATACTTCTTCCAGAGCTTGGGGAGGACAAATGATTTGGGCCTCCACTCCCTGCGGGCCTTCTTCGTGCGGGCTCGCTTCTGGACCGTGCGAGCGTTCCCGTCGGAGAGCATCTCTTCAAATACTTGTTGGTCGAAGCGAACAACCAGCATCTGTGGCGTGGAGCCAAGCTTGGCTGTGTCCGATTGCATCACCAACTTCTCAACAGTAGAGAAGTTAGTCCCCAGCAGAGTCACCATCGTATTTGCCATTGATTATCAAAGAATAAAACAGTTTTATGGGAGGATTCAACTTTAATTCACAATACAAACTCGCTCATACAAAGAGAGCCTAGGAACAAAACCTAGGAAAAGTAATCTAAGTACAATTGTTTAGTTTTTTATTCTGGGGGTGACGGTAGAGGCTCGGGAAAGTGATATCAACTCTGCCTTACTCCTTGGACGATCGAACGCGGCCTTGGCTCCGACGAAGAAGTGCTCTCTCTCTCTGCGTATTGCTCTGTAGGATACTCTCTGTGTATATCTCCTGCTCTGTGTGTGTGTAAAGAAATAATCCTATGCTATTTATAGGAATTTGTGCTGAGTGGGGTGTGCAGTAACTGCGCCTTGAAAAGTGTGCGGTTGGGGATTGGTTAAGATTAACTTTGATCTGTTTGTTGAAAATTAATCTGGGCCGTTGTGTTGGTTGGAATAAATCTACATTGTTATGATCTGTTGGCTGCAATAAATTTGCATGGATAAGTCTCAATCAATCTTCTGACATGCGTCCCAACCGCCATTATGCTGCGAGCCGTATGAATGGTGCGTCATGGCAGAGCCGCATGAGGGTGGCCTCACAACTGAGCCGTATGAGGATGGCCTCACAACTGAGCCGCATGAGGGTGGCCTCACAACTGAGCCGCATGAGGATGGCCTCACAACTGAGCCGCATGGGGGTGGCCTCACAACCGAGCCGCATGAGGATGGCCTCACAACTGAGTCGCATGAGGATAGCCTCACAAATGAGCCGCATGAGGATGGCCTCACAACCGAGCCGCATGGGGGTGGCCCCCACAACTGAGTCGTATGAGAATGGCCTCACAACTGAGCCGCATAAAGGTGGCCCCCCAACTGAACCGCATAAGGGTGGCCCCTCAACTGAACCGCATAAGGGTGCCCCCCACAACCGAGCCGCATAAGGGTGGCCCCCACAACCGAGCCGCATAAGGGTGGCCTAGGCGGTACGCATAGTGAACTTCTTTGGACTTTGTGAACTGTGCCGGCTATCTCAGAGATTTTTTTGTCATTTTATGAGCATGATGCGTCTCTTCATTATGTCAGAGCCGTCAGAACTGTCACTTTATGTCCGAGCATTTAATGGCCAGCTACAGGGAGTAATTTTAGCCAGCTGTAATCGGCCTGTTTTGAGCCACTTGAGGCAACGTGGCTCTTCCTGAGCCGCATAAAATTCCTGAGCCGCATGCGGCTCTCTGGGATTTCCGAGCCGCATAAAACTCTTCCATCTTTTGAGCCGCATGCTGAATCTGGGCCGCATATGAATTATTATTCTTTTTTATGCTTCTACAACAGATTCATCAAGGATATACGTAAAGGACTAATCCTACTTCTTCTACAAAGGATCGATCAGAGGTTTAGCAGACCCTAGAGGAGTCTACAAGGGGTTTAATCTTTGTCAAAGCGCAGTCCCCCTTCTTTTTGGTATGCATACTGGAAGATTGTTCTCCATTGAAGCGTATTCTGACTTTTATGTGGGTGCAACCCTCCAAAAGTGCATCAGCTACTCGACTGAAGCGAGCAACTTCCTGAAGCAGCAATTGGCTCAGGTTTCCAGAAGGCACAGAAGGTCTCAAAAGCCCAGAATGGGTATGGCAGAGCACAACCTGTGGCTCTTCGGGTTGGCCATCCACCCACAAGCTAGGTCGGCAGGACCTCGAAGACCTCCAAAGCGTCACCCAGGTTCGAACTCCGTATGAGAAATGTTCCAGCACATTCCTAGGCTCATCAACAGTGCTTCTACGAAGGCATAGTCCTTTTGAACGAAGGAATCCTCAACCAAAATCCGATATAGGAAAGGCCAACCGCCGCTCGAAGCTAAGTCTGGATCCAGCATGCTGTTGAAGGAAAAGAAGAAGAAGAAGACATGACTCTTCAGAAGAAACGCCCCCTTTATATAGGGCATGAGTGGTCCAAACTATAGGCCACTTGGCCGACGGTCAAAATTCTCTCATTATTGGGATGAACCTAGGACTCAGCACAATGGGTCTCAATTAATAGGCCCATTCAAGTGAGTCTCCAAACTGTTCAAATGCTCATTGGAATTCCCCAATTAACGGTGGCAATTAAGAAGGAGTCTGTATTCAAGGGTAGTTATTTACTTCTCCTGAAAAAAAGACTTAAAAGCCAAGCTATCCCCAACCGGTGGCGCAGGCACCCCACTATGTCCCTTTGCCTCCAAGGCGCAGACAGTACATCACCTCTCAAAAGCGCAGATAGCTGCTTCGATCCAAGTACCCTGCCCGTTCAACGGTCCCCTTTTTCTCAGCAAAGACTTGGGAGTCACCGTTTGCCTCTAGCACAAGCCCGACTGCTACTGTAAAAGCACAGTAAAATAGTCTATCTGAAGACGCAACCTACTTGTCGCCCTAAAGCAAACTAACGTTATCTGAAACACAGCCTAATCGTTGCCCCTGAATGTACAGAGGCCCCGTTGCCTTCGAAACATAGTCTACTTATCGCCCTAAAGCACAGAGGTTTCGTCGTCTCCAGAAGCACAGTCTACTCATCGCCCCAGAAGCACAGCCAGCCTTGCCTGAAGCACAGACAACATAGTCCCACCCAATAGGTTTGCTTAAACCGCCTCTCTCAAAGATAAGATTGGGATTTATCAAGTTGATAAATGCAGATTGATTTAAATCTCGGACGAAGATTACACAGAATCCAAATCTGAGATGAAATCCTACGATTTGCTCGGCAACATCCGAACAAGCAAATCGGCAAACGCCACGTGCCACCTCCTTCGGTTGTTTTGATAACCACCAGAGATCTCGTTTGAGGGAAATTTCAACATCCACCACATATCAGTGCCACAAAAGCTCGCACCGTGCAAGGACGACAGATTCCTTCATATCTCGAAACGCTAATGAACATTGCATATTTGCCCTTCTTTCCTATAAATAGGAGAGGTTTTTCCCCAATAACAGGATCGACAAGAAAAAGAAGATCCACAGAATTATCAAAATCTTCAACTTTGGCGTCCTCCTGATCGACAACCCTAGAGTTCCATCGAAGGCACCAGAAAGTCAGAGCAAGTCTCATATCATCGTCGGATCGTCAACAGAGTAAAGGAGCCGCTGCAGTGCTTAATCTCCACCGTTAGACTATCCCAGAAACTTTTGTAATTAGATTTCTTTGTATAAGAATCGATTGTACTCTTTTTTATATTCATAATATAAAAAGTTTGTTCAACCTTTTGTCATGTCGAACAAGATGGCGATTATGCTGGAGACTACCTTCTCCTCCAACGAGAAGGTGGTGATGCAATCCGATGATGACTTGCTGTGATCCTCTCAGAAGATAGTCGTCATATGCTTCGACCAACAACCTTTTGAAGATCTTCTTTCTGAAGAGAATTCGAGCCCTTCAAAGCGGTTCGTAAAACCGAAGAAGACTCGACGGACCTAGGTGCCTAAGGCGGCTGCGACGAGCAGCACGACGGAGGGGACAGCGTCTCAGAAACCCGTCGTCGATGAAGCCCCAAAGATCCCTTCGACCGCTGATGCCAGGCCATCTCTCTCTCATCCCATACCCAGGAAATGCAGAGACGATCACGGCTATCCTATGGCAAGCTAGACAAAGACGTAACACCGAAAGGAGCAGATGACGGCTCACCCGCTTATAGAGGATGCTACACCGATGAGAACTTCTGTCTTCGATAGAATAACTGGTCCTTCGGGTATGGCCATGTTGGATTATGAATACTACGCATCATCTAATCATGGTAGGAGGAGATCAAAGGCAGCACTGGTCCCATACGATCAAAGTGCTACACTGATGGCAGACCGGAGGCCCGCATTGACAGTAATGCGTGCAGCAGATGAAAAGCTATACAAGACCACCCCAGACTCTCCAAAGCCTCGCTCGGCGGAACCCCGTTATCGCTTGAGCACCCACTCACACTAGTCAAGGCCGAGGGTACGTCATCAGCGACTCTCTGATCGAGGCATACTATGACTTCACCTACAAGAATTCGAAGGCAGAATACCTTCTCTATACCTCTTCGACTGCGTACAGCGCTCATGTGTACACGAAGGAAGTAGAGTCCTGAAGACTTCGTCTGCTCCATGCGAGCGTAGGAAGATAGAAGAATCTGAGACGCAGTTGGTATCTAAATCAAGATCCAACTGTACTCAGATTACCATCAACTGCTGCTGTTGTGAAGCAGATCCATCACCGCCAAAGAGGAGGTCCTTCTTTTAAAGGCTACGATCTAGAACTTGTGAGGAAGAAGAAGAGCTCCGCGTTGCTTCATGCAATATTGCTCGGGACTCTCCTTCTCAGAAGAAGCTATCCAAGAAACCCCTTTCCTCGGTTGGCAGGTCCAAATACCGGCCTGGGGGTAGCAAGAAGCCTGTGCCCAAGGAAGGCGTGTTCCAACACACGCGCTCCAAGGACAGATCACTATCGCAAGAAGACGGTTCATCGACCACTACACCTGTTGGGGGTAGCCAGCCTACTACGGTGTATAACAACCCTTCGTTTCAGCGCGATGAAGAGATGTATGACACCAACATTTCTGCAGGCACAAGCAGTCAGAAGACCAGGGGTAGGAATAATGTCGAGTCAGAGGAGGATCGTAACTTGCCAGTCTTCCTACAAGACGATGAGCACCAACACTCCGAACCAGAAAGCGAAAGATCTACCATCCCTTCTACTTACACGCATATAGCATCTGTGCACACGGCAGCTGATGACAACGAAGAATCAAGCGGAAGTTCTGATCAGCAGAAACGCATTGAGGCTCTTAAAGGAAGTCTTAACGCATTGAACATATCCATGCAGACTTTAGTCTCTATCGTTCTGAGATGAAGGACAAATTGGTTCCCGCTGCCTCCACACCAGCGGCTCCGATGGTTCGTGATGGGTCCAGTATCATGCCCGTCATAAACCAAGTCACGCAGTCGTTAGCCACTCCGTCGACCATCAATCTACCAGTATCCAACAAAAAACAACAAGCACTTAGAGTGTCGTACTGATAACGTGAAGGTCACAGGTTCGAGACCTGCATGGGCCACCACTAAAAATATGTCACGACCCTCACCCACTGTGAGGGTACGAGTACGTAACAGCGCCCAGCCTACGCCGTAGTGTCAGTGGTAGAACGTTGTCCTAGGTTACTATCTAATCAACAACTCACGCAATTTTATAATGTACTTGTCAAAACTCAACTCCGAACGCAGGACAAGTATAGATATAATGAAATCTCAATTACAGTCTAAGCACGATAAGATAACACAGAAGTTTATATCTAAAAACTAACAACAACAATTATAAACTGCTAAATAATAATATCTCAAACAAACTCAAATACAAACTCGTATCTCAAGTTATTACAATTCAAGTTCTAAAACATGAAAACTAAACCAGTCTACTAGCTAGTCTCCCGATCACTCCTGAGTGTCGGGGCCAAAGGTAGCTAAGCCATCTCCTGCTCCAAGGCAAGTAGGGCAAATGTCCTCAGGGCAATCATCTGTAATATTTTCAACAGGTCCAGTCAGGACAGAAACGAGTACAATTCATCAAGAAATCCCATGTAAATGACAGAGAACTATAAAGCAGTTATAGACAGTTGTATTGATGAATATGGCAGTTTATATTCAGGTGATGGTATAGAGAGACAGATAAAGTACAAAGAAAGTAAGTAACTAAACAAGAAGAGAAACATAGCAATGAGGACTGTAAAATAAGATCTAGCTGATCTAGAGTAACATAATGAGTTCAGACAGTACAATATAAGTCGAATGTAATCCCAATATGAGTCTAATACAAGATGAGTCGAATGTGATTCTAATCATTGTTCTAATAAGTTGATTCGAATAAGGTGATACGAATAGTGATTCGAATAGTAGTCAAATAATGATTCGAATAAATTATCTATGTGTATTTTAAAATACTTAGATAGACATGTAAACGGTTATGGGTAAATCCGGCACATCACGCACTGATCAGGTGAGAGATGGCTATCGTTCGAATATCATTCACAGGGGGTGGTTCGAATAGTGGGAATGTTCACATGTCTAATCAAGTATTTTCCCGCCCATCTAATACAAATGAATCCATAATCCAATACATAAGACGAATACAAGTCCAACCAGCAAATAAAGATACGAATAGGTGGTTCGAATAGTGATTCGTATGGTGATTCGAATAATAGAGGTTAGACGAGTAAGTATGTATGTCGTATACAGGGATTCAGAAATAATAATACGTGTTTGTAACAGAGAATCACATACAGCTAACTAGAACTGAAGTACAGTAATTGACAAATAAATGAGAGAACTATCAGAGAATGTACTCGCCTGATACTCTGAAAAGAGTAATGTAATATCAGATGCCTGCACCGGAGTCACAATGTCCTAAATAGAGGAATACAAGTTATAATATATTTAAATAAGACAAATGAAGTTTACGATGCAATCTACATGATTTCTAAGCCAATCTAGGTCAAAGTCCAACTTGGTCAACTCTGGGTCAAACCAATCAACATCTAGTCAAACTAGGTCAACAACAAGGCTACCTTGGTCAACTGGTCAAACTTAGCTAATTAGGTCAACTAGGCTATTCCACCCCAATTACCAAGGTAAAATCTACTGCCTTGCTAATCTTAGCTACCCTCATATATAACCCATACCCTTATATATATGAATACTCATAAACAAATACCATTACCTATTCCAAGATATCACATATACCTACATCATGTATAGCCTAAGGGGTATTGGTTAACATTGAACTCTTGGCCAATGGTCAACTTCTATTTGCTAGGCTAAAGTCTTGGCAACTAGGTACTAGTCAAACTTAAATTAAACTAAACTCATAAATTCTAACCCAAACCATATCACATATACAAGGTACATCACATATATGCCTATATAGTATAACATCACCTTATCCCATATAACCTTACCCTCAACCTCAAAACCTAACTCATATACCTAACATATATATATATATATATATATATATATATATATATATATATATATATATATATATATATATATAATTTATATATATATATATATATATATATATATATATATATATATATATATATATATATATATAATATCCCATATCTAATATATATACACTACACATCATATATATATGTATATATACTGCTACTAATCTGAACCAAGATACGATGAGGATGTAAGGTTATTTGATATAGTAGGGCATGTATTGAAGATGCAGGATATGTAATGAAATACAGTAAAGGATAAGTGTAATGCAGGGCTATTTATCAGTGAAAAATGGAAGGGAATACAGTGAATGATTTGAGGTTTTGGCTAATGAAGGTTGGGCAGAGCACCATGGGTTTGCAGTGAATGCATTCGGCTACTGCTGTCCACACATGGACAGATGTGAACATACCTGACACCCAATTAATCTTATATGTGCAGTGTGTATGTGTGATAAAATGTGTACATATAGTAGGGTGTCAAGGTGAGTGAACCTCAGGATTTAATAACCAATAATGAGTGTGTAAAACAAGTGACAGTCTAGGGGAAGGGGTTATCTCCTGTGTTCTCAGGATCATGTGAAACCAACACCAAACATAACTCAAATTGAAAATAAAACTCAAAACTAAAATCTCCAATCCCTCTGCCATGTACTGGCCTGTACAAGTCAAGCCAAGCTAGGAGCAACCAAGGCAGGCAACGCAAGGCAAGGGGGTTGCCATAGCTTGCTGCCCTTGTTTAGCACTCACTCACTCACTCTCTACACACATGTATGCCTAACTGAACACTGTCACTCAAGCACTCACTCATTCACTGATTTTTCTGAGAATGTACACTGGGTTTCCATACCCAGTTAGCTAACTAGTTGAACTACTCTATTAGACAACTGAGAATTCATTCCTACACATTTCCTGAGAATTGATTGAACTTAACCCAGCATTTTCCTGAGATTCCCATATTTTTGTGCATCCCTACATTCCTCTATGTACACACACATCCTGGAATTGTCACATACCTACACACAATGCACACACACAAATCTGAGCTTGACACATAACTGAGATGCATTTCAGTTCCTTGATATTGTGTCATTTAGATGGGAGTAGGAGCTTTTGGGTTGGGATTTTTCTTTAGTTGTTGTTATTCACTGTTAGTGACTGAGTAAGATTTATGGTAAAAGAACAGTGCAGCAACATGTGCTGCACTCTACAGGGCAACAAGCTATGGCAACCCCCTTGCCTTGCCTTGCCTGCCTTGGTTGCTCCTAGCTTGGCTTGACTTGTACAGGCTAGTACATGGCAGAGGGATTGGGGAATTTAGTTTTGAGTTTTGTTTTCAATTTGAGCTATGTTTGGTGTTGGTTTCACATGATCCTGAGAACACAGGAGATAACCTCTCCCCCCTAGACTGTTAATTGTTTTACACACACATTATTGGTTATTAAAGCCTGAGGTTCACTCACCTTGACACCCCACAATATGTACACATTTTATCACACATACACACTGCACATATAGGATTAATTAGGTGCCGGATATGTTCACATCTGTCCATGTGTGGACAGCAGTAGCCGAATGCATTCACTGCAAACCCATGGTGCTCTGCCCAACCTTCATTAGCCAAAACCTCAAATCATTCACTGCATTCCCTTCCATTCTTCACTGATAAATAGCCCTACATTACACCTATCCTTTACTGCATTTCATTAGATATCCTGCACCTTCAATACATGCCCTACTATATCAAATAACCTTACATCCTCATGGTATCTTGGTTCAGATTAGTAGCAGTATATACATATAAATATGATGTGTAGTGTATATATATTAGATATGGGATATTATATATTATATATATATATATATATATATATATATATATATATATATTATATATTATATATATAATAAAATATATATTATTTATATATATATATATATTTTATTTTTTATATATATAGATATGGGATATTATATATTATATTATAATATATATA
>JANAVB010041796.1:0-52438 GCA_029216955.1 Iris pallida | reverse complement strand
CGCAACTGGGGCATAAGTCTCATCGTAGTCGATACCCTCTTCTGATTGTATCCTTGAGCTATGAGCGAGCCTTGTTACGAGTTACTAAACCATCCTCATTTAGTTTGTTTCGGAATACCCAACGGGTGCCAATAACCGGATGATCAATAGGCTGGGAACAAGTTCCTAAACTTGATTCCGTTCGAATTGGTTCAATTCCTCTTGCATGGCATCTATCCAGAAACTATCACTACATGCTTCATATATAGATTTAGGTTCTAGCTGTGAAATAAATGCAACACTAGAAACAATATCTCTACAGGATGTACGAGTACTTACTCCCTTGGTAATATCACCAATTACCAAATTCTTTGGATGATTTGCTGTAAATTAACCTTTTTGCTTCATTCTGAAGGCAGCTGGTTCCTGGATCTTCTCTAGAAGGTTCAGCTAGTGCAGAGGTTGGTTGAGAATCAGGAGTTGAGCTTGATGTACGCAGATCTTCATCACTGTCATCGAGAGTCATTTGGTTCAATTCATCAAAAGTAACATTGATTGATTCTTCGATGATCATGGAACGTTTGTTGAAGACTCTGTACCCTTTGCTCTTGGCCGCATAACCTAGAAATATACCTTCATCGGCCTTTTTGTCAAACTTTCCCAAGTTGTCTTTAGTATTAAGAATAAAGCACTTACAGCCAAATATCTTAAAGTATGAAACTGAAGGAATTCTATCAAACCATAACTCAAATGGAGTCTTCTTCGATTTGGGTTGAATTAGAACTCTATTGAGCACAAAGTAAGCTGTATTGACAGCTTCAGCCCAGAAGTATTTGGGTAGGCTAAATTGATTTAACATACTCTGGCCATTTCGGTTAGAGTTCTGTTCTTACGTTCCACAATCCATTTGTGTTGTGGAGTTCTAGGGCAGGAGAACTCATGAATAAAATCGTGTGTGTCACAAAATTGCTCAAAATCAGCATTTTCGAATTCGCCACCATGATCGCTTCTAATGCGAGTGATCATGTAACCTTTTTCATTCTGTACTTTCTTAAAAGGCGACAAATTCTGATAATACGTCATTTGCGTGTCAAGAAATATACCCACGTGTATCTAGAGAAATCATCTATAATTACAAATGCATATAATTTACCTCCGAGGCTAGCAACTCTGCTAGGACTGAATAAATCCATGTATAGCAATTGTAGAGGTCTAGTAGTACTACTGCATTTACAGACTTGAATGTGGATCTGGTAGCCTTGTTCTTTTCACATTGGCTGCATACCGAATCCTTCTTGAATGTTATGTCTGGTAAACCTCATACTAACTTCTTTGTGGATAATCTTGAAATTGTATCCATGTTTGCATGACCGAGTCTCATGTGCCATATGACTCTCATCACTTTTGGCCATTAAGCATCTACCTGAAATGTTAGCTTCTTCCAGCAGATAGAAAACATATATATTGTCTTCCCTGATTTCTTCAAAGATAGTACTACCAGTTGAGCTATCAACTATAGTACATTTGTCTTTGCCAAAGTTGATACCATAACCATGATCAGCTAGATGACTTATGCTGAGCAGATTATGTTTCAACTCGGTAACCAGACAGACATCTTTAATCACGGGATAGGGAGACTTACCAACATCACCGATACCAATAATATACCCTTTCAAATTATTACCGAAGGAAACATAACCTTCCTTCTTTTTCTTCGACAGTGTTGCAAATAGAGTAGCGTCACCGGTCATATGCCGTGAGCAACCATGTCGAGGATCCATTTGCTTCTAGCATGTGAAGGGTGTTCCACCTACAAAACGTTTGCAGATGAAACCTTTGGTACCCATTTCTTGTAGGGTCCTGAATTGTTAGCTTTAGGTATCCAAGCATACATTAAATCTACAAGCTTTCTCATTCTACATGCAGATGATATATGACCAATGAGGCCACAATAATGACATTGTGCATGTCGAGTGTTGAAAGCTGAGTGGTGTGCATGGTTGGTAGGTTTGGGTTTCTAGTATAGAAGAATGCATACCTATGATCATGTTTGGGCTTAACCTTTGGGGTAAAGGTTTTATATGGTTTGGTCTGACAGTGTTTGGCTTGGGAATGTTCCGATTCTCGTAAGTGACACGTGTTAGGGTAGGAAGCAGCAAGCGCAGGCTGTTTTCCTAACCTAATTTCCAACCTTTTGGAAGTGTCATATAACTTAGTATAATCAGAAGTGAGTGATTCCATTTGATTTGTGCAGATGAAGACTTTTCTTTTCTTTAGAAAGATCTTCTCTCAATTGGTCTATAATCTTGTCTTTCTCTTCGGATGACTGTTTAGTCTCGTGTAATAAGAGCTTATAGAGGAAAGCTCACCAGACTCACTAATATTAGCTCTAACCTCGCTAGTAGGTCGATAAGTCTTCCTATTTTCCTTTGTACTCTTGAGTACCTTCTTAGCGGTCTGATATTTACTACGCAGTTTCCTGTAGTCAAGCATCAGGTCACTGAAGGTATCTCCTAATTGCTCAAAGGTAAAGTCATATATGTTTCTACAGGTTCAGTAGGTACCTGATCGATTGCCATAAAGCAGATGTTTGCAGCATCCTCTGAATGTTCATCTTCTGAGTCGCTAGCTTCACTCTCATGCCATATGATGGTATTAGCATATTCCGATAAGTTGATCTTTTCAGGTTCCCTTTATCATACCTGTTGTTCTTCTTGCTCGATGATGAGTTGATGGGACAGTCCTTCTTCATATGTCCCTCTTCTTGCAGCCATAGCAGACAGCATCTTCTTGGTACCAGTTGTTGCTGTGTTCTCTTTGACTCTGTTCTCATGTCTCATGAATCTTTTGAACTTCCTTGCTAGGAGAGCTTGATCTTCAGCGTCAGATCCACTGCTGTCTGAGTCATCTTCAGCAGCTTTTCTGTGCTGAGCCTTGAGGGCGATAGTCTTCTCCTTTGGTGCAGGCTCTTCAAAATCTTGCAGCTCCAGTTCATGAGTGAGTAGCTTACCCATGAGTACTTCAAGTGACAATGGTGAGGTCGTTTCCTTCAATGATAGCTGTAGCCTTCGAATCCAGTTCTTGGTGAGAGCTCGCAGGAGTTTGTGAATCTTTTCGTGGTTACTGTAATCTTTGCCTAAGGAGGACAAAGGGTTTACAATATCCAGAACCTCTCGAACATTTGTGTGACTGTTTCATTTGGCTTCATTTTGAATGCCTCGTACTCTTGAGTAAGTCTGCTGACTTTTGACTCCTTGACTTGAGTCGTGCCTTCATGTGTAACTTCGAGAAGCTTCCACACACCATTTGTCGTTGTGCATGTAGATACCCTGTTAAATTCTGTTCTGTCTAAGGCACAAAAAGAGCATTAATAGCACGTGCGTCAAGACTGGCCTTTTTCTTTTCCTCCTCTGTATAACTGCTTTGGGGTTTTTCAACCAAAACTCCCTCGACAGTTATACGAGGTGGCTTCTGATAGCCATCAAGAAAATAGCCCATACGTCAAAATCAAGAGATTTCAAGAAGAAACTCATCCGTGTTTCCAATAAGTGTAGTTAGTACCATCAAACAGTGGGGGTCTGTTTATGGCCTGACCTTCACTTGTGAATTTCATAGTAGCCATGTGATGTGCTTGTGATCTAATAAATAATAATAAATAATAGCACTGTTACCTCGCTTTACCTGTAACACCCGCTCTGATACCAATTGTAGGAACGATATAGTAAAGCGTAATACTCTAGAGGGGGGTGAATAGAGTTGGCAGTGGAATAATGGTAATTAAAAATGTTAGCACACAATCACAGTATAATCACAGTTGAAATAATGTAAAGGCAGAGTTCAGAAAGCAAACGCAAAGACAGCGATGTATACTGGTATCCCTCTGTTGAGGACTAATCCAGTCGGTAGAACTCTTGCTACCAGTTGAATCCACTATAGGAAAACCGCAAGTTTTCTTACGAAGTCCTTGCAACTTCTACAACGCGAGCTTTGATACGAAGAACTCGTCCAACTTCAAATGTGAAGAGGTATTCTTCAATCAGCCTTCTGATTACAATCTCTCAGAAACCTAGACCGTAGGCACTGGCAAATTGACTAGAGGATTGTAACTGGCTTGGGATCTGAAATTGTAAGCTCTAGAAAACTCTTTGGAAGGCAGAAAGCTTTAGATAGAGAGAAGATTGAAAGTGAATGAGTGAATTAAAATGATCGAAATCCTTCTCTATTTATAGGAGTTCCAAAGGCAGACTTCTGTCAGAATTCGGACAGAATTCGGGCAGAACTCTATGAGCAAATCTCGGTCAAATCCGCAACTGCAGAAGGACCAAGTCCCGAGAATTCAAAAATCAAACGGCCACCAACCGAACTCTGGCCGAACTCTGGCCGAACTCTGGCCGAGTTCTGTCAGGGTTAGGTTAGGGTTTTAAAAATAGGTTTTGGTGATTTTTGAAAACCTTTTTGAAAACATTTTTGAAAACCTTTTTGACAGGTCATTTTAAAAATATTTTGAACTATTTTGGGGATAGCCTATTTGCCAGTACGACTCGGTGTACAACGTATTCCTAGACTCAAATAAAGTGAAAATTATATTGCATAGGAAATACAGACTCAAGTAGGCAAACAGATCTTCAGTCTTGAACGGAGTGAATATCCAATCTTGCTTATGTCCAAGAAGCTGAGATGTCCCAACTAGCTTCGTATATCCAGACAGAGTTTTGATCAATTATTAAAATCAGGTTGACCATATGACCAATGGGCCAACAGAGACAAGGTCCAGTACAAAAACCTACTCTATCTACAGGATAGGCGGTATCTCGCCCTGCGGTACTGCACCCTGCGGATCTACGGTATCTGTCTCTAACCTACTACGTCCGGTGGGCCGTAGTAAGTGCAGTAATATTCCTCCTCTGCATCTGTAATATTTTAATATATCCGGTCAGGATGGAACGAGTACATATATCTCATAACAGATCTCAAGATAGAATAAAAGCCATAAGACTTAAATAGAGCATATACAATGAAATCATGGAGTGTATATATATGTATCATGGCATGGCAAGCTGTAGAACTAGAGCTAGAACAGGAAAGTAGAACTGAATCATGGTATGTACACAAATTAGGGTAAGCCATCTATCCAATGTGTGTGAGTAACAGTTTCAACTTGTGATCGGCTTGGGCACCTGTAAGTAACTGGCCTGGCTAGTCATAATGCGGTTATGACTAACACTATTCAGGAATACGTGGATCTGATCACAGGCATACGCTACTACTCCCCCTCCCCCAACTGGTAGAATGGATCCAAACAGGACACGTCACTACACGGGATTCTATGAGAAGGGAGCAAGTCTTCTCTAGAATCGGTGACCATATTGCGCAAGAGCTACAAGGGGGCTTGCACAATATATCCCAGCTAACAAGGAGTAACACCTCTCGTCAAGATCCAGGAATATCAATCCGTGAGAACCATGTGTCAGGAAAGTATCTACACTAAGTACATGAATCATAATAGTTATCATAAATTGGTAAAAAGTTATCGGATAATGTACTCGCCTGTGATATGATATAATATGTCAACTGGATCCAATGCAGCGCCTCGAGGACCTATAGATAACAAGACGTATCAATACTATGTTTAGGAAGTAAAGTCAATCAATTTAAATTCTATTAAGTCATTCTAGGTCAAGACACGTCAAACTAGATTGTACAGGGTCAACCTAAGTCATATTAGGCCTAACCAGGTCAAACTGGGTCAATGCAAGTCAAACGAATTAAACTAGGTCGATTTAGTCAACAGTTGACTTACAGTTGACTTTTGGTCAACTGGTCAACCTTAGGTCACTCTAGCTCAACTTTAGGTCAATGGTGACTAACAGTTGATTTTGGTCAACTGTTCAACTCTAATAGAATTTAGGACTAATTTGGTAAAGTATTGACCCATAGTTGACTTTTGGTCTAAAAAGTCAACTGTGGTCAACCAAGGTCAAGACTAGGTCTAGGAGACTATTTCTAACAATTACCAACCCTTACAACCCATATACAAGTCCATCTTGGACTCCGAAACCCATATCTTGGCCGTAGGCCAATATCTTAATTTACCCTTTACAAAGGTAAATTCCTAACCTAGGCAAATACCAAGTTAGCCTACCTACGCTTGGTATTTCGACCCGTGCTTCCTAGGGTAGTAGGATACTAGCCTATACATTCATTACCTACCAAGCTTCCTAGGTAGAGCGGACATCCACATCTTACGGCCTATTGCCGATTATCTTGAATATCTCATGATACGCGATGGTACGGTGCGATACCATCGTCATATTCCCACACGAAACCCCGATTTCAACTCGGGAGCCTACCCACAAAATCTAAATCACATAATCTAAGTCTCATCCAATTTTGGACGCGTTCCGACACTCGGAACTCAATTTCACCCTTTCACCAAATCCGATTCACTCACAATCCTCTCTAATTTGGTTTCCTACATTCCTACATTCCTACACTACTACTTCTTTCCCTTCTCCTTCTTCTTATCCTTATTCTTTTCCTCCTTCCTATTCATTTCCTTCTTCTCGTTCTTTTCCTTCTTCCTATTCTTTTCCTTCTCTCATTTTTTTCATTCTTTTCCTTCTTTATTCTTTTCCTTCTTCTTATTCTTATCTCTTATTCTTCTTCTTATTCTTCTCTTATTTTCTTCTCCTCTTCTTCTTCTTATTCTTCTTCTTATTCATCTTCTTATTCTACTGCTGCTCCTGCTCTGCTATCTGCTGCTTGCTAATGCTAAATGCTGCTGCTGCCCTGCTAACTGTTGCTGCTGTGCTGTATTTTGCTGCTGCTGCTGTGCAGTGGGGGGGCAGCAGCTCACACCCCCCAACAGCAGCTGCTGCTGCCACTTCTTATTCTCTTCATTCCCCTCCCCCTCTATATATATATATATTATATATATCTATCAATTCATCTAGATATATAGTATATATATATATATATTATATATATAGTATTATATAAATAATATATATATATATATATATATATATATATATATATATATTATTTATTTATTTATTTATCTAGCTATATATATATATAATATATATATATATAGATTAATATAATATATATAGATTTATTATTTATCTAGCTATATATATATATATATATATATATATATATATTATATATATATAGTATATATAGATAGATATTATATATAATATATATATATATAGACTCTCAAACACAAAAACACATCTACATATATATATATAGACACTACACCACACACTCCTACCTATATATATATAATACACACACCATATCTATATATAAATATAAATACATACACCACATGTAATATATATAGACACACACACACACACTAAAACAACACTCTCACACACTCTCAAACACACACTCTCTACACACTCTCACACACTCTCTCACACATTCTCATGACACCACCACCACCACTCTCCTCTACACTCACACACAAATACATAATTATATATACACACACACACACACAACATACATATATTATATATATATATATATATATATATATATATTATATATATATATATATATATATATATATATTCCTCTCTAAAAGGAAAATCCCAAATCAAAACTAGGTTTTAGGGAAAACCTACAAAATCTATGGTCATTGTGTAGAGAATGGCTCTACATTTATTGTGAAGGAGCAAATGAAATAGAGGAATTAGTGAGGGTTAAATGAGCTTACCTATATGTCGTTCTTCTTGAAGGAGAACTCCAAAATGAAAGAAAAGAAATGAAGAAAGAGAGAGGTTGCTTAGGAGTGAAGGAAAGAGGAGGGGGAGTGGCCTATACTTGGCGGCCAGGGGGGGGTTAATGGGTTTGGGTGGAGACCCATTAGGCCCCCAACCCATTAGACTTGGTTTGGTTGATTTGGGTTTGGTTTGGTCGGTACGGTTTGGTTCAACTTCTAAATGACTAATTAAGCCTCTAAAATGACTAGTTAAACCATGGAAGTATGGTTTATGGTTTTCTAGCCTAGTTAGGAGGTATGGGCCAAGCCCAGCTAGTATGTGGGTCCTACTATTGTCCAAACTACCTGGTCTCCAACTTAAGTCCAAATTGGATAAAATTTAAATCCAATCAACCAAATCCCTAAAATCCTATAAAATCAAATAAAATTTCCAAAAATTATAAAACTTGGAATATGACGAAAATACTCCTAATTCGAAAATTGGGGGTGACATTGTGTAACATAACCCTTTTGTGATTCTACTCTTGCCTTAGGATTATTTTAGGACCGACGCCTTGGCCTATTTTGTGTCTCTAGACCATCCCGTGCTTGCAACAACAATGTCAACTCAACAACGTTAACCTATCAAGTCATTCTTGTTTTCGGCCAAAATCAGAATTACAACTACGCGATAGTACCCAAATTTTCTTGTGTCCATGCTACAAATCCTTTGTGCCGTACATTGCAACTCAGTGTGACTTAACCATATCGCCGCCTCGCGGTTCTTGCTACTTTGATCACCAACTGACCCAATCGAACTTGTGAACTTAGTGTCACTCAACCAACTTTGCCTTGCGGCAGTTTCCTACTTAAACTCCAACGACTCAAACCAACTTATGCAAGTTATATGTCGACAACTTAAGATTTGACGCTACATCTCATGTCGAAGCACGGTTTCTTCGTTGCAGCCAAATCTTAGGCCCAAACTTGTCTTCTGATTGTGCACACTTTCGACTCGACTCATTGATATAGTGAACACAATACTCGACTCAAATCCAAAGGCATACACGCGGATTCCCGCCCATGCCGACTCATCTATATGAACTAGGCACTAGCGCCCAGCGCTATAATGGACTCCCTTCATAGCTTTTGATTAGACGGACGCCCCTTGCCAGCACGAGTAGCAAGCTCCTCTGCAAGTCTCGCCTAACCCGTACGGTCATCCAGCACACTAAAATGTCTACCATCGAAACGGTTCCCATGGGCCGTCTGGGTCGTCGTTCGAGAAACTGTTTATTTACCTTGTATAAGTTGTCCAATGACCATACAAGACTCAACACGAACTGACGTCTCATACAGTCAATCTACTTCTAGTTTACCATCTCTTTCAGGGCTAAGTTTAATACTTCTCACATCTGAGACCTTGCCTCGACGACCCGGTCGCGAGCATTCTTTTTCTTGCCCTATTCATTTTTCGACTCAGAAACGACTATTTGAAAGCCCTCCTTCCAACTCAATTTAATCAACCGTGGCCCATGCCATAAAACACTAAGTCCGTGACATCATGTCTTAAACCAAATTGAACTCTATGCCACACCGCCCAAGTCATACTCTATATGACGGGCCTTGAGACAGTAAGACTATGTGGTTATACCCCGTCGTAGAACACATAGGACCGTTCTTAGAATGACTTAGGTCGACCGCCATTACTTTGCCTAACTTAATCAAGCCTACAACTTACCCAAGGGACGAGCAAAGGCTATGCCAAGCCTTGCATCGTGGAAGCGTGCATGCTTTATCGAGTATTTACGCGGGCGACGCCAATGACTTAGGCTAATTCATGGTTTGTGTCGAAGACCAACTTTTCCTTCTCCCAAGCTCCGGGATGAAGGACCGAGTGTCATTATCAAAGTACGTTGTGCACCAACTCTAAGCCGACCAATGGACCTTTCCATATTCTAAGTCAATTCGACCCGTCGGGATTATTCCCTTATCTATGTGGATTCGTCACTTTATTATCAAGCCTACTTGTGCAATTTGAAAACATGTGAATTATTATGTGAAGGCTAAGACGAGGCAAGTTTACCAAAACTACCCCACCAGAGCGAGCGGCCGCCTTGACTGAGCGGGGCTTCGAGCAGCCATTAAAGACTAAGTCCGAACGCCATTGGCGTTCCGATTTCTCCGATTGACTGGGCGGGATGGAGCACTACACGCACTGTCGCACATCGTGTGCAGCCTTGCCACACTGGCCGCCACCCCTCCCCCTCGCTGCTAGAAGCAGCGTGATAGCTGCTGCTGTATGCGAACTCCGGCAGAGCGTCGCCTACATGCGGCCACGCCACCGCCCGACAACGACCCCTCGTACCCTGGCGACCACCCGCACTCCACCTCGACCATCCCCGAAGGCCATTAGCATGACAGATAGTTGATTTTAACTTCATGATCAAAATCACGTCGTGACGCGCTTGTTGGAGAAGTCGGAATGCACATCTTGGGACAGCAACTTCGTGCACATTTTATGGACAATCTGACTGTTGGATCCTCGATCTCTTTTCACCATTGCAATCTTGGTATATACCCCTTCGCTCAACTCAAATTTCAACCATTAATTCAATCGTTTGATAGATCAAAACTGGCTACTAAGGTTGACCATATAAATTATATTATTTTTGGACAGTTTTATAGAGCCAACTTCGTGGATTTGTTTCTCCTCCATCATAGCTCCATTTTATGCGTCACCAATTCCAGTGCACAGCAGGTATAACCACCTTCGTGTCATAAAAATTTTAGCTTCATAGGATATCGTTTAGTTGGTTGAAATCGACGCCAAAGATGGTCTCTCGAAACAATAATTTTTAACTTGTAAATTTCCAAAATTACGATGCCACTAATGCACTCGTATCTTCGTTCTGGCATAAATTCATATACAATTTGCTGAGTTTGGAGCAACGTGGCCCTGGCATACTTTTTCGTGCAAAATCGGGTCCCTTGTCTGAGTCAACGGGTCATTTTGAGATCGGCTCATCGGAATTCAATTCTGGATATACTGTTGGGTTCGTATCGTTATTCTGGACCCGTTGACATATATTTTTCTAGATTTAGAGGAATTTGGCTATGGCACGTATTTTCGTGCAAACCGGGCCCCGTCCGGGTCTACGGGTCATTTTAAGATCGGGTCATCGGAATCCTATTTCGGATATACCGTTGGGTTTGTATCGTCATTCTGGGCTCGTGAACATATAATTTTCTAGGTTTAGTGGGGTTTAGTGGACTTGTATCCTGGCCCATTTTTGGTACAAAGCGGGTCCAACGGCAGACATCGTTTTGATCCAAAATTACTGTTTTGCACATGTGCCCAAATTGGACTTATGAATAGGCTATACTAGCTAATTTGACCATTTTTGGACACGTTGGTGATGTTTGTTTCATCATCCGATAATATAATTAGTGTGAACTAGTTCTAGGCGATACTAACTAGTGTAACCTAGTTCTAGGCGATATAATTACAAGTGCCTTAGATAACCTAAGGTAATACGCAACTAGAATAACCCAAGCTCTCTAGGTGGAAGTTATACATGTACTTTAATGTGTGATATATGTTTGTTTGTGATTCGGGATGATAGATATTACATGGAGTATGGTTCATAGATAGTGGGATAGACTTTGGTACTACAGTCTCAACACAGATCGGACAACTCCAGGCAAGTGTACCTTGCCATCTTGTATTTTAGTTTCATAATTAATCTCTTAAATATCTATTTTATTTATTGTATTACGTACCAATATAGGACTGTCGATCGATACTTCACGTCCGAGGCAGATTCGGGTGCAGGCGCACGTTTGTAACGTCTAGTATCGATCATTAGAGACTGTCTTGATACCGTGGTTGTACCAACCTGGATACACTTGTACCATAGGACACTGTTGTACACTTTTATTTTTCCAGACTCCCTGTATTCCAGAATTGTCCGAAAAACTAGAATCTGTGTTGATTCATGACCCTGATTAGGTTACATTTATTTTACTATGTGTGGCCGACTGTTACTATTAGAGGATCAGATCATGCGA
Organism: Iris pallida; assembly: GCA_029216955.1. NCBI lineage: Eukaryota > Viridiplantae > Streptophyta > Magnoliopsida > Asparagales > Iridaceae > Iris > Iris pallida. The sequence goes on along the minus strand of JANAVB010041796.1, from coordinate 40,668 downwards.
GTCGTGGATTCCACTCATACGGTCTCATGGGAGGGGAGGACAGCTACTAGATGCTTGAAAAACCAGAACCTGTGTTGGTTTATGACCCTGATTAGGTTACATTTACTTTACTATGTGTGGCCGACTGTTACTATTAGAGGATCAGATCACGCGAGTCGTGGATTCGACTTGTACGGTCTCATAGGAGTGGAGGACAGCTACTAGATGCTTGGGATACTATGCACACACCGTTTCATATACACCGTTGAGTCTCTATATCGGAGCTACGATCATGCATCATGGTGAGTCTCTATATCGGAGCTACGGATTTTATATTTGGAAAGCCCATGTATCGAACATTGTCCTCAAAAGTAACATATCACATAGAATGGTTGTTGTCTAATTCACACTGTCTCGATACAGTTTATATACTCACATTTCTAGCACTGTTTACACCTGGCCTGCATATTATGTACCTTGTTACGTCCCGCTGAGGACCTGGTTTCCTTTCAGGTTGGCTGAGTAGGTTTGGTTGAGTGCTTCGCTGGATTGTTGATGGTATTCATCATTACAGGTATTCATTCTTCCAGAGTTATATGTTCATTTACTGTTATTTGTATCTACTTAGTAGCCTAGTATTTATAGACTCATTTTATCTTTCCGAGTATATTCAAACAAGTATAATTATTGGGTTACAGACTAGTATTCATATTTCCCTATCTTATGTTTCTGTTACTTGGATAGAGATATAGAGTTGATGTAGTGACAGTTACACCATTTCGAACAGCTTATACGTATTGTAGTCGAACTTGAATCTGTTTGAATATGTAGCTGGCTAATACCACGTGATTCGGTCCCACATATTTTGGGACTGGAGCGTGACAATACAATACAATGCTTACAACTCAAAACTATACAATTAAAAGGATGTTCCATATATTATGTCATTTATAACAGAAAACTACATATGATAGATAATAAGAAGTTCCAGCTCGCTAATGAACTCTTCGACGCCTTAGAACCGACCAAGCTACTCCCCGCACCTGCATCAATTGTGGGTAGTAAGTACATTGTCATATATTAGTGAGTGGCCTCTAACCAACTCAACTCAAACCAAAACGTTGATTTAGTGAGTGCAAACAAACATTGTGTGTACTTTCTAATATGCTATATAAGAGCATGTTAACATAAGTGAGATTACTCTCTTTATCTATCTTGCTTCTCTTTTTTTAATTAGCATGCAACGAAATACAATATCCATTTCATTAAGTGTGAGGGTAAAGAAGCGAAGGCTCAAACTACCACCTTGAATAAATACCTATCTGCCTCGACCAAGCAAGTCTGAACAATATTTCTGCCTGAAACCAAGATCAAACGGGCCTTCAAGCCAACAAACTATCTCAATACACCACGTGGAGCGGTGCATTACAAGGAGGACATTTGGTACTCAAAAGTCTTGACATTAGATTCATAGGAATTTATATTTGGTGTAATATGGACATTTTTAGAAATATATTTTTCTGTAAAAAAGTTTTTTTTTTTTTTGCAAAAAGGGTTCCTTTATTCATCAAGAGATAAACTGAAAAGATATTACATCCTAGGATATGCTATCAGTGATACAGTGTGGAGGCTGATTAAACCCATCGAAACATGTTTATTTGATAGGGCATATATTGTAAGGTAATGTGCTACATTATTGGATCTCTGAAGATATGATGCACTTGTACACAGTGCATGCCATTGTAGAGTGTAACCACTTTGTCTACTTCAAATTTACTTCTACAAGGAATAAAATCCACATCCTTATTAGCTGTCTGGATCAAAATATGACCGTCACCTTCTACCAACAACTCAAAAGACTGGAACCCTAGCTTGAAGCCCAAGATATCCGCTCCCAGCGGGGATCCCCTCCCCCGCACTACCACTAGGCTAGTGCCCTTAGGGACACACACACACACACACACACACACACACACACACACACACACATATATATATAATATATATATATATATATATATATATATATATATATATATATATATATATATATAAAATTTTATTTTTGAATTAAATGGGTAATTATATGTATATAAATACCCGTTTGCTTATATATATGAATTAAATGGGTAATTATATACATATAATTACCCATTTAATTCAAAAATAAAATTATATATATATATATATATATATATATATATATATATATATATATATATATATATATATATAGTGGCTAGAGGTCATTTGCTATATATATATATATATATATATATATATATATATATATATATATATATATATATATATATATATATATATATATATATATATATATATATATATAGTGGCTAGAGGTCATTTGCTATATATATATATATATATATATATATATATATATATATATATATATATATATATATATATATATATATATATATTATATATATATATATATGAGGAAGGATAGGCATCCCCGCACTTTTGCATCCCCATGCATCCCCATGTTCACATCCGTTAAATGTGCTTTAAGTCATCTAATCTTAACCATTGGTATATATATAATCCGGATCAAAGCCCCCCCCCCCCCCCCTTCCCGTGCACCGTTAGATCGAGCAGACTGCGTGGGGCCCGCGGGCGCGTCCCTTCGATCCAACGGTACAGTAAGAGGGGGGGCTTTTGGGGGGCTCCCGATCCGGACTCATATATATATATATATATATATATATATATATGAGTCCGGATCGGGAGCCCTATATATATATATATATATATATATATATATATATATATATATATATATATATATATATATATATATATATATATATATATATATATATATGAGTCCGGATCGGGAGCCCCATATATATATATATATATATATATATATATATATATATATATATATATATATATATATATATATATATATATATATATATATATATATATATATATATATATATCGGCTTTAGTTTGGCTTTCGCGTGTTACTGCTGCACGGATAGACAGACCGAAACGGTGGACCATATTATGATGTCGAGAGACTTACCTGCTAGGGTATGGACTGCCCTCTCTCATCGTTGCAGACAGAATCAGGACAGTGGGAGCTTCAACGTTCTTCTTGCCACTTGGAGCAGCGCCTCTCACGGCCACCAGATCATCGCAGCCGCCACCACGTGGGTCATTTGGAAGAACCGCAACAAATACAGATATGAAGACCACCAATATTCGCCTAACCAACTTATCCGTGAGGTTGTCCAACAGATCCAGAAAGCAAGTAGACACTGCAACTACGGCCAAGAGGACTTCTGGAAGTCCTTGCTCTCCTGACTTTTTTATTAAGGAGGGAAGGACGCCTTCTTTCTAGTTTTTTGTCTTTTTGCGCTTACTTTTAGAGGCTTCGACATTTTGCGTCTTGATTTGAATAAAGTGGTGGTTCAAAATATATATATATATGAGCCGGGAAAGCACATTTACTTCTCTTCGGAGGAATAAATGTGAGCCGGATGCAGATGCGGTGTGATTGAGGTGCAATAAAAGTGTGGGTGCGGACCTTCGAACTGGGAGAATGAAATTTTACATTGTACAAGTATATGTACATAATACATATTGTATCTATTTACATTGTTAGTCCTTTAGTTTATTCATTATATACTATTCATTTTCTAGGCATAAAAAAAGTATTTAGTTATAATTTCTAATATCCGCCATGAATATCAGAATATTCTCATTAATGTTGAGATGCTTGTGCCAACCAGGTCAAACCCATTCAAATTCAAAATGTACGTACAACTAGGTTAAATTCATTGTAATTGTTTCTTATATATTTAAAGTAAACTATTAGAAGATCAAATAATCTTAAAGACACTTCTAATAATATAGCACAAAAAACACAATAGTCTTTGGCCTATATTTATGTAGAATAGGTCCAATTCAAAGTTCAAACAATTTCAATTCTATATAAAATAAAAATATAAAAAATAAAATAAAAATATTACCCATTTCAATTTCAATTCAAAAATAAAAATAAAATAAAATAAAATAATTTCAATAAAATAAAATAAAATAAAATAAAAACAGTAAAATAAAATAAAATTAAATAATTTTCAATTCAATTTCAAAAAAATAAAAAAAAATAAAAAAATAATTAAAATAAATTAAAATAAAATTAAAATAAAATTAAATAAAATAAAAATAACATAAAATAAAAATAAAATAAATAAAATAAAATAAAATAAAATAAAATAATAAAAATAAAATAAAAATAAAATAAAAATAAAAATAAAAATAAAAATAAAATAAAAATGAAATGAAATAAAATAAAAAATAAAATAAAATAAAATAAATAAAATAAAATAAAATAAAATAAAAATAAAATAAAAATAAAAATAAAATAAAAAATAAAAATAAAAATAAAAATAAAATACAAATAATAAAATAAATAAACTAAATAAAATAAAAATAATATAAAATAAAAATAAAAATAAAAATAAATAAATAAAAATAAAAATAAAAATAAAAATAAAAATTAATTAAATTAAATTAAATTAAAATTAAAATTAAAATAAATAAAATTAAAATAAAATAAAATAAATAAAATAAAATAATTTTAATTTTAATTCAAAAAGAACAATTTCAATTCTATATAAATAAAAATAAAATATTTCCACCACAACTATTCTTGAAAGAGAGAGAAGTAGTAACCACCTCTACTATTCTAAGATCTATTCTATATATATGCACCACTGCTATTATAAGAAGTATAGCATTTATTTGTTGGGGCCAGCCAATGGGGAGTGTAGGCAATATTCCTGAGGAAGTGTTCTCCATGGGGAAAGGAGGAGGATGGTCGCGAGAAGGAGGAGGAGAAGGCGGAGGAGAACTTCGAGTCAGGAAAGGCGCCGCCCTTCCGCATTGCCGAGATACGCAGCGCGATCCCGAAGCAATGCTGGATGAAGGACCCCTTGCGCTCATTGTCCTACGTCGTTAGGGACGTAGTGCTCGTCGCGGCCCTCGCTGCGGCCGCCGCCTCCTTGGACAACTCCCTCGTGTGGCCGCTCTACTGGCTCGCCCAGGGGACCATGTTCTGGGCTCTCTTCGTGCTAGGTCATGACTGGTATATATATATGACTGGTATATATATATGTACATGTTACAGCTTTTTTTTTTCCTTCTTTTAATTATTAAAATGTTGTTAGCACTAGACCCACTAGATTTGCGGCTAAACCTAAGTTTTGAACGTGGAAATAAAATATTTGATTGAGGTACAATAAAAGTGTGGGTGCGGACCTTCGAACTGGGAGAATGAAATTTTACATTATACAAGTATATGTACATAATACATATTGTATCTATTTACATTGTTAGTCCTTTAGTTTATTCATTATATACTATTCATTTTCTAGGCATAAAAAAAATATTTAGTTATAATTTCTAATATCCCCCATGAATATCAGAATATTCTCATTAATGTTGAGATGCTTGTGCCAACCAGGTCAAACCCATTCAAATTCAAAATGTACGTACAACTAGGTTAAATTCATTGTAATCGTTTCTTATATATTTAAAGTAAACTATTAGAAGATCAAATAATCTTAAAGACACTTCTAATAATACAGCACAAAAAACACAATAGTCTTTGGCCTATATTTATTTAGAATAGGTCCAATTCAAAGTTCAAACAATTTCAATTCTATATAGAATAAAAATATATAAAAATAAAATAAAAATATTACCCATTTCAATTTCAATTTCAAAAAATCAAAATAAAATAAAATAAAATAAATATTTCAATAAAATAAAATAAAAATAAAATAAAAATAAAATAAAATAAAAATAATTTCAATTTTAATTTCAATTTCAATTTCAAAAAAGTTAAAATAAAAAAAATAAAAATTAAATTAAATTAAAAGAAAAATAAAATAAAAATAAAAATAAAATAAAATAAAATAAAATAAAATAAAAATAAAAATAAAAATAAAATAAAATAAAATAAAATATAAAATAATAAAATAATAAAATAAAATAAAAATAAAATAAAATAAAATAAAAATAAAAATAAAATAAAATAAAAATAAAATAAAATAAAATAAAATAACAATTATTAAATTAAATAAATTAAAATAAATAAAATAAAAATAAAATAAAATAAAATAATAAATAAAAATAAATAAAATAAAAATAAAAATAAAAATAAAAATAAAAATAAAATAAAATAAAAATAAAAATAAAATAAAAATAAAATAAAAATAAAAATAAAAATAAAAATAAAAATAAAAATAAATAAAATATAAATAAAATAAAATAAAAGAAATTAAATTAAATTAAATAAAAATTAAAATAAATAAAATAAAAATAAATCAAATAAAAATAAAATCAAATTAAAATCAATTAAATCAAATTAAAATCAAATAAATTAAAATTAATATTAAAATAAAATTAAAATTAAAATTAAAATTAAAAGTAAAATTAAAAATTAAAATTAAAATTAAAATTAAAATAAATTAAAATAAAAGTAAAATAAAATAAAATAAAATAAATAAAGTTAAAAATAAAATAAAAATAAAATAAAATAAAAATAAAATAAAATAAAATAAATAATTTCAATTTCAATTTCAAAAAAAAAACAATTTCAATTCTATATAAAATAAAAATAAAAATACTTCCACCACAACTATTCTTGAAAGAGAGAGAAGTAGTAACCACCTCTACTATTCTAAGATCTATTCTATATATATGCACCACTACTATTATAAGAAGTATAGCATTTGATTTGTTGGGGCCAGCCAATGGGGAGTGTAGGCAATATTCCTGAGGAAGTGTTCTCCATGGGGAAAGGAGGGGATGGTCGCGAGAAGGAGGAGGAGAAGGCGGAGGAGAACTTCGAGTCAGGAAAGGCGCCGCCCTTCCGCATTGCCGAGATACGCAGCGCGATCCCGAAGCAATGCTGGGTGAAGGACCCCTTGCGCTCATTGTCCTACGTCGTGAGGGACGTAGTGCTCGTCGCGGCTCTCGCTGCGACCGCCGCCTCCTTTGACAACTCCCTCGTGTGGCCGCTCTACTGGCTCGCCCAGGGGACCATGTTCTGGGCTCTCTTCGTGCTAGGTCATGACTGGTATATATATATATATATATATATATATATATATATATATATATATATATATATATATATATATATATATATATATATATATATACATGTTACAGTTTTTTTTCCTTTTTTTAATTATTAAGATGTTGTTAGAACTAGACCCACGGAATCCTATCGAGGAGGAAAAAGAAAGATTTACGGCTAAACCTAAGTTTTGAACGTGGAAATAAAATATTTGATAACGCGTAACCCTAACCCTAAGTTTCGAATAGAAAATAGATGTTTGAAAAAGACTAACCCTAAATTTGGAAGAAGAGAATAAAATAAGACTTGCTACGTTGGCCGCAATTTGTGACCGTGAACGTGACCACAAGCCACCTGGTGGCCTTCCATTGCCTCCTGACACGAGTTGGACCCGATGATAGTCGAGGGAGGCAATGGTTGCCTGCCATGTGGGTCGGCGGCCACGTCCGCGGTCACAAACCACAGACAAAATATCATTTTCGAATAAAATATTTGAATATAACCTGATGATGTAGGAATAAATTAATGTAGGACGCACGAATCAATCTACTTAATTAGATTCATATTGCACTGCACAGCTCCATGGACCCTATTTGCATCATGCATATAAAATAACCCGCTAAATTTGTTCAGAATTCTAGTTCCTACTTAGATCTATATTCTCAAATAACAATCATTAGCTGAACTCTTTCTTTTTTATTAAACTTTGTGATATATGATTGGCAGTGGACATGGGAGTTTCTCTGATAATGAGAGGTTGAACAACATAGTTGGTCACTTGCTTCACTCTTTCATTCTTGTTCCATATCATGGATGGTAATTTTTTTTTCAATAATTAAAATAAACTATCTCTATTTCATTAAAAAAAAAAGAAATTGTGTGTTTCTGGAAATGATGAAATGGATATTTTGTATGAGTGCAGGAGGATTAGTCACAGAAAACATCATCAGAACCATGGGCATGTGGAGAATGATGAGTCCTGGCACCCGGTCAGTACTTTAATGTTGCTCTTGCAAAATTGCTTTATTATTTTTGATGTTCAAGTAGTTTATTAAATATGATAGCATGAGAACATCAAAATCTTGCCCATGAACATCAAAATCTTGATTAGTAGATTCAATAATATGTAATGCATCATGGCTTTTTCGTTACGAATTCTATGTGGCATGCATCTGTATGTGCACGCACTGGGTTGCCTTGCTCTTTCTCCTATTTGTCCATGACATCATATATATTGGATTAGGGATGGAAAAACTGGATGAGAGCACTACTTCTGTTCTGAATGACAAACTCAAAGAACCTTCATCATCTGAAACCTGAATTTTTATGAGTATTGACATATTGGCAATTAATTTTGGTAGTTGATCTTCCGAAATTGAAAGTAATAAAGAATGCTCTATGATTAGTAAGGTTATTACTTATTAAATCCATAATCTTCATTAGCTAGCATCTGCTTTGTTGATGATTGATGTCCGAAATCTTGGTTGCTAAACCTTTGCTAGAATTACTTCCGCAACTGTAAGTATATAATGTCAGCAAACCAATGCTTATGATGTTAAATTGATTAATTGTATGATTTTCTCATGCTTACTTTGCTTTCTTTGCAGTTGCCAGAGAAGATTTATAAAACTTTAGATTTTTCCACTCTGAAGATGCGATTCGCAATTCCATTTCCGATGTTTGCCTTCCCAGTCTACTTGGTAAGTGCATGAAACACAACTGTAGTTATGCTGTTAACATTATGTTCAAAGTAACCAAAGAATGCATTTAAGCAAAGAACTAAAGAGACTCTATCATGAAACCAAAATTTCAGTTCGAGAAAGCCTTGGTTTAATTTCAATTTGAGCAAGAATGTTAGCATTCGATGTTACCAAAACAATGCTTCATACTGAAATCAATATAAAAGTCACATTTCATTCCGTAGAGCTGCAAAATTCTGCCACAATGCTAGTTACGCTGATCAATCTCCTTCAATGACTTAGTAACATATATTTGTTGTAGAAAATGTACTTGAAAACTCATCGATCGATCGATATATATCTTGCTAATTTATTGGGATTTTCTCTCATGTATCTTAGTATTTAATGCTTGGTTTGATCATCTTTCACACAGTGGAAAAGGAGCCCAGGTAAACACGGCTCTCACTTCCATCCAGAAAGTGACTTGTTCGCTTCGCAAGAGAAGTGGGATATCATAACATCTACGACTTGTTGGTCAGCGATGGTGGCCTTGCTTTTGGCGGCGGCCTGGGTTGCAGGCCCTGTCCAAGTCTTCAAGCTCTATCTCGTACCTTACGCTGTAAGTATTCGTGAGATTTGGTGCCATTTCTGCAGTTAGCAGATTCAAGAGTCGCAGTTAGGATCATATTGTACTGAAAATGTGTGTTTCGATGTAGATCTTTGTAATGTGGTTGGATGTTGTGACCTACTTGCATCACCATGGTCATGCTGAGAAGCTTCCTTGGTACCGCGGCAAGGTATGCACCACTCTGTTATAATCTTCACAAGTAAAGAGTTAATGATATGTGAATGCTTACGTAATAGCCTTTTTAAGTACTAATTTATGCATTCTAATCATCTAATCGTTAATGTCTTTAGGAATTACAAGGAACCAAGCCATAATCTATGTATCTTTCAATACCTAGGCAGCAAGCATATAGTTCTGTATGCTTGTTGTGTCGTGGTTATGCCTATTAGAAGCTTGAATTTAAATTGTTGCTACCTTCTTGTATGCATACCACAGTTGGAGTTTGATTTGGTCTAAATTATACTTTTTGAGGCTAAGTAGGTTATGCCTGTCTCCAGAGCATCCACTTGTCAATAAGTTATATCAGAAAAAAATTGTACTTGTATCATTATTGTATCCGTACTCTTACAACATAGGTGGGTACCTTGTACCTAGTTGAAAATGTCCATATTCCGTATCCATACCGTGTCCTTATTTCATATGTAACTGAAGTTTAATTTTTTCCAGAAGGCGTAATTGTTCTGTTGTATATATACTGGTTAGAATTGAAAGAACATTATGGTTCATCTATAAAGAGATGAAAAAAGAAGAAGGTAATCGTTGCTCACCCTTCTTATGTCTGTATTTGTAGGAATGGAGCTACCTACGAGGAGGATTAACAACACTAGATCGGGACTATGGTTGGATTAACAACATCCACCACGATATCGGGACTCATGTCATACACCACCTCTTCCCCCAAATTCCACACTACAATCTAATAGAAGCGGTGAGAACTATATAACCAACCAGCATCTCTTCAATTTCCAGTTCAATTCTATGCTTGTTGTTTCTATGTTGCACAGATACGGATACAACACAGATACGTGTTGGACATGGCAACACGGATTAGGCAAACATATGTTGGTGTTGTTGGCTAACGATGAGTGATGTCTGTCACAAATGTTTCAGACGAAGGCAGCAAGGCCGGTGCTAGGGAAGTACTACAGGGAACCCGAGAAATCCGGGCCGCTTCCGCTCCACTTATTCGGCATATTAGCGAGGAGTCTGAGAGTTGATCACTTCGTTAGCGATGACGGGGATGTTGTGTACTATCAGACCGACCCTCGGTTACACGGTGAAGAGAATTGCAAAATGAAATGAAAGACTTGTGATTGCCTCAGGAGGCACACATAATGGTTACTGATGATTTTTCAGATTATTTTTTTTGGCAAAGATACTCTGAATCGATTCAGTTAACCGGACATTTTTGTTTTCACTTTACATCAAAAATTGTAGTAGTTTATCCATTCGATTTCCATTTTGTTGCCCCTCAGTAACTGGGCATCTACTTAACAAGTAGAAAAGTATACATTTCGTTCCAAATTATAGATTTCTTCCAAATTTATCAGTTTGGATATATTAACTAAATAATGGTCACAACTGCAACTTGTGAATTATAGTAAACAAATCAGTTGTAAACTAGTTTTTAGTAATATCTAACAACCTTGCTTCATGTTGTGGACTATTCTTATTTATTAGTTGCGGAAAGTACTCGATAAATTTGTTCAACTCCCTCTTGGATCGACAGATCATTTAATTGTGCACAATAGACAAGCTTCCCAATGTCTGCAAGAATGCTGTTATTGTTATTTTCACCTGGGTTACGTTTCAAGAATCACTGTGTCTCATGAATATGAATGTTATTTCCGAAACAGATCTTTTGATGGAAAATAAAAATCTTGAACTCTTATTTCCAGAGAGACGAAAAATCCCTTCTCCTAAGAGAGATGAATACTCGTTCTCAACCGAAGTTGATGCAACGAGACGAATGATCTCTCTCAACCGGAGTTGATGCAACGATATGAATAATCGCTCTCAACTGGAGTTGATGCAACGACTTTGCTGGGGTGATGAAGTTCACCGTTGTTCAAAGTAAGATTCGTCCGATTGCGATTTGCTTCCAGGAACCAGCAAGTTCTAAAGAACTTTTGGAACGCTCAATGTCACCTCCTTTTACAAACTCGAAGAACTCTTTTTGGACTTCAATGGCGGCGACAGTACATCTCTCTTTGTCTCTTTATTTTGGCGTAAGTCATTAATGAAGGCACGAAGAGAGTATTTATAGAGAAAGGTCGAAATCCTAATCCTATTCCGGGCTGTAACTGATTGCGAAAAGATAGGAGCGAATAATAGAAAGATTTGAATGAATTAAATTCAAATCTCACAAATATCAGATATGCTCAATTAACTCAATATTTCCATAACCTCTCAAATATTCCAATCAGCCACATCATATGCCACCTGCGCCCATAGCCACTCAGCCCGTCAACCTGCGCGTAGTTGCGAAGCCCGTGGCACCCAGCACCGCAGCACCAGCGTACCCAATACCGCAGCACCTGCGTGCCGCAGACCCGCAGCACATTCGTGCCCAGCGTCGCAGCAGCTGCGTGCCTGCGCTGCACCTGTGATGCGACTCGCGTAGAGACGAGCGCACGAGCGTATCAACTGCGCACAATGTGCCTTGTGCCGATGCTGACGTGCTAAGTGCAAAGTGTGCCAACAAAATGTCACTTTACGCCCTTGAGCCCGAGTTCGAGTCCAAGTCTGAGTCGCTAAGCCCCTTCGGGGCTTAGCTCCATAAGGGAATTATCCCATGAGCATGACAAAAAGCATTAATGCTTCTTTGTTAGTTTAGCCTTCTTTCCACTAGAAAAATGCTCTCATATGGCATCCATATGTCTCTCCACACTTCATGTGATCTCTCAACACAAATAAAACTTTATATAGAGATACCATCCATTTGGTTTTTCCAATGTAGAACTATCTTTCTAGTTTCTAAAGCAAAATACCAACAAGCAAAAATACCAACAATCTCCCACATATCTCTATATATGGGTTGAGTGTTCCCCACAGTGACTGTCCATCATGTATTAGGATAGATGTCGCTACGACTTGAATCTTCCCGCATGGGTTAAATGACAGCATGATACAAGAATGGACTAAGCCTTGAATTCTGTACCATAACTGCAATTCTTTCCACTCACATAATGACATCAATTGCGCTTCTAGCTGCACATTAAAGGTCTTATTCCAGCCTGGTTTCGGTGTATGTATCTTGGGTGTCTACAAGATTTTCTTCAAAAGACGGCTTATATCTCTTTCCATACACTCTAGGTGAGTACTTTTAAAGAGTCCTTGGCATAAAGCATTTTGCTTCCTTGCGGTGCTACACCACTATGACATGGCCCAAAGCCGAGATCCTGTCTCATGGTGTCATACCACCTGTAGCATGAGGCCCAGCCTCTTTGTAGTGCCAAACTACCCAGCATGAAGCCTTTTGCTTCCTTGCGGTGTTACGCTGCCGTAACATGGCTTGCAAAGTCGAGGTCCTATCTTACATGGTGTTACCCACTCTTCATCATACAGCATTAGGCCCTCTTGCCTATGTGCGGTGCTATACCGTTGTGACTTGGCCCGAAGCCGAGGCTTTACCCTTACTAGGTATGGTGTCACCCCACTGTAGCATGGAGTACTATGCTCCTTTGTAGTACTATGCTACCCGTGCTTCCTGTAAAGCACGTCAGACATCCCAGATGCCTGAAAACTCATTAAGGCTTCCAAGCCATCATCCCACAGGACTTTGTTCTTTGTAAAGAACAATCAGTAGACAACAATGGTTCTGGGTTTATAACCCCGTAACATCCCAAAGGATTTGTCCACTGTTCCTGATATTCTTTCAGTCAATGGTCCTTCCTTGAAGTAAAAGTTAGATGTCTAGTAGATTTCTCTTTGAACTAATAGCATAAAACTTTATAGCAAAATTACAAAGACATAATATCAGAGTGTCTTCAATCCCATCTTACTTTTTGTGTCTTCAACCAGTTGGCGCTTGAGACCTTTAGTAAATGGATCTGCCAGATTCTCCTGACTCCAAACATCTACTACGGCAATGACTCATCTTTTAATTAATAAGATCATTTATCGTCCTGTGCCTTAGACGCACAGACCTCTTCTTGCCATTGAAGAGGTCATTTGATGCCACTGCTGCAGTCGCCTGGTTGTCGTAGTATATCGGTACTGTCGGTATCTGCGTACCAACCATTGGAAGATCATACATGAGCTCTCAAAACTATTCTGCTTCATCTGCTACAGCCGCCAGTGCATAGAACTTAGATTCCATAGAAGAGTAAGACAATAAAGTCTGCTTCTTCGACTTCCACGATATAGCCGCTCCACCCATGGAGAAAACATGTCCTCCTGTGGACCTCTCACTCTCTACTTCTGAGCACCAGCTTGCATCACTGAAGCCCTCCACTACTTTTAGATCTCCGCAGTAGTGCAGTGCATAATTCTGAGTCCTTCTGAGGTATCTCATAACCCTCTTCATAGCTTTCCAGTACTCCACACCTGGATTGCTCGTGAACCGACTCAGCATCTCCACGACAAAAGCTACGTCAGGCCTTGTGGCAGTAGTCGCATACATCAAACTTCCGATGACGCTTGAATACTCTAGTTGTCTGATGCTTTTTCTTGAATTTGGCTTCAACTTCTTGTTATACCTATAAGGCGTATCGATCCCCGGAAGATCCTGATACCCATAGCGTGTAAGCATCTTGTCAATATAATGAGACTGTGACAATGCCACTCCAGTTTTCGTCCGGATGATCTTTATCTCCAGGATAACATCAGCTTTCCCTAAGTCCTTCATGTTGAACTTAAATGAGAGAAACTTTTTTGTCTCAGTGACACTTGATAGATCTGTACCCAAGATTAGCATATCGTCCATGTACAGACAAACGACAACTCCTCTCCCATCAGCGAACTTTGTGTACACACTTGTCCGTCTTGCTGACCCTGTAGTCGTTTGATTTTATGATTTTATCAAACTTCTTATGCCATATCTTGGGAGCTTGCTTCAGACCATACAGAGATTTTACCAACTTGTAGACTTTGTCTTCGAGGCTATTGACGATGAATCCTTCTGGTTGTTGCATGTAAATCTCTTCGGTCAATTCACCATTCAGGAAAGTGGTCTTAACATCCATCTGATGGATTACCAACTAGTGAATTACACCCAGAGCAATCAACATCCTGATGGTCGTCATCCGCGCTACTGGAGCATATGTGTCGAAATTATCGATCTCCTGCTTCTGAAAAAACCCCTTGGCAACTAACCTTGTCTTGAACTTGTCAACAGTTCCATCGACCTTCATATTCTTCTTGAAGGTCCACTTACATCCGATTGGTTTTGCTTCTTCAGGCAAATCGACCAACAATCATGTGTTATTGGAGGTTATCGAGTCGTACTCATCATTAATGGCCTTCTTCCAAACAATAGCATCTCTAGTCTTCATCGTCTCATCATAAGTAAGCGGATCTGCTTCCACATAATAGGTGATAAAATTCTATCTGAAGTCCTTCTGTCTTCTCACTCGCTTAGATACAGGTTATGCGAGTTCTGGTTCAATCATTATTCTTGCAGCAACAACATCTTCTTAGACTACCTCTTCGTAAGGAACTTGAGCCTTCTGTACACTCACATTGTTCTCCGAAATATCCACGAGAATAATGTTCTTGTGCTTTGCAAACTTATTTTTAATGAATTCTGTGTCGCGAGATTTAATGATATGATTTGACTCAATATCAAGAAATCTACGAGCATCACTCTAATCAGCATAACCCAGGAATATAGTCTTCTTAGTCCTTATTTTCAGCTTCTGAATCTTCAAATCCGGAAGCTTCACATACGCCAGACACCCCACACTCAAATAACATTCAAGTTGGGTCTGACCTTGAACCAGAGTTCATGAGGAGTGACTTTCGAAGTAGCATGTGGAACTCTGTTCAATATGAACGTAGCCGTAAGCACTGCTTCACTCCAAAAGTAATTTGGAAGACCCGCAGTCAACAACATTGAGTTCATCATCTCTGTTAACGTTATGTTCTTCCTTTCTGCAACACCATTTGATTGAGGAGAGTATGGAGCAGTTGTCTCATTGATAATTCGATGTTCTCTGCAGAACGATGTGAATTCATGAGATCTATACTCTCCATCTCGATCACTTCTGAGTCTCTTGAGTTGTTGTCCGGTTTGATGTTCGGCTTCAGCCTTGAAGTCCTTGAATTTCTTAAATGCTTCATCTTTAGACTTGAGCAGATAAACGAACGCGTACTTTAAGAAGTCGTCGATGAAAGTAATGAAATACTTCATCCCGGCCTTTGTGGATAACTATTTGAAGTCATAGATATCTGAGTGCACCAACTCCAGAAGATCTGTACTTCGGTTTACCCGCTTGAACGTTTTCCTTGTGATCTTCATCTGCGCACAGACCTCACACTTCTCCAACTCCTTACCCCCACATTTGGAGATAAGCCCAAGACTAGACATCTTGTTTATTCTTTTACAATGAATGTGTCCTAGTCTCTTATGCCACAACTCAAGAGAATAACCAGAAGAAGAAATTGCACTCACTATCTCCATAGGAGTTACAAGTTGAAGTTTAAAGTACATCCCTTTGGTGCAAAAAGCCTTCCCGAAGTATGTTCCTTTATAAGACATAACGACTTGACCAGCATTAATGTCTATCCTCAAGCCTGTGTTGCAGAGCAGACTTCTAGAGACCAGGTTCTTGGCTATGGCCGGTACATGCTTTACTTCCTGAAGTGTCAGCGACTTTTCTGAAGTCAGTTGAATACCATTGTCCCGATCCCGAAAACTTTAGCTTGTATCTGGTTCACCACCATAACCTTCTCATAGACAGGTTGGTACATGGTGAACTACTCCTTCTTTGAGCAAACATGACACAAGGCTCCAGTGTCTATCCACCAGTCCGTGTCAATCCCAGCTGAGTCAACCTGCGCAATTATAGCAACAAAGTTAGCCTCATCTTGCTCCTTTTGTTTTGTTTTGTTTTTTACAGTCCCTCTTCCAGTGGCCTTTCTTGCCACAGTTGAAACAAGTCCTAGGTTCTTTGGACTTAGGCTTGAACTGAGCCGACTTTACCTTCAGATAGTGAATGTCTTTCTTCTTTTGGTAGGGAGCCTTTTGCTTTCCTTTGGAATTTCCTCTTTACACCATGCTCACCTTAGCCATCTGTCTGGACAAGGCATCCACTTTGATTTGAGCCCTCAACTCGTCTTCAACATGAATCAAGTGCAAGAGAAGTTCCAGATCTACTTCTATATTTTTGCAGTACATGACCGTGATGAAGTTGCTTCACCCAGGTGGGAGCTTGGCGACAATATCCCCAACGACAAAAGCATCGACCAGGGGCATGCCGTCATCTGCCAGCTTCTGATATAACTTGAGGAATTCCTTGACTTGAGGCAACATGGTTTTATCGTACTCAAACCGCATCCTCCAGACCTTCTCGATCACGTGGATCTTGTTTCTATTCTCGTCTGCCTTGTAAAGATTCTCTACAGACTCCCAGACGTCCCTTGCATTGACTGTCTTGCTGTATGACTCTGCCAGAGAGTTCTCCATGGAGTTCTAGATCAACAACTTACAAAGGTTGTTATCTCGCCTCCACTTCGACTGCAAAGTCGTGGCTTCAGCAACCCTTCGAGCATTTTCACCCTCTGGAATCAAAGGCTCAGGACCTGTCAACACATAGTCGACGCTCATGAGTTGAAGATTAAGGCTGACCTTTCTCTTCCAGACATTGAAATGCTCCCCGTCAAACATCTCAAGTTTAAAACTTGTATCGAGAAGTTATGCACGGTTGTTCTCCATCATATCTGAATCTTTCTTTAAGATTGTTATTCCCGAAATAGATCTTTTGATGGAAAATGAAAATCTCGAACTCTTATTTTCAAAGAGACAAAAATTTGTTCTCCTAAGAGAGAGATGAATACTCGTTCTCAACCGAAGTTGATGCAACGAGACGAATGATCGCTCTCAACCAGTGTTGATGCAACGATATGAATAATCGCTCTTAACCGGAGTTGATGCAACAACTTTGCTGGGGTGATGAAGATCACTATTACTCAAAGCAAGATTCGTCCGATTACGATCTGCTCCCAGGAACCAGCAAGTTCTAAAGAACTTCTAGAACGCTCGTTGTCACCTCCTTTCACGAACTCGAAGAACTCTATTTGGACTTTAATGGCGGTGACAGCACTTCTCTCTTCGTCTCTTTATTTTGGCATAAGTCATTAATGAAGGCACGAAGAGAGTATTTATAGAGAAGGGTCAAAACCCTAATCATATTCCTAGCCATAACTGATTGCGAAAAGATATGAGCGAATAATGGAAAGATTTGAATGAATTAAATTCATATTCTACAAAGATCGGATATGATCACTTAACTCAATCTTTTCATAATCGCTCAAATCTTCCAATCAGCCACATCATACGCCACCGATGCCCTATAGCCATTCGGCCCGTCAACCTACGCGCGTAGCTGCGAAGCCTGCGGCACCTGTGCGCCCAGCGCCGCAGCCCTGCAGCACCTGTGCGCCCAGTGCTGCAGTACCTGTGCGCCTGCATTGCGACTCGCGCAGAGACGAGCGCGCATGCGCATCAACTGCGCACAATGCGCCTTACGCCGATGCTGACGTGCTAAGTGCGCCAACAAAATGCCACTTTACGCTCTTAAGCCCGAGTCCGAGTCCATAAGGGAATTATCCCATGAGTATGACAAAAAGTATTAATGCTTCTTTGTTGGTTTAGCCTTCTTTTCACTAGAAAATGCCCCCACATGGCACCCATATGCCTCTCCACACTTCATGTGATCTCTCAACACAAGCAAAACTTTATATAGAGATACCATCCATTTGGTTTTTCCAATGTAGGACTATCTTTCTAGTTTCTAAAGCAAAACACAAACTAGCAAAAACACCAACAATGAATACAGATATGAACGAGGACACGACATGGATGCATGATACAAATATCTTCATATTTTCATATAGATTCAATATGTG
This sequence comes from Iris pallida, assembly GCA_029216955.1. NCBI lineage: Eukaryota > Viridiplantae > Streptophyta > Magnoliopsida > Asparagales > Iridaceae > Iris > Iris pallida. Next base: position 22,187 of record JANAVB010041796.1, on the reverse strand, counting down.
ACATGGATACAAAGACGGACATCATTTTCTAGTAGAAGAATCATCATTGTCTCTCTCTTGGTTGACATGTAGAAACTATTGAGACTCACAAGGTCATGAATGGATCGACGCACTTAAAATTTACCCATCAGAGTTTATGATCGTCATGCGTAGCACGTGAATCATCACTACGAGAGATTAATCTTGTAATGTACAATGCATTATATAATTTACAGAAAATACTACTCTCCGTAAAATCCTCTAATATATGAAAATATCCCAGGATCATTTTCTCGATGTTAACCAATCAGTTAGAGCAAGTGCAAAACTCATGAATCATATGATACTAAAATCATATAGTTACATCAATTGTTTGCAAGCCTACGTACTGATCTTTCCATCTGATTTAGGCTTCAAGAATATGGACATGGATACAAATTAGGGTATGATACGGATAAAGGATACGAACAAAGATATGCATGAAGTCATTCCACGAATACAAACACAGATATGGGTACTGACACCGGTTTTATGTGTCCGTGCAACAACGTAGAAGAATCATCATTGTCTATCTTTTCGTTGACATATAAGCAATGAATGGATCGATGTTACGCATTAGAGTTGATCATCTCTTAGTATTGGGTGGGGTTCCCAACCTATGTGGAGAACACTCCAGAGTGCGTTGAGCATCATCCACGTGTCGAAGAATTTCGAAAAGTCGAAGGCGAAAAAGGTGGCTTGATTTCAGTGCATATCAGAGTTTATTAGACAACCGATATTAGAGTCAGCAATATACTGTCGGTATACCATTGTCAATGTACCTCCAGTATACTGGTCTAACAACAGTTTGTTCAAGAATAGATTCTGAATCGAAGTAGACAATTTTTGATACACCACTGGTGTCGGGGCTAAAGGCCAAAAGTGAATGTGTTTATTTACACCGTTGAATCGTGATCAACAGTCCAGATCTTTAAGGAATTGGGGTGCTAATAGGTCTTTCATAACCCTAAATCGTTATCATTTATTATCAAGAGATCAAAATGTGAGAGCTTTCTCAAGTTTGCAACTTTCTAGGAGAGGAAGAAAAGAGTTCAGAGTTTCAGTTGTTGATTCGGAGAGAGTTTATTTCAACGAGTTCTTCATTGGTTCTTCCTCATCATCTTGTCTTCGGTAATCTTTGTTCTACTTATTGTAATCTATTACCATCTCATTGATAAGCTCTATTGTCACCCCCATTTCTTGTATTACGTATTTATGCTCGTATTTGATTTTGCACATATTTTATTTTCTCGACTTGCGGATTTTGGTTTCCCGTAAATGGATTTTGGACCATGGCTTGGTTTTATTTTATGAAAGTTGGTTTAGTTTGGTTCATCATGAATGGAACACCTTAACCTACACTCCTCCCTCAACACACCACAACTCCCCCACTTTATAACACCACCTACTTTTCTCTCTCCTCTTTATTCTCTCATTTATTTCTTACAAACTTCTTCTTCTTCCTTCTTCCACACAACTCCCCAACCATAGGCAAGTGCACCTTGCCAACAAATAAGCACCCAATTTTATTTGTCCATTTGATAAATTAGGACATGTAGATCAACATTAGAACTTGGAATTTTGTGATTTGGAGCTTTCATTCTTCTAGATCTAGGTTTTAACCATTTTCGGAAATCCTTGGTTTTGAGCTATTAAACTTTGATTTTTGCTTGTTTTGATGCTTCCATGTGGAAGAGAATTCAATTTTACTCAAGTTAGAACTTTGAAAATCTAGATTTGGTTTTGATTTGACAAAGTTATGAAGAATCGAAGTTCTTGGTGTTCTTGGACTTGCTCTCGGCCAGGAAGAACAGCCCCCCTGCCTTGCGCTTTTTAGCGCATGGCCGATAGCGCACCCCTGGCCTGTGCTCTTTAGTGCATGGCCGTTTGCGCAGTCACTTGGCCAGCGCTTTGCGCTGCGCTGGACTGCGCTGGCGCAAGCTAGCCATGCGCAATCCAGCTATGCGCAAAGTAACCGCTCCTGCGCAATTCACTTCTGCGCAACCTACCCTTGCGCAAACCACCCTTGTGCAAGGTAACCCCTGCGCAGTCTACCCTTGCGCAAGGTAACCCTTGTGCAAGACAACTCTTGCGCAGCTCTTCCATGCGCAGTACACACCCTGCGCAGACCTACCCCTGACCCCCTTGCACAACCTACTTGTCTATGATGAATTTGTTATTTCTTGATCTTGGCTCTTCTATAGTCCTATTTTATATTAGTATTTTATTAGGTATTTTACGCCCATTTTATATCCTTACGCCTTTTGGCATGAACTTGATTTTGCTTAATATGTTTGGAATAACTATTGTACACAGCATGGTATGACAAGGAACTAGTATAACATGACAGTGACCCGTAGTGGTGCACTCCTGACACGACCAACCTGACTTGATAGTGGCCCGTCGTGGCGCACCCCTGACAAGTACCCTGACATGATTTACCTTGATAACTTGATAGTGGCCCGTGGCGGCGCACTCTTGACTTGACTTGACTTGAATTGCCTTGACACCGTGGGTGTTCCTGCTCGCTTGTTTGCACAATCCACTTGTCTTGTCTTGCATCATGTCTAGGACGTGACTTCCTGGGTACCACGGCCAGGGACTCGCGCTAAATTGGATTAGGCTAATTATTAGATCAAACTAGAACATGGAGAATTCCCAGTCACAGGCAATCTCGTTATCTGGGCGCTTTAAGGGACTTGTAGCTTGCCGACGAGTAGAGCACATTTCCAGCACACTGTCATGTGTTGCACCCTCTAAGTCACCTAAGGGTACATTTGTCTCCCGGGCGATGTACCCAACTATAACTCTCAACCCGCGGAAGGATAACTGGATGGTCTGCAGGGCTTAGGACTGGGAGTTTCTCACTTGCATCTTGTTAGTAATTAGGCTTGTGATAACCCTAGTTAGTTAAAGTAGTAAGCCGTAGTACTTGCTTGGCCGATTGTGAATGAATGGTGTCCAGCCCTGTCTAAGTCTTGTCTAGCCTTGTACCTGGAACTCTTGATCATGATTGTTTTACTTATCTCTAACGATAAATGGATAGAGGCAGTGAGCTATTCAGGCGAAGGGTTACAATCCCGGTCCTTGTTTGGTTTAAGGATTGTAACCTGGCTCCCGGAATGGTTCCACGTCCCTAGTCGTTTATCGCCCTGTGTACTTTTATTACTTGTACTTCTTTTATTCTTTATGTTCTGATATGCTGGCTTTTGTTCTTATTTGTGGCCTCCTTTGTGGCACTTGCTCTTTCTGGGGTTGACCCAGCTGGTTTTGTGTGGCCAGATTTCGGAGCAGCTCCCGAGGATCTACCGAGCTTCCAGCCCAATGGTGACAACTAGACGGAACCCGGGCCAAGAGTGGGTTTTCCTTTTATTTCACCCACTTATATGTAAATTTATTCTTTTGAGGCGTTTAGCCGACGAGCACCTGTTAGCTCGATGCACATTTACTTACTGTCTGCCTACGGGCTGTAAACATGATTAACAAATCCTAGGGTTGATCATGTATGACTGAACTCTTGCTAGTCCTATCGTTTTGTACGACTAGCTTCATGATCATCCAATATGTAATATTTGGGACGCCTTATATATATATATTTGATGCTCTAACATCTTGTAACTCTGTTAATTGCTTAAGATTGAGACAATAGGCTTGACCTTAAGAGACTGCTGGCTTGTAGTAAACCCTCATATCTAGACAGCCGTGACCGTATATTTGAGATGTATTCTATTTCAATATACGTAGCTGGCTGTGTCTGCCCCCGCTCTCCAGTATTCTGGTTCTGGGGCGTGACACGGTTTAAGTGGTAGCCCATGCAGGTCTTGGCATTCAAGAAATGTGAGGGTTTACCGAATAGATGTCTCAATCAATATTCGTCCTTGATCTCTGCTCGTATCTTCAAATCCCTGAGAATCTCGACCTGATCACATTGCTTGTATCATTGATCTGTCCTGGTCCTTTCCTTACTGTTCCCTATGTCGTCTTCTTCAGCGGCATTACTTCCGGACCTGCCAACCAGCCAGAGGGAGCTCGGTAAGCACCCCAGCGCCAGGAAGATCAAGCTCAGCACTCTGGAGTAGCCTCCCGAGTTATGCTTTCCGGAGGCTCAGAACCTCCAGTTCAGGCAGCTCCGTCCGTTCAACCAGCTAGACAGGATGAGGGACCTTTGGTAGGACTTATCAGAGAACTGCTTGCATCCCAAGATCGTCGAGGCGACGCCTTGCACCAGGAAGTTTATGATGCACTAAACCGAGGAGGTCCCCAAGGGAATCAGGCGGCCAACAGTTTCAAACGCTTGAACCCTCCCTTCTTTGACGGCAGTGAAGATGCGATTGCCGCGGACGCTTGGCTTCAGGATACCGAGGTGGTTCTAGAAGCAGCTAGGACACCTGAGAATGAGAAGGTGGCCGTGGTACGGCTACAGTTGTTAGACTTGGCTCGCGATTGGTGGGCGGCTCAGGCCATGGGATTAGCAACACCAGTCACTTGGGCGACGTTCAGAGAGAGATTCCAGATAAAGTACTTCGATGCGGTGGCACGGTACGACCTGCAGACCCGGTTCACCAACTTGAAGCAAGGAGGCAGGACGGTCGATGGCTATGCGACCGAGTTTTCCAGGCTGAGTAGGTTCGCCCCCACCTTGGTGGCAACCGAGTTCGATAGGGCTCAGCGGTTCCAGCAGGGACTGCATTTAGAGATATTATTGGCCGTAGAGCAGTTCGAGCACCAGACGTTCGATGCAGTATTGAAGGCAGCAAGGAGGCATGAGTATACCTCTCGAAGAATTATGGACAGGACCGGAGGCAGGAAGCGGTCCCACAACCAGATGCACCAATCTTCAGCTCCAGCCCCGGCAGCTAGGGGTATAACCATTGGAACTCCGAGGCGGGCGGCCTCAGTGACGTCGGTTCAGCATTCGACCCCGACGTACCCGCAGCAGCAGAAGCAGAAGCAGTCTTCCGCGGTGGGATGTTCTCATTACGGGAAGCCGGGCCATGTAGTGGCAGAGTGTCGTAGGGCACAGGGATTGTGCCTGGCTTGTGGAGGAGCAGACCACCAGATAGGGACCTGCCCGAATAGGGGAGGTCCATCATCATCCAACCTTTCTAGTTCTTCGGTGAGAGGACCAGCCCCAGCTCCAGTTCAGCAGCAGCAGCAGTACCCGAGGCCATTGTTGCCTCAGGCCCAGGCCTTTCAGCAGCAGAACCAGCAGCAGATCACCCAGGCTCCAGCACAGAACCAACAGAGGGGATTCCAGCAGAGGGGACCCGCAGCTAGAGGTCAGGCTATGATGATGACCATGGAAGAAGAAGTTGCACCAGGTGAGGTAGTGGCAGGTACTATTCTCGTCAACACCTTTCCAGCATCTGTATTATTTGATTCTGGTGCATCGCATTCTTTCATGTCTGCACGATTCGCGACACGGATAGGGTTGGAGCCCGAGTCATTATCAGTGAGGCTCAATATACTTACTGGTAATGGTCTTGTGGGAGTAGATCGAGTGTTTTCCTCGTGTCGGATCGTAGTTAGCGGTAGAGAGTTCCCCGCTAGGCTCATAGAGTTCCCTATGGCAGACTATGATGTAGTTCTAGGCATGGATTGGTTGAGGAACCATTATGCTAGGATAGACTGCCATATTGGCAGAGTTGTCTTTAGTATCCCCGGCGAGCCAGAGTTTTCGTTTTCCAGAGGCGCAGTGGAGCCATCTTCCCCAGTATTGCGGATGGCAGTAGCAGCAGTGCAGTTGCCCCGGATAGTTGAAGAGTTTCCAGATGTCTTTCCAGAGGAACTCCCAGGGATGCCACCAGAGCGAAAGATCGAGTTCACCATTGACTTGATTCCCGGGACAGCACCAGTATCAGAGCGAGTCTACAGAATGGCGCCTTCAGAATTGGAGATTTTGTACAAGATGATTGAAGAATTAAGGACCAAGGGATTCATCCGTGCAAGTGGATCGCCTTGGGGAGCCCCGATGCTTCTTGTGAAAAAGAAGGATGGTACGTCCAGGCTATGTGTTGATTATCGTACCTTGAATTCGGTGACAATCAAGAACAGATACCCTCTTCCGAGGATAGATGACTTGTTTGATCAGCTCAGAGGGGCTTCAGTGTTCTCGAAGATCGACTTGCGGTCGGGATACCACCAGATCAGAGTCAGAGAGCAGGACATCCCGAAGACAGCATTCAGATCGAGGTATGGACATTGGGAGTTCCTTGTTATGCCCTTTGGAGCGACCAATGCACCGGCCATATTCATGGACCTCATGAATCGTATTTTCATGCCTTATTTGGACCAATTTGTGATCGTGTTCCTAGATGACATCCTGGTCTACAGCAAGAGTGAAGCAGAGCACGAGCAGCATCTCAGAGTTGTCCTCCAGATTCTCAGAGAACACCAGTTGTACGCCAAGTTCAGTAAATGCGAGTTCTGGCTCGATCGCATTTCTTACTTGGGTCACATCATTACCAGAGGAGGAGTGGAAGTGGATCCCCAGAAGATTGTAGCTATCGAGGCATGGCCAGTACCCAGCTCAGTAGCAGAAGTTCGCAGCTTTCTTGGATTGGCCGGCTACTACCGGCGGTTCATCTCTGATTTTGCAAGGATTTCAGCGCCGATGACCCAGTTGACCCGCAAGGATATGTCGTTCGTTTGGACGGCAGAATGTCAGGAATCATTTGAGAAGTTGAAGCGAGGTTTGATAACGGCTCCCATTCTTACACTTCCAGATGGGACCGGAGGATTCACAGTTTACTGCGATGCTTCAGGCAGAGGATTGGAATGTGTTTTGATGCAGTATGGGAAGGTAATTGCTTATGCGTCACGTCAACTCTGTGATCATGAGAAAAATTACCCGACCCACGACTTGGAGCTAGCAGCAGTAGTGTTTGCACTTAAGTTGTGGAGGCACTACTTGTACGGAGACAGAGTGGAGATATTCACTGATCATAAGAGCCTGAAGTATGTTTTCACCCAGAAGGATCTTAATATGCGGCAGAGAAGATGGCTCGAGCTACTTGTGGACTATGATGTGGACTTGCAGTATCATCCAGGGAAGGCTAACGTCGTAGCAGATGTGTTGAGCCGGAGAGCCGGAGTTTATTTCCTGACGGCACAACTAGAGCTATTGGCAGATCTTCAGAAGATGGAAATTGAAGTGATTCTTCCTTCCAATGTGGCCTTGATGGCCAGCCTACAGATTCAGTCCACCATAGTTGAGAGGATCCGGACAGCACAGTTAACAGATTCCAAGATTCAGCGTCTCAGAGCAGAGTGCGAGGCAGGGAGAAGGCCAGAGTTATGTATTGATGAGGATGGTACACTTCGACACGGCACGCGTCTTTGTGTACCCAGTGGAGATATCAGACAGGAAGTCATGGCAGAGGCTCACAGTTCGCAGTATTCCATCCACCCAGGCAGCACGAAGATGTACAGAGATATTCGTCAACACTTTTGGTGGGATGGTATGAAGAGGGAGATAGCCCGGTATGTCTCTCGATGTTTGGTTTGCCAACAAGTCAAGGCTGAACATCAGAGGTCTGCTGGACTTCTTCAACCTTTACCGATCCCAGAATGGAAGTGGGAACACATAACCATGGATTTCGTGACTGGGTTACCCAGATCTCCGGCAGGCAGAGATGCTATTTGGGTCATTGTGGACAGGCTTACCAAGGTGGCACACTTCCTTCCATTTAGAGTTGGACAGTCGACGGCACAGCTAGCAGAGATGTATCTCAGGCAGATCGTCCGACTTCACGGAGTGCCAGTCAGTATAGTATCGGACAGGGATACGAGATTCACATCGCACTTCTGGCGCAGTCTTCATCAAAGTTTGGGGACTCGTCTCAAGTTCAGCTCAGCGTATCATCCGCAGACAGATGGGCAGTCAGAGCGCACTATACAAACTCTCGAAGATATGTTGCGGTCATGTACCCTTGACTTCGGTGGTTCGTGGGAGGATCACCTGCACCTAGTAGAATTCTCGTACAATAATAGTTTCCAGGCCAGTATCCAGATGGCACCCTTCGAGGCTCTGTATGGTAGGAAGTGCAGATCTCCGTTAGCATGGGACGATGTCGGAGAGAGGCAGATGCTCGGTCCAGAACTGATTTCTCAGACGGTTGAAGTGGTCAGGAGAGTCAGAGATCACCTCCGAGTTGCTCAGGATCGCCAGCGCCATTGGGCCGATGCTCATCGGCGTCCCTTAGAATTTGCCGTTGGCGACCATGTATTCCTTAGGATCTCGCCTACCCGCGGCGTCATTCGTTTTGGCGTACGGGGAAAGCTTAGTCCTAGGTATATAGGGCCGTTCGATATTCTGGAGCGAGTAGGCGATGTGTCCTATCGTCTCGCTCTTCCGCCGTCGCTAAGTGAGGTACATGATGTATTCCATGTGTCCCAATTAAGACGGTACATCCCGGACCCGAGCCATATCCTAGATCATTCGGAATTGGTTGTTGGTACCAACCTTTCGTATGAGGAGAAGCCCGTGTCTATATTGGGCCAGAGAGAAAAGACGCTCAAGAACAAGACTATTAACTTAGTCCGTGTTGCTTGGGGTCATCACTCTCTAGGTGAGTCAACGTGGGAGCGTGAGGACGACATCCGATCGCGATATCCCTACCTGTTTGACTCGTAAGGTATAATGTCTTCCTTGTGCCTTACGCTTTCCCTTCCTTGCTTGCATTGTATGATTGTATGATTGAACTGCTTAGTGTAGCTTGTCTGTGCTTAGTATAGCTTGTCGTGGCAATCTCTAGCTCCTTGATTAAATTCCGAGGACGGAATTCTTTGAAGGTGGGTAGAGTTATCACCCCCATTTCCTGTATTACGTATTTATGCTCGTATTTGATTTTGCACATATTTTATTTTCTCGACTTGCGGATTTTGGTTTCCCGTAAATGGATTTTGGACCATGGCTTGGTTTTATTTTATGAAAGTTGGTTTAGTTTGGTTCATCATGAATGGAACACCTTAACCTACACTCCTCCCTCAACACACCACAACTCTCCCACTTTATAACACCACCTACTTTTCTCTCTCCTCTTTATTCTCTCATTTATTTCTTACAAACTTCTTCTTCTTCCTTCTTCCACACAACTCCCCAACCATAGGCAAGTGCACCTTGCCAACAAATAAGCACCCAATTTTATTTGTCCATTTGATAAATTAGGACATGTAGATCAACATTAGAACTTAGAATTTTGTGATTTGGAGCTTTCATTCTTCTAGATCTAGGTTTTAACCATTTTCGGAAATCCTTGGTTTTGAGCTATTAAACTTTGATTTTTGCTTGTTTTGATGCTTCCATGTGGAAGAGAATTCAATTTTACTCAAGTTAGAACTTTGAAAATCTAGATTTGGTTTTGATTTGACAAAGTTATGAAGAATCGAAGTTCTTGGTGTTCTTGGACTTGCTCTCAGCCAGGAAGAACAGCCCCCCTGCCTTGCGCTTTTTAGCGCATGGCCGATTGCGCACCCCTGGCCTGTGCTCTTTAGCGCATGGCCGTTTGTGCAGTCACTTGGCCAGCGCTTTGTGCTGCGCTGGACTGCGCTGGCGCAAGCTAGCCATGCACAATCCAGCCATGCGCAAAGTAATCGCTCCTGCGCAATTCACTTCTGCGCAACCCACCCTTGCGCAAACCACCCTTGCGCAAGGTAACCCCTGCGCAGTCTACCCTTGCGCAAGGTAACCCTTGCGCAAGACAACTCTTGCGCAGCTCTTCCATGCGCAGTACACACCCTGCGCAGACCTACCCCTGACCCCCTTGCACAACCTACTTGTCTATGATGAATTTGTTATTTCTTGATCTTGGCTCTTCTATAGTCCTATTTTATATTAGTATTTTATTAGGTATTTTACGCCCATTTTATATCCTTACGCCTTTTGGCATGAACTTGATTTTGCTTAATATGTTTGGAATAACTATTGTACACAGCATGGTATGACAAGGAACTAGTATAACATGACAGTGACCCGTAGTGGTGCACTCCTGACACGACCAACCTGACTTGATAGTGGCCCGTCGTGGCGCACCCCTGACAAGTACCCTGACATGATTTACCTTGATAACTTGATAGTGGCCCGTGGCGGCGCACTCTTGACTTAACTTGACTTGAATTGCCTTGACACCGTGGGTGTTCCTGCTCGCTTGTTTGCACAATCCACTTGTCTTGTCTTGCATCATGTCTAGGACGTGACTTCCTGGGTACCACGGCCAGGGACTCGCGCTAAATTGGATTAGGCTAATTATTAGATCAAACTAGAACATGGAGAATTCCCAGTCACAGGCAATCTCGTTATCTGGGCGCTTTAATGGACTTGTAGCTTGCCGACGAGTAGAGCACATTTCCAGCACACTGTCATGTGTTGCACCCTCTAAGTCACCTAAGGGTACATTTGTCTCCCGGGCGATGTACCCAACTATAACTCTCAACTCGCGGAAGGATAACTGGATGGTCTGCAGGGCTTGGGACTGGGAGTTTCTCACTTGCATCTTGTTAGTAATTAGGCTTGTGATAACCCTAGTTAGTTAAAGTAGTAAGCCGTAGTACTTGCTTGGCCGATTATGAATGAATGGTGTCCAGCCCTGTCTAAGTCTTGTCTAGCCTTGTACCTGGAACTCTTGATCATGATTGTTTTACTTATCTCTAACGATAAATGGGTAGAGGCAGTGAGCTATTCAGGCGAAGGGTTACAATCCCGGTCCTTGTTTGGTTTAAGGATTGTAACCTGGCTCCCGGAATGGTTCCACGTCCCTAGTCGTTTATCGCCCTGTGTACTTTTATTACTTGTACTTCTTTTATTCTTTATGTTCTGATATGCTGGCTTTTGTTCTTATTTGTGGCCTCCTTTGTGGCACTTGCTCTTTCTGGGGTTGACCCAGCTGGTTTTGTGTGGCCAGATTTCGGAGCAGCTCCCGAGGATGTACCGAGCTTCCAGCCCAATGGTGACAACTAGACGAAACCCGGGCCAAGAGTGGGTTTTCCTTTTGTTTCACCCACTTATATGTAAATTTATTCTTTTGAGGCGTTTAGCCGACGAGCACCTGTTAGCTCGATGCACATTTACTTACTGTCTGCCTACGGGCTGTAAACATGATTAACAAATCCTAGGGTTGATCATGTATGACTGAACTCTTGCTAGTCCTATCGTTTTGTACGACTAGCTTCATGATCATCCAATATGTAATATTTTGGACGCCTTATATATATATATTTGATGCTCTAACATCTTGTAACTCTGTTAATTGCTTGAGATTGAGACAATAGGCTTGACCTTAAGAGACTGCTGGCTTGTAGTAAACCCTCATATCTAGACAGCCGTGACCGTATATTTGAGATGTATTCTATTTCAATATACGTAGCTGGCTGTGTCTGCCCTCGCTCTCCAGTATTCTGGTTCTGGGGCGTGACATCTATAGAAGCAAAGACGTAGTATTCGTCTAGGATCAAATCATGATCAACACTCAAGATTCAGATGTGCCTTCTGAGGCTGACAATTTGCCTGAGTTAGAGTAATCGTGCTTCAAGATGTTTCTAGAGGATACTGTAGAGAATCAAGTTATGGGGAGCCAGTACATGGAGTTGCTCTCACCTTGATCATCAGCCTGCTGATAATGATCAGAATGAATATCAGGAGGATGAGCATATACCAAGAAGGCAGTTTCTGGAGGGAATGAGGCTGTTAGTACACAGCCAGTACCAAAAACTCTATTGAGGATGAGTACGAAATAGCGTCGATCATCCACGGGGTACTCTCCAGATGAGTATATGCTATTCACTGATGGAAGAGAGCCTGAAAGCTTCGTAGAGACGATGGAAAATGAACACAAGCAAGAGTGGATCGATGCCATGTAGGAGAAGAATACTTTGAAAAAACATAGGTATTTAGAGTGAAGCAGTAGAAGATGCTACTCGCACTCGATACAGAGCGAGGCTGGTAGTCAAAGGCTACAGTCAGCGGAATGGCACAGATTATGATAAAATTTTTCATCGGTCATCAAGTTGTCATTTACCTTGGTTGTGCTAGCATTAGCAGCTAGTTTTAATTTGGTGATTGAGCAGATGAATGTCAAGATGACATTTTCTCTACAGTAATTTAGAGAAGGAATTATACATTCACTAATAAAATCTGTCAAATCAGCGACGCCTCAGGACGTCGCTAAACAGGGAAAATACGTCGCTAATTTGAATTAGCTACGTATTTAGCGACGTTTGGACGTTGTCGCGATTAACCTAGTTGCTAAACAACACGACGTCGCAATACGTTGCTATTGCGACGACACTTAGTGACGCATACACGTCGCTAATTTAGCGACTACCAGCGACGTAAAATGACAGCAGTTACCGACGCCACCTAGCGACGTTGAGCGACTTGACATGCATCGATGCTGACCTGGCTTGAGAGCCAAATAGCGACGTTTTGCGACGTTGTTACGTCGCTATAGTACCGACATATAGTGACATTTAGCGACGTGGTACGTAGCGACGTTTAGTGACGATCAGCGACGGTATTCATCACAGTTAGCGACATTCCGATACTTACTTAGCGACGTTATCTTTCGTCGCCGGACGTCGCTGAACGTCGCTAATTTTGAAAAAAAATAAAAAAATACAGCATTTGCAGCATCCTCTACAGCATTTGCAGCAGACACACAAAGTATCAAACAATACAGATACACAATCACGAACACAAATGCGTATCAAACAACGACGGTGTGTATCACGAACACAAAGCATCAAACAGCGACGGTGTGTATCACGAACACAGTATCAAACAACACAGATACACACAATCACGAACACGTTTGAAACACAATCTCATCAATCAACACAGATATATGAAAATTGTAACAACAATGTCAAACATAATGGTCCACATAAGAATAATGTATGTATAACCACATAAAAGACCCAATAATAGGCCATCACACAACAATATATATATGTCGACTACGGCTGATCAGTAGGAGCATCACCGCTCCTGGAAAGAAGGTAAGCATACTGCTCCGGTGTAAGAACCATCGACGACGATGAAGGAGGAGGCAATACAACCGCTAGATAAGGAGGCAGTGTAACCGCTGGAGATGGGTGCATCCGCGTCTCCTCTAGGGCTAGCAGTCTGGCGCTACATTGCTCTATGAAAACCGCTATCCTAGTAACGGTGTCGTGAATGGACTCCTGCGTCCCCTGTACGTGCCACACGGTGCGCTCGAGCTCGTCAAAGCGTGCGGTGACCGACGCAACGTCCCCTTACGCCTGAGACCCTGGCTGCTCAGAAATCCTCCTCAGCATATCGTCGCACAGCTCAGCAATCTGGCGGGCAATGGTACCCTCGACTCAGGATGACTCGGCCTGTGATGGCTGTGAATGCGCACTGGCAGAGGGAGCCCTGGATGTCTGTGTCGCAACAAATGTACCGTAGGACCCCGTACCGTAGTACGTACCCCTCTGAAGACCACCAACAGCGGTCTTCCAGAGCTCGTCCTTCGACTGAGGCGGAGAGGGCTGCGATGTACCAACCCCTCCCTCTGCCGATGCACTAGCATTCGCACGCTCATCACGTAGCCTAACAAACTCGTCCTAGAAATAATTGTGCATCTCTATACATCAGTACTTACCTAAATTAGTATAATAAACATCTAAAGTATTTAATTATTATTAACTATATGGTTATCTGTATATTCTTCAAGTTGTGTTAAAAATTAACGAAATCTAAATTAGTACTTACATAGCTCTGAGTAGCCCGGTCGTCGATGAGCATTCCATCCTTCCGATGGGTGGCCAGGAAGACGATCACCATGTTTGCGTCCTCACCCCTCTGTACCTGCGTATTTGTTATATTTTATTCTTTAGTAAAATAGAAAATTATATACTCCTACTATCAATAAAATCTTATATATTGCAATAAATTACATACCAGACGACGAAAATGCTCCGTCATAGGAATCGATCCACCACACCACTTTCCGACCCTCGTCCTAGCCGCCTTCGCCTTCTTCGACCGCTCTCTGTATCGGGGCTCCTCAAATCGAGCCCTCATCGTGGTCCACTGGTCAGGTGTAATCCAACCAGCAATCGGATTTTCGGAGCGCTGACGAGCTTTCTGATCGTCAATTGCATCACGGATCAACTTGGCGGCAACGGCAAAAAACTGCCTCTCAATCTGCTCGGCCCGGTGTGGTAGATAAAAATAAGTCCTCTACAAGAATTACAAATTAAAATAATAAGTTCTAAAAATGCTTAAAATTATATTAATCATACTAAATTAACTATCTTTAGTTACCTTGAAATGGGCAAACCAGAATGCCTTCCTCTCTTCCGAGGCATCCGAGTAGTTGATCCACGGACCCCCATAGTTGGACCTTAGAAAGGAGCCCAACGCTCTCTGTACCGACGAGGGACGATATCTGTATACAACGATAACCGATGTATTAATGAATATATATAGATATACAGACATGCATAAAATATATATATATATTCATTTAACTTACTTCGTAGGACCGTCGGCCCAAATCTCCATCCTCGTCTCGTCCTGAGGTGCGCATGGAGGGTCGCTCTGTTATGGATTCGCCCGGGCGAGAGTAGGGACTACCTCCTCCACCTGCTCCCCACCCGCCATGCTGTTGTCAGCGGTAGGAAGGCTAAGGGAAGGAGTATGATCAGCAAGCCAGGAACTGCTCATCGCAGGTGTACTGCCACCCGGACCTGCGACCGTATGGTACAATAGAGTGCTCGGGTCAGACGATGGTCCGGAGCCATCCTCTGGTAACGGAGCTCTCTGCCCACCTAAGGACACGGCTCGTCCTGACCTATCTCCGCGTCGTCCTGAGGTGCCTCCGCGTCGTCCTGCCATGCTGATAATAACATTGGAGTTCATAATTTAAGATTACAGAAATATAAATACATCAAAATCACAGTTTATGATTGAAAATATAAATAAATATAATGATAGTTTAGAAATATCTGCATACATTGGAGTTCATAATTTAAGTTTTCAAAAATCCGAATACTAATAGAAATTATCATAGTTCATAATTTAAGATTACAGAAATATGAATACATGAAAATCACAGTTTCTCAATCATCCTCTGAAAATTCATCTTCTTCGTTTGCCTTCTCTTCCTCCTCCTCATCCTCTTCCTCTTCCTTCTCATCGTCACTAGTATCTCCTTCGTCTTTCCTGTAGTTTGTTCTCCTTCGGGTCAACACATCTTCTCAAATTCGATACGTACCCGTCTGGAAATTTTAGGCCCTGGATCTACCTACAAAGTTTACCTTTGTCCTCCTTGTCCAGTAAGAAAATAGCCCTGGGCTGCTTATACTTCCTACTGCCTTCCTTTATCAAATGCAACTCTGAACGTTTGCTATTTCTTCTAAGTCCAACCTGGCCTTGGGATTGTCTTTCGTCTTCCCCTTTACGTCCATCACAGTATTTATTATATTGTCAAATACATTCTTCTCGGTATGCATGACATCCAGGTTATGTCTGAGCAGATGGTCACTCCAATATGGTAGGTCCCAGAATATACTCCTCTTCGTCCAGTTGTGAGCGCGGCCAAATCTATCACACTTGTACCCCGATGTAGGCTCTTCAATAGCACTTGACAATTCTTTAACTTCCTCCCATATCGTGTCCCTGGACCACCGTGGTGGTGGACTGGACTTCTCTACCACGCCAGCACGAAAAGCATTCATGTTCCTCCGGTACGGATGATCCTTTGGCAGGAACTGTCGATGACAATCAAAGAAGCACGGTTTTCCTTCGTGTTTCAAACGGAAAGCCTTAGTGCGATCCATGCAATACGGACATACGAGACGACCATGGGTGCTCCAACCCGATAACATTTCATAGGCCGGGAAATCATTGATGGTCCACATTAGTGCGGCCCTCATCTGAAAGTTCTGCTTTCTAGAAACATCATATGTGGTTGCACCTACTTTCCACAACTGATTCAGCTCATCTACCAAGGGCTGTAAGTACACATCGATGTTCCTCTTCGGGTTCTTCGGACCTGGAATAATAACAGTTAGGATATTGTAAGGAGTCTTCATATACATCCAAGGCGGCAAGTTGTACGGATTAACAATCACATGCCAACAAGAATATTGTGAGCCCGAAAGTCCAAATGGGGTAAAACCGTAGGAGGAAAGCCCCAATCTGACATTACGCGGCTCCGAAGCAAAATTGGGATACACTCGATCAAAGTGCTTCTATGCTTCTCCGTCGGATGGATGATCCAGTACTCCATCTATTTGTTCCCGCTTGTGCCAACTCATATTATCGGCTGTCTCCTTTGCCATAAACAACCTCTGCAACCGCGGCATCAAAGACAAATAGTGCATCGAATCTGTTCGCTTGCGTGCACCAGAAGTCCTTGTTGTAATAGTTGCCTTGAAGCGATCGGCACCACAAAATCTGCAGGCATCTGCATCATTGTCGTCCTTATAGTACAACATGCATCCGTTGCGACATGCATCAATTTTTTCATACCCCATCCAGAGCGATCTCACCATTCTCTTGGATCGGTAGAAGTCTTTAGGTAACTTGCTACCCTCCGGCAATATATTTTTAATTAACTCCAGGATTCGGTTGTAGCATTCTTGAGACATATTAAAATCTGATTTTATGCTCAACAATCTTGTAATCACCTCCAACGGTGAATGGTCATCACAACCAGGATATTAAGGAGTCCTTGCATTCTCCAGCAACTCCATGAACTTTGCAGCATCGGCATTCGGTGCCTCCTCAGCTGCATATTGATTTTTCGGATCGAAACTAGGCCCCGCAGCATCGAAAACCATGTTCGTCCACCCTTGGTCGTAATCAGCATGCTCGTGGACATCTACATAAGGCTCCACATAAGGCTCCGGCTCGGAGGCTAAAGGCACAAGTTCTCCGTGTACGGTCCACTGATAATAATTTGGCATGAAACCCCTCGAATATAAATGATATGTCACATCCACTTTCGAATGATATTTCAAGTTGCGATATCTCACACATGGACACTTAATTGTTGTACGGTCCATGTACTGAGGGAACGCCTTGGCAAACTGCATGAACTATTGCACACCCTGTATAAATTTATCCCGCATACCGCACATGTCATCAGGATGACGATTGTACATCCACAAACGGTTCCATATATAGTAATTCATATCCATTTTAAGATAATTCTGCAAAGATTGACATAGATAATAATTCATCAGGATGACGTTTGTACATCCACAAACGGTTTCGCATATAGTATTTCATATCCATTTTAAGATAATTACTGCAGAAAGTGAAGACCGACATGAACTGACACACAAAAGTGACGATTGTACGACCACAAGTTTTATGTTCTTCAACGATATATTTTACATGCATAATTGCCAAGTGTGAGAACGGATGGCTCAGAACACAACCCAAAATTCATTCTAGCATACATTAGTGTGAATCATCTATGTTCTGTACATATGGTGTAGTATATGTTCTTATCGAATATAGTATCTGAAGGATGTAACAGAATCAATAAGATGAACACACAAAATGTAATACTAAGAAAGTATCTACAACTAAAAGATGTAGTAATAGGTTGTTGTATCATCATTGCCGAGTGATGGGGGTCGGAGGACAGTCAACTTTATCTACGACTACATAGTTTTTACCTCGCCAGTCGAATGGCTGCAGGGACTATGTCCTGATCACGATGTCATACCGTAGATTAATGCAAATTCCTTATAGAAAATGTCGTACATAGATTTCTGTCTCGCCAGTCGAATGGCAGATAAAAAGGTTATATTCGATTTTTTGTCAAGTGTGAGAACGGATGGCTCCGAACACAACCCAAAATTTATTCTAGCATACATTAGTGTGAATCATCTATGTTCTATACATATGGTGTAGTATATGTTCTTATCGAATATAGTATCTGAAGGATGTAACAGAATCAATAAGATGAACACACAAAATGTAATACTAAGACATTATCTACTACTAAAAGATGTAGTGATAGGTTGTCGTATCATCATTGCCGAGGAATGGGGGTCGGAGGACAGTCAACTTTATCTACAGCTACATAGTTTCTGCCTCGCCAGTCGAATGGCTACAGGGACTATGTCCTGATCACGATGTCGTACCGTAGATTAATGCAAAGTCCTTATAGTAAATGTCGTACATAGATTTTTACCTCGCCAGTCGAATGGTTGTAGGGACAGTGTCTGACTTGGTGTATCTCACCATTTTCTCAAAATGCCTGACATTCAAACTCAGAAAACAGTTGCTAACTGATATCACTGTTCAGTTAAGCCTATTCTCAGGTTAATCCTTATTCCAATATCATTTCCCAATAGAAATTTATCTAAGTCCATATCAATAGACAAATTTCCTTTGGATAACATGAACTAGCCAAGCCATCATACCTAGGTATCCAGTCTCTCATACAGGACCTACCTATCTGCCTTTAACATAAATTATACAAATCAAACTAGTCTTAAACACTGGTACCAACTGCCTGAACATGACAGTGCCATAATTTGTACTGGATTTATCCTACCTCTGAGTGTGCAAAGCACCTGAGTGCCCCTCCTAAAAACCAAAGAAAAGTAGAATCACCCAAGAGGAAGAAAAAGAAAGTTGGGCAACACAGTCCATGCTTTCTTTCTTTCTTCCTTTCTTTCTTGCCACTAGGAAATGATGGGAACTTGATGGCATTGGAGACCAAGACATGGGCAAAATGCCAGGTTGGTGCGCATGTGACATGAGTGGGGGATGCTTGGTGGGGGAGAGAAAAAAAAAGGAGCTACTCCTTGTGGGTTGTGGTCACACACACTACACTAGCAAATGTGAATGGATATCATACATAAATTTGCAACATTATCTCCACTGTTCTGAAACCAACCAACCAGTATTTGCCTGTTCCTGTGAACCTCTTCATTACAAGCTAATTATGAGACAAGACATCAATCACCAACAATACATCAATCCCCAATGAAATATGTGTTGGGTCATTCTGAGATCAGAAAATTGCATATATATAGCATTGAGTTTCGTTAAAATTGCTCCCAAAGTAAAGAAGTTCTGAAAATTATCATGAAATACACAAAACGCTCTTTTAAAGAACATTTTTCATAGAAGTTACATCAGAGCAAAGAAGTTCTGGAAATTATCATGAGAACCCTAAATTTTTTCCATTATCAATAAATAGGGCTCGAACCCTAAATTGGATATATTAACATTTTTTCCAGTATCAGTAAATAGGGCTCGAACCCTAAATTGGAATTCAAATACAAGCAAAACATCAAATTGACAGTTGATATGCCCAAAAAACTCCTAGTATCAGTATATAGGTGTCACACTGTGAGTCTCATGTCCACACAGTGGAACACGACGTGTCCAAACCAACAAAATAGGTGTCACATTGC
The DNA here is from genome assembly GCA_029216955.1 of Iris pallida. NCBI lineage: Eukaryota > Viridiplantae > Streptophyta > Magnoliopsida > Asparagales > Iridaceae > Iris > Iris pallida. Next base: position 2,762 of record JANAVB010041796.1, on the reverse strand, counting down.
TGCTCGTGCGGCGAGTCCACGCTCTCGTGGACACAAACTAGAAACGAGAGAGAGAGCTAGAAGACGAAGAGAAACTGGGAAGCGGGGACAGGGGAGAGAGTGTGTGTGAGAGAGAGAGAGAGAAAGAGAGATGGGGAGCTACCTGAGGAGGATGAGGAGGCCGGAGGAGGGAGATCGCCGGAGGAGCGCCGCGGAGGAGGAGGCCGGAGGAGGGAAATCGCCGGAGGAGCGCGCGCGCGAAAAATTTATGGGGGGAATTTGTGAATGATCGAAAAGAAAACCCTCGCAGCCTATATGAAACATTTAGCGACGTCCAAAATGGACGTCGCTAAACGTCGCTGATATTTAATAAACGACGATGCCGCTTAATGTACGTCGCTACACGTCACTACATCAGCGACATTTAACGACGAACTTGCGACGCAGGTTCCCAGTTAACAAATTGTAGTCGCTAGACGTCGCTATTTGTCGCTGTTGGCGACAAACAACGACTTCTTTGTTAAATGTCGCTAAACCCCCAAAAATTAGCGGCGTTCTATCTTGGAGTCGCTAAATACGTCACTGATATGACTTATTTTGGTAGTGATGGAGTAGTCAGAGAGATTCTGTGAGAAGGGCAAGTCTTATTTAGTCTATCGATTAAAGAAGAGTTTGTATGGTCTGAAGCAAACTCTGCGACAATGGTACATAAAGTTTTAGTCATTTATGGAAGAGCATAGTTATGTATGTATGACGTCAGACTATTGTATATTTGTAAAGCATTTTTTCAAAGAAGATTTTATTACTTTAATTCTCTTTGTTGATGATATATATGTTATTGGTGGGTCGAAATATCACCATGATAGCGGAGTTAAAGCACCAAAGTTTTATTTTTGTTTTTATTTTAATTCTAAGGTGGGTAGAATTGTAAACCCATATCCTTGCTTTCAAAAGTTTTATTTTTGTTTTATTTTAATAAATTTTAGTTGGAAAATAGATTTAATTGTAACCACTATCGAATATATTTTGATGACAACAGAAATTTTGTCAAACTATTTTGGATTTAGAATTTATAAAATAACATTTAAATTAGTTGCTAATATTAATTATCAATTAAATTTATTTTGTTATATTATAATTAGTTTGATTCAGTCTTGGACTAACAAAGATATGTACTATTTAAATAATATATATCATATTTTTCGAGTCATTTGATAAACATATTATTCATTTAAATTATAATTGTATTATATTTAGATTCGATCAAATGTATTTTTAAATAAAACCTTGGATTATTTTTAAAATCATTATGGATTGATTTTGAATTGATAAATCCAATATTTATTAGAAAGATTTGATCATCCTTGTCCTTCAATTCGAGAAAGAATCATTCTAAGGTGGGTAGGTCGTAAGCCCATTTTTCGCTTTCTTACATTCTCCATTTTAGTTTAATTATTTTCCAAATTGGGAAATAATTTTTTATTATATTTCTATTTTAGATATTTTGAAAGAAAAAAAAGGGTGAGGAGAGATCTACAAAATTTTAGAAGAGATTTTATTCCAGGATTATTTGAATTACTGTTTTATCAAGAGTTATATTAAATTCAAATCATTACTATATTATTTTAAAAGATATTGTATTTGTGGAAAATATACAGCTATAAGTATCTGAATTGTTCTTAATAATATTTTGACAATTGATTTTTTAATGCAAAGATTATTTAAAGTAATAGGTATTATTTTAGATAAAAATTTTATGAAAGATTTGGGGCATGATTGGGTCTCGGAGTTTCAGAAATTTTTATTCATTTATTTATCCACATATTTTATTTGTCAAGGTTGAAGGCAGATTTTGTCAATACTTTGTTTATGATTATTATTCCTTAGCAAACTTGTTTCGAAATTGAAGATGAGAGCATTTTAGAGCTTCAAACCTTTTTCTTCCTATTTTATTTTAATCAATTTCCTTTAACATAAATTTCTACTATCTTTCACCAATCTACCAAGTCAGCCTATACTAGTGATCCTTAAATTCGAGGACGAATTTATTTTTAAGGTGGGTAGATTTGTAGCTCCCATTCCCGAAAATTTGAAATATTTTTATTATTATTTATTTTATTTGAGTGGTGATTTTTAGATTTTATAAATAATTATTTAGTTAATTATTACGGTAGATGATTTTAGTCATGATTAAGAATTTGAGTACAAGACGACTAAGAATCATGGCACGGATAGTGCAGTAGCGTGCTTTGACTAGTGTTTAGCCATGGTAGGGGAAGGCTGTGTCCTAACTAGGAAAACCAGACCAAGTTACAACTTAACCCCTATAGAACAATTTAATAATTTATTAATTAGATTATTGAATTTTAGGAAACCCGGTGGTACCAAACTAGCCTGAACTGGGCCCGAACCAAGCCCAAGCCCATGTAGTCATGCGGGACGTCCAATGACATTTGTGTTGATATATTTTGGTATGATTGTGTCGTATTCCGTTTTAATGAGCTAAGGAATATTTTCTAAAGTATTTGTTAAATAGATATTATAAATATCATTATTAGTTGATATTCAATGACATTTGTATAAGATAGGTCCTTGTACATTTGGGATTTATTAGACGGTACAAAATGATATATACACCATTATTGGTTATTGAATTTCGTTATTATTATTATTAATATTATTATTATTATTATTATTATTATTATTTATTATTATTATTATTATTTATTATTATATAACATATCACTGTTATTGAGTTATTAATGTATAATATTATTTACTAT
>JANAVB010041795.1:0-40957 GCA_029216955.1 Iris pallida | reverse complement strand
TATTTTTATTTATATAATGTATATATATATATTTTATATGTATATATTCTTTATGTATAGTAATTATTATATATTATATTTACTTTATATATATATATAATATCTATATAATATATATACTATATATATATATATATAATATATATATATATATATAATTATGGTTATATGTATATGTATATATTATAGATTTATTTCTTATATGTATATTTCCATATATATATACATATATGTTATATATTACATAACTATTCAACCTCTATAAATTATGTAATATTGTACATATGATATTTTGATATATGTAATATATTTGTCATAATTATATGACTACTATGTATAATTTTACCTTGTTAAAATATTAATATTATTTATTTTACCTCTTTGTATTTTTATTAGTGCAAACCATTTGGTGTCCAAGCCTAGCATGGGTTTTTGGGCCCAAATGTGTTTTCACACATTCAAGACCTGTACAAGTCATATTGGACTTGATTCATGGCCTTGGGTCCTGTATTTGAACTCGGTTCAAATTATGTACATGGACAAAATACGAGATAATTAATTATTTAATTTTAATTGTGTACCATGCTATTTTTGAATTTCTAAAAATACTTTTATTGCTGTTAAATTCTAGAAAAATAGTATTTAGATCTATTTAATTTAGCTAATTTATTATAATTTTTACAGTATTTAATTTACAGTTTTGCCACTGTTTTGGCATATGAAACCAGAACTCACTTTCTGTGTACTTAGGAAAACTGATTTTTATAAAATACTTGTACTGGTTATAATTCCAAAAAAAATTATAATAAATTTCTATAATTAATAAGGATCATTTTGGTACTTTATTTTATAAAATTAAGTTTTTGTCTATCTCAAAAATTGTTGGAACAATGTTCATTTGATTTATTATTGAATAATTAAGACTTGCAACTTTGTGTTATTTTGAGTTATAGCCGTATTGAACCTCCCCTCACTAGTGAAAGACCTACTAGAAAGTTAGTTATAGTATTGTGTCCCCCACCTTGGTCTCCTATGCTAAAGTCATCATTTTGGCTAGGTGCCCAGTCACAAGTCGTGTTGCACCAATTAGTGTCTTAGTGTTTAGCTTAGTGTAAAAAACTAAGTTTATGTATTTATTTCTACAGTGACGAGTTACCAAGCATCTATAGCATTTTATCGCAGCTTTGCTTTGCTAGAGGCAAGTACTTTCTACGAACTTTACATACTGCTATAACAATAAACTGTGATTTACCAACCATGTTAAATGCTAATCCTTGGGGTAGCAAGTTAAAACTTTGCATGTTGTATTACTTTCAGTCTCTGCCATGTTTAGGATACTTTTTATATCTCTCACATGTTTAAATAACGGGTTAAGAAAAAATTGCTAGTAGTGTACGTGATCATGACCTCCTTCTCCGTATGCATTTACCGAGCACCGTTACATTCTATATGTATCTGTGTCGTATGTCTGGTCCCGCATTTGTATGGATGTACACCGATGCCGTTAAGTATACGTATGTACACTTCAAAAAATTGATATGTACCGTTGTACATCCTGATTACCTATTGACTGATCACTCACCTACTACAGTTTCAAGCTTTAAAACAATAAATTAATGCCATGATAAAATGTAACTAAAAACCGGATAATCATGATATGTCATTTTTTTCATCACATGATCAGTATTATATGTTTGTTAGATTCAGTACTTGCTCCCGTCCTGACAGGATAACGTTGTAGGTATTCTTACTGAGGAGGAGTTGCTTTGTAACTCATATTATGGAGATACTGCTGAGGACCAGGCTTTGCCTTACGAGGATGTACCTACGAGGAAACTCGTCTAGTTTGCATAGTTGCTTGGGTCATTTAGTGTAGTCATGTATTAGACTACGTATTTTGTAACTGAACATGTATCCAGTTTTATATTTCAGACTTGTACTTGGACTTATTACTATATGAGACGACTTTTGTGTTTGGAGCATTTATGACTTTTATTCACTTATAGAACTGTTAGCACATTTAGTCTTATCCTGTTGTGTTTAGAACAGCTTACTACGTTTTATCTCAAGCGTAGGCTGGACATGACTCGGCCCGGCCCAATAATTTGGGTAGCGGGTCGTGACAACAGTGGGGTGACTCCACAACGAGGTTCCTATATGTGGGGTGCTGCCCAGGAATAGGATAAAGCCTCGGCTTTGCAGGCCAAGTCACAGTGGCGTAGCACCGCAAATAGGCAGTTAGCCTAATGCTGTATGTTAAAATAAAGAGGGGTGTAGTCAGCACTACAAAGAGTAAGAGTTCCTCATGTTACAGTGGCATGACACCACGATGAGGTACCCGGTTAGGGATAAGTCTCAGCCTTGCAAGCCATATCATTGCGGCGTAACACCGTAAGAAAGCCTAAGGCTTCATGCTGGGTAGTTTGGTACTACAAAGAGGCGGTTGCCTCATGCTACAGTAGTATGACACTACGATGAGGTTCCCGGTACGGGGTAAGGCCTCGGCTTTAAGCTATGTCATAGCAGCGTAGCACCGCAAGGGAAGCGCAAAGCGCTTCATGCCATGACTCTTTATAATGAACTCACCTATAGTGTATGGACAAAGAGATATCAGGCCGTCTCTTGAGGGTAAACTTGTAGACGCTCAAAACTATACACTGAAACCAGGCTGGCACAGGGACTTTAATGTGTAGCCAGAAGCACATGTAACTATATTATGTGAGTGGGAAGAATTTTAGCTATGATGCAGAATTCAAGACTTAGTCCATTCTTGTATTATAGTCTGTTGTTTGAACCATGCAGAAAGATTCAAGTCGTCAGCGACATCTCTCCTAATGTATGATGGACAGTTACTGTGGGGAACACTTATACTCATATATAGAGATATGTGGGAGATTGTTGGGTTTTGGTCTTTTTCAAAGTGAATTTTAGTCCCACATTGGCTAGACCAAAGGACTTGTATCTCTGTATATTAGCTTTACTAGTTTAGAGATGCATATGTGGTGTGGAGGTGCACATGGGTGTGCCATGTGGGGTTGTTTTTCTAATGGAAAAAAGGCTAAATCAACAATTGAAAGCATTCATGCTTTTTGCTCTTGGGAAATTTATTTCCATGGGAGCTAATCCCTGTAGGGGCTTAGCGACTCGAACTCGGACTCGGACTCGGACTCGGGCTCATGGGCTCATGAGGCGTAATGTGACATTTTGTTGGCGCACTTTGCACTTAGCACGTCAGCATCGTCGCTAAGCGCATAGTGCGCTTTAGTTGCGCTCGTTGTGCGAGCCACTTGCGCTGCCACGTTGCGCAAGTCCAGTTGTACAAGCCCAGTTGCGCTGCCCAGGTGCACGCCCAGGTGCGTGCCCAGGTTGCGCCCAAGTTGCGCTTGGTTACGCGGGTGCGCTGGGTTGTGCGGGCTGCGCGGGTTGTACAGGTTGCTCGGGTTGTGCGGGTGCGCTGGTTGTGCTGCATGCGCAATGCGTGCAGTGTGCGCAGCTCAGTGCCTACTCTATCGTGCGGAGTGCAAGGAGCACAGGGTGCGCGCAGTTGGCGCAACTTGCAGCAGAACGTACGTTTGCACGTTCTGGGCGGTTGCTACATGTTCGGGGTGGTTTTTACCATGACACTAACTTTGTGGCAACCGAGCAGTTGCTGCAGGGCCTATATAAGGCATCCTCTCCCTCTCAAGGCTACAGATATACAAGTAATAGAAGCCACCACAGAAAGTTTACGAAGTGTTTTTTAACACAAGTAAACAGAGAATTCAGAAGTATTTTTTAACACAATTCTGATCGGAATTTGCTTGCGAATTGCAGCAGCCTTCGAGAGAGAGGAAAGGCGCCGCATCAGCGTTGCTTTTGCACGAGAGTTCGTGTCCATCCGAGGAGTCAGAAGAGCAGGAGTGTTCCAAGTTCTCCGACGAACTTGCTGGTTCCTGAAAGCTGTTTGTGTAGGGCGAATAAAGCTTTGAGCAACGGTGATTATTCATCCCAGCAGGAGTTCTTCCATCTTTCGCCAGTCACCTTCTTCATTGCTACCCGTAATTCTGATTGTATCTTCTTTTTAGAAGTACTACGATCGATTGCTGTGGACTACGAAATCTTTTTAGATTCTCGTAATTTCAGAATCACCTTCCTTGAAGTGTTGATTTGAAACATTGTCTTTACAATCGTTTCATATTCTCAGTTTTTTATCGAAAAATTGTGCCCTGGCACTAACATCACCGACCACATCATCCGGAGGATTATCCACTGGCAGTGCCCCAACCACTTAGCTTACTTCCCTTCGAGCGGCAGCACCGCAGGCTTCCTCGGCAAAATGCTGAGCGCCGGCTTCAACGCTGTGTGCTTCGACTGGATGGCGTCGCCAGCCGCCATAGAGCTCGAGATCATAGTTACCGAGTGGATAGGGAAGCTGCTGGAGCTTCCGGAAGAGTTCCTCTTCGCGGGCGGAGGAGGCGGCGTCCTCCTCGGCACCACCTGCGAGGCCATGCTTTGTACTCTAAGTGCTATAAGGGATAAAGTTCTGAAACGCATCGGCAGACAGCATATCGGTCGGCTGGTCGTCTACGGCTCGGACCAGACGCACTGCGCAATGCAGAAGGCTGCGCACTTTGTCGGCATCCGACCAGAGAACTACCGTGCCGTTAGAGCGTTGGAACCCGACGCGTTCGCTCTGTCGCCCAACTCGCTCGGGAGGGCGATCTCGGAAGATATCGCGGCCGGGCTGGTTCCGTTGTACCTCTGCGCGACGGTGGGGACCACATCGTCCACTGTCGCAGACCCGCTTGCGGCGCTTTGCTCCGTGGCAGGCGAGCACGGGATGTGGGTCCACGTGGATGCTGCCTACGCAGGCGCGGTGTGCATATGCCCGGAGTTCCGCCGCTTCTTCCTCGACGGGGTGGAGGGTGCGAGCTCGTTCAGCTTCAACACGCACAAGTGGTTCCTCGCCAACCTCGACTGCAGCTGTCTATAGGTCAAGGAGCCCGTGGCGCTGACGGAAGCCCTGTCGACCAACCCGGAGTATTTGAGAAGCAACAGGAGCGAGTAGAGATGGGTGGTGAACTACAAGGACTGGCAAGTCGTGCTGAGCCTGAGGTTCAGAGTGATGAAGATGTGGCTGGTGCTGAGGAGCCACGGCGTCGCCAACATTCGTAGGCTGCTCAGGAGCCATGTGAGGATGGCCAAGGTTTTTGAAGGGCTGGTGAACAAGGACGAGAGGTTCGAGGTCGCGGCACCGAAAAACTTCGCGATGGTTTGCTTCCGGCTCAATCCGAGGACCGTGCCGGCCGTGGCGGCGGACCGGCTCGACGAACTGAACCGGAGGCTGCTGGAGGAGGTGAACACGTCTGGGAAGCTGTACATGACCCATGCAGTGGTCGGAGGACTGTCTGTGATCCGCTTTGCGGTGGGGCCCACCCCCACGGAGGAGACGCATGTAAGATCCGCGTGGGAGGTGATCCAAGAGTGTGCCGAAAATGTGCTCGGTGTACTATCGAAGATGTAAGGGCAGTCTTGAAATCTGAATGCAACTTTACATTCTCATACATCCACATGAGTGCTAATGAATGTGTCCATTGAATCATGTCTTAATAGACAAAAATAATGTACCCCATTAAGTTCTTTATGAAGGTTTTTGTTTAAATTTTTTTTATTTAAAATTAATAACATTCTATATAATTTTGTTAAAAATTAATTTGATATTTTGCTCATATTTTTTGGTCCAAGTCTACTATTATGCTCTGTTCATTGTTTTGTATTTAGACCAATTTCTAGTATATTTTACCTGAAATATTCTTCCTAATTTTAAAATATCTATATTCTAGCAATGTTCTAGTGTTGTAGTTTCATAACAATAGTTTATGATAAAAAAATGGAAAGCCGGTTTGATTATTGAAAATATGTGGGAGACTATGTTAAAAGCTACTTATATTGTTTCTTGAAAGTCAACCCCAGTCATAAACCAAGTCTTAGTTGTTCTATTATTTAATTTACCACCAATAAATAAGTTACAATATGTATTTTCAACTTTGTGACTCTATATACAATTGCACTACTCATGGTCCACATTATCTGGTAATCTTTAAAGGCTTTGTTTGAGATTGTATGAACTGTATTTATTTTTTGTTTTTTTGTGGCCCGAGTCCAATACCGTGGCCAACCAGCCGTCTCGTGTTTGGAAAGGCTTGAACTTGGAACCTTCTCCAAGTGAGCCCCCCTCCCTAACCATTTGGACTAAGAACGACTTTGGATTTACTGCATATGTTTGTTGTCAACCATCTTGTCCTATATCTAAAATTTAGAAACATTCTCCAACAAACAACTCCAAAGTCAAGAAAAAGATGAAGATGAGATTAATTCTAAAATCTCTTCACATGTAAAGCGCGTCGCAAAATCCGATCTTGTTGTCAAACGTCAACTAGTGCGTGTACCCGTGCGACGTACGGGACAGATAAACTATCATTTAGTTGATTTTTTTTTGTATGAATATTAATTTTTGGGTATGACGTATAAAATCTAAATAATTAGTGGTTAGTAGTGCATTTACACACACACACACACACACACACACACACACACACACATATATATTTTTTTTTTTTTTTCACACACACACACACACACATATATATATATATATATATATATATATATATATATATATATATATATATGAAAAAAAAAAATATATATATATATATATATATATATATATATATATATATATATATATATATATATATATATATATATATATATGTTACTTTATATTTGAAAGAGAACATTAATTGATATTATTTTAAAAATAAAATTTCTGGATAAGAAATCTCTTTAAAATCCATGTTAACTATTCGAAAATGAAAATTGTTTGGTGCTACATAATGAAAGACAATAACATCATTTGAATTATCCAATAAAGATGGATAACAACTGTTCACCATTAAGGCAAGGTGATGTCCAAAATTTTTTATAACCATATCATCTAGGATTGCAGTCGAGACATCACTATCATCACCAACAGTTCCTTCTCCAACGTCTAACAACCAATCTAAAAATTTCTTTAGTTGATTAACATCAGTAACTGCACCAGCAGATTCGAGTCTCATGTTCTTAGTTAAGGTTAGGACTTTACAAAATTCTCACAAATAAGAAGAATTAAATGTAGTATACACGACATCCTGCCTTGTTCCCTTTACAACAACAGAGAGAATCTGTCTAAAGCCTCCACATAATACGACAACTTTACCTCCAAAAAGAAGACTTGCACTGTTTTCATTGGAGAATCGCAGAATATCCCTGAACGTTTGATCAACAACTTCAAAACAATACTTTTGTTTCATTAGTGACTCATCCCATATAATAAGCCTAACCTTCATTATTAGCTTAGATAGAGGACTACCTTGCTTAATGTTGCAAGTAGAATCTTTATTTACATTCAACGGCATCTTACATCGTGAATGCGATGTCCTCCCTCCTGGTATAGCAGTGCTGCTATACCACTTGAAGCAACCTTCAATACTATCTCACCTTTTGCCCGTAAATCTACAGTGATAACTCTTCAAATATATGTTTCCCGGTACCACCATATGCATAAAGAAAAAAATCATCGTGATATTCATTCACATGCAACAATATTTTGTTAAAAATATGTCTTTGCTCATCAATCATTGCTGATGCCAATATTTTATGTTCAACAACCAAAGCAACTCTATCATAATTTAATTCATTATAAATAAGTAGATTTTTATTATTGTCTAATATTCCATGTCTGGTTGTGTTATTGAAGGGAAGTCGCACAAATATCAATTATTGCATTGCAGTAATTTTTCTATTTCAACCAAAGCAATATTTTGCAATTTTTCTGTACTTAAAAGCAGATCTGTAAAAATTAAGAATATCATTAAGAACTCATGTCCAGTGAATGATTAGTAATTAATATAGTGAAATTGAATTCCTTGGAATTTGAAGGCTTCCTATTTGTCTATGTAAAAGATTATCGGTCAAATACTCCCAAGTTTTATTCCAAACCAAATATGGTTGAGCAAGTTGAATTGATACCAACAAAATTCCAAAAAATCTTTGCAAGTACAGACCAGTGCCCCAATACCTGACTTCTATTATCCCATCGATGTTACTCCTTTACATCATCTAACAACCCTTTTATATAGCATTCCTTTTCATCATCTAACAACCCTTTTATATAGCATGCATCTCTAAAAGATAGGTAGATAACATTGTCAATTGTTCTGATATCACGAAATGACTGTGCCCCTTTTGATAATTAAACAAATTTCTCAAATAGTACAATTCACCACTTTCAGGATGAACATATTGTAGCCTACCAATAGTTAGTCCTTTTTGCCTTTCCATCCATTCACTATTCTCTCTTTTCCATACAAAGTTAGAAGGAAACTGACCATATGTTAGTTTTATTGCTTGAGGAAACTTTTTATTTGCTTCAAACCATGCTAATAATTAGGATTTTTTAGATGTAGGTCTCTCAAGCACAAAATTTATCACATCACTGTCTGAAAAAATTACCGTTTCCACATTTGGTAAGTAAAAACTTAAACACTCAACGGTAGGTTCTCTATAATTGGTATCAAAAGCAAAAAGTTTCGAAGCAGATTCACATGAAGATAAGTATCTACAATCATAATACAACTTTATTTCATCCACTATTTGAGCATTACGCGCTGTTGCGTAGGACTCAGATAAAATGTTGTCGTTACATGATCTTGTCCTTTGTTGACGTATTTAAAAAGATACTTAGTTGAACGGGATTGGTTACACCATTCAACATTGATATGAGCATTATACCTCAAAAGTTAGTGTCTGTTGTATGGAACAACATATCTATTGTCAATAAGAGAATCACCCTTTTTAACAGTTACGCCATTGTCCTTTCTTCTATAGATAGGATATCCCTCATCATCAATTGTAGTCCTTTCAAAAAAAATTTTGAAAAATGTTTTATACACCTCCCATTTTGCATACACGGAGATCTTTTATTTGAAGCTCCACATGGACCATGTACCATTAGTGACGACACTCCTAGTTATGGATAAGTTTGGATACGTTTGACACTGTCACGCTCCAAAACCAGAATACTGGAGAGCAGAGGACAGACACAGCCAGCTTGGTATATTGGAGTGCAACATACTTCACAATACGGTCATGGCTGTCTAGATGCATGGGGGTTATCTATAATACATCAGTCTCTTATGGTCAAAAACAAGTTTAGTGTCTCAATCTCAAGCAAGCAAATAAATGTTTTAAGATGTTAGATCATCAGATATACAAAAGTAAGGCATTCCAAATATTACATATTTAGATGATTATGAAGCTAGTCATACAAAATGCGAAGACTAGCAAGAGTTAAATCATACATGATCAACCCTAAGATTTTGTCAATCATGTTACAGCCCTTAGACAGACAAAAATAAAGTTGCAACACGAGCTAACACTTGCTCATCGGCTAAACGTCTCAAAAAATAATTTACAATAGAGTGGGAGAGCAAAATAAGAAAATCTACGCGCTACCACGGTTAAGTCTAGTGTTCACCATCTGGCTGAAAAGGCAGGTAGATCTTTGTGTTCTACTCCAAAATCTGGCCATATAAAACCAACTGAGTCAGAACCCAGAAGAGCAAGTATCACAAAAAGGCTCCACTTATGAACTAAAACCAGCATAAAAATGAATAGAAGAACTGATAAAAGAACATAATTAAATAACATTAAAGACAAAGTTAAAAGAATACACTAGCTTGCATTAGGAAAATAAGGGGTAGAATATAATTCCCATGTTAATCACGAGACAACCATTCAGGCACGGCCAACCAAGTCCTACGACTTGCTATCATTAGCTAACTAGGATTATCACATGCCTAGTTACTAACAAGATGTAGTTGAGATGTTTCTGCAGTCTCAAGCCCTGTAGACTATCCAGGTTATCCAGGCGGAGGTTACATGAGTTTATCAAGATTTAAGAGTACTTTTAGTTTATAAGGAGTGCAACACATGATAGTGTGCTGGAAATGTGTCATACTCGACGACAGGCTATAAGTCCACATGTGCAGCCGGGATAACGGGATCGCCTATGTCACGCCCCGACCCGGAATCACCCGAATTATCGTCCTCGCAGGGGACGTGATGTCGCACGAGCCTGGAGTTGCACTCGTGCAAGGGAAGATGACAAGTTCTCAAATGGTTAACTTTTGATTCGATATTTACAACGATAGGAAAATAGAGTATACGAAATAATTCTCTTTATTGATATTTGAAACTGAGATTACAAAGGCTTTCGATAGCCTAATAATATATGCCAGATTGGCTACAACACTCAGGTTCTCTCTTGCCCATAAAGGATTTTACCGTTCCATACATCATGCCTTCTATATCTCGGCCGCATCAATCCTGTTGCATAGTCCGAGCGTCAATGCGATCGCACGCTTCAATACGCTTCGATATTCCAAGCCTCAACGCGTTCAAGCAACACTTCGCTACGAGCCATCCATTTCCTACACCCTGCATGAAGCTGGTGGGGGATCAGTACGTTCGTCCTCGTATGTACTAATGCAAAGATCTTCTTTCCAAACCAACATTGTAATATTTACGTTGAATCATGCATCTTGGCTTATGACCTTGCTATATTCTCCTTAGGGTCAATTTCATGACATCTTCGAAAGAGTAAAGCATGTTAGCATGGCAAGCATGTTATCGAATTGAATAGGCAAGCAAACAAGCAATCTCGTGTTTGATTCGTGGCACGACTTACCAAGTCGACGCACTCGCCCTTGCTCCGACGCAAGGTGAATACGCCCCATTCCTTCCTTGTCATGTTATATATGCATCTCTAAGCAGGATCTATATGCGGGACGCATATGCGCCTACACTTTTAACCCATCGTTCCTTAACTATATGAGGGCCGTTGGTGTATCCGTGTCGGAATAGACTAAAGGAGTTTCTTTCTTTTCTTTCCTTCATTCCTCAATATTTGTCGGGCTGCCCGGCGTTTCACAGGTTGGGTCGCAATCCCAACAACCGAAACGTTTCCCGCTGCTTACCATCATTTGTGGCTTTTTCCATCTCATTTAAGGATGTGCGCCTACAAAGATTATTCGATTCCCTCCTAGGCCAAGCGGTTCTGGGGCGCTCCGGCATTTAACCGTTTGGGAGAAACACTCGTGCACGGGAGATATCACATTTTATCTCTCGTCCATTCCAATCGACCATGCAACGCCCTTATCATTCAAGCAATCAAATTCAAACAACCAAACATAGTCTTGAGTTCGAGACTCAGACTTTACCATCTCGCATCTCTTTCGTTAACTTTCTGTGTTCTTATATTTTATACTTCGTTTCAATGATTCAATGGCATCGTGCCTCAACTCAATGCTCGTCAACCGAACGACCCGAAGGTCTCGAACACCTTTCGAGGCATTATGTCATATCCGACAGTTCTGCCACATTCATGCCACAACTGTATTTTTTCGCAACGAAGCCATCTTTTATTATCCCGTGCACGTAGGCACGTTTCGACCGTATCCCCATGTTCTATAACTTAGTGTTCAATGTTTGGGGCTTGTGCGCTAGGGCGCTCGCCTATTGTCTTTTAATGTTCTAGCCTTCTAACTCGTGCGCAAGGGCACAGTATGGTTCGTGCACTAAGGCACTCGCCGAGTACAGTTATCCCATGTTCTTGCGGCTTGCGCACCGACGCGCTCGTATTTGCGATATCCAATGTCCAATAGCGACTCGTGCATATGATGCACGTTTTATTTCAATTGTTCTAACTTAGTTGACCCATACTGTGATTTATCTCCGATCGGACCACGCCCGTGGCATCGATAGGTTAACTTTTAGCATACAATGATATATTTGACTTATCGCATGAAGGAGTAAAAAAAGTCAATCCTCCCATCTTGAGTCGATTCGCCTTCGTGGTTTCGCCGAGCCGATGCGGCTCGATTTCTTAACTTCGTTGCACGGCCACTCTCCTGACTTAGCCATTCGAGCACTTCGTGCTTCATTGATTCATATGTCAGATTTGCCTTAGTGTGCCCAAGTCTCAGCCCGTCGCAAGAAGACGATTTGATTTTGCGGACCCCTTACTAAATATGGCAAAAGATCAACCTCTAATATTTTTGCCTCAACATATAACCTGCACACGAAAACAACTAAAATCAATACTTGCATCGATTCGGACTTGCACCTTGGTCGATTCGATTTCTTAGAATCTTCGAGCCGATTCAATACACTCATCCTTCGGGGCAATGCGGCACTTCGCATCGATTCAACTCGATACATTCTTTCGGGGCAAGGCAACTCTTCGCATCGACTTAGTTCGATGCATTGCTTGGGACAACGTAACTCTCGTATCGATTCGCATCGATACATTTCATTCGGTCAACGCGACTCGTTGAGTCAACGCTTCAGCGTAATACACCGTGCGGAGCGGGGCATTACAGAATATACCACTCAAAACAAGGTTCATCCTCGAACCAAAACCACACTCCGACTAAGTGTTTTATAGATCGTTTCACGATTTCGTCCCACCAATGTTGTTCAGTTTCATAGAATCTCGCAAGCTTTTTATTAATATTTCAAAGTCATCCCTGTAGCTCGATTTAAATTTTGTATACAACTCGATTTGGATCCGTACCTATATTCAAGGCATTCCGAAGATATATGTATTTCGACCAAGTCCAGTCGTAGCAAATTGGAACAAAGCTGACAGGTAAATTTTAATCCTATGCTTGCCATCTCATACTCTTGATCGGACTTGGACTCTAGCACTTGTTCTTGCAATTTCATTGCATATGCATATTGATACACACGCGATCATCCAACAAAAATCAAGGCATACGATGCGATTCAAAATCGCATTTCTTATTTCGTATGTTTCATCGGGACTATCAATTCTACGCGTCGCGTCAAACCGTCGCACATCCGATCATAACGAGTCTCCGCAACGCCTTGCGTTCGGCGTCACTATCCAACGATTTCTGATGTTTTACTTCGTATCTTATCGCGACATAATTCTCTCTTGTTGACTTACAAAAGCATCAACATTCAGGACTTCGTCCGCTAGGTTACTTACATAGATACCGTGCTTAACTTCTCCCGATGCAACTCAAATTGATATTGCACAAAGGCCACAATCTATCCGACACAAAAGTTTACATCAAGGCGACGATGCTCAAGACAAAGATCGCCTTGACACGAAGTCTCTACGATACGCCTTACGTTCGATTCCTATCGAGTAAGAAATTTACTAGCCAAATTCCCAACTTATCCATCTCGCAACATCGAACATAAGTTCGATTCACGCAAGCTAAATTGCAAGGTGAATCCGAATCTAACGACATGACTCGTAAGCCATTCCCTTATCGTCCCCTCTCGTGCATAGCACGTTTCTCGCATTCGCCTACTCGCATCACTAAGTTCATTGGTGAATTTCTCGTTTGATCGTCGACCAACATAATCATTCAAGCATTCATTCGACGAATACTCAAAGATCTAACTATATATTCTCAATCGAAAGTTGTTCCAACAATTATTGATCGCCTAGACTTACCGTCAATATGCACCGTGTTATATTTGTTATCGGTGCAATCTCATATGCGATATCGCATGGGTCATCTTACAGTCTGCAGCATTCAATTTGATTTGGCGGTCAAGTCTCCTAGGATCAGTTGCCCCGAAGCTACGCTCGATAACTATGGATCATCATCGAAGGACAGTTTACTATGAACCATGCTATATCTTATTTCGGAGCCAAATCACGTTCCGATGATTCTACGCGACTACCCAATTTCGGACAAAACCGTTTCTATCGGCGCAACTGATGCGCAACTATCCTTCGAGTCAAGTCATGCACTACCGTCGATGATTTTACAATTTACGAAACATCTACTCGTATCAATTTTGAGTCTATCTTATTCGTGGGTCGACACACGAGATGCTATACGCATCGAACAATTGTCGATGACTTATAGTCTCGTCTTGATCAATCACGAAGTTTATGATCAACCAGTTTGTTCCTTCTCGTATCGTTATTTACAAAAACTTTGATATCGCAAGGTGCACTCCATTTTGTATTCTCACATCGTGCTTACGTTTCCTTACGTATCGATCTTGATACGTTGTATCAATTTTGATAGCGTAAGGGTCAACTTTGAATCTGTTTCAACGTTGACAACTTGCATTGCATACATCCAAGTTCGCAATGAACTTTTCCATACGCATTAACTTGTTTTTCGATTCACCGCATCCCGCTACACTTTGATCGCGTAACCGAGTTACCGATTATCCAACATCGTGCCCTCAAGTCATACGATCTCGCCCTCTAAGTTTCGTATGTTTTTCAGTCGTACTCAAATGAGTGTCGCCGTAACGTAACCAACTATTTCTTAGACACGATTAATCGCGTCAACCAACTCTTCATCGAAGTCGCACATTGTGCAATTCGATTACAATTCGCATCGCTCCAGCATTTCTATCGAAATTGCAAGTCGTGCGATTCGATTCGTCTCGCCCAATATTTCTATCGAAATCGCAAGTCGTGCGATTCGATTCGCCTAGTCGAACATTTCTATCGAGATCGCAAGTCGTGGGATTCGATTCGCCTCGTCCAACATTTCTATCGAGATCGCAAGTCGTACGACTCATTTGTAAGCTCGACTTTTCCTTTCCCGTCGATCCGATTATTACGTCAAGGCATAATCGTTCCGCTAGTCTCGGTCGTCCGACCGACTTATCATTTTCGTCCGACGTATCGTTCATTGATACGAGTCTCTCCTTATCGTCCCAACCGATTTTCGAAGAACACTTACATCAACATACCGTCATACAAATTTTCAATCGAGTCTCGGTACTCTTCCGTCCGTTACGGACAAATCTTCCGCAATTCTCACAACGCGTCGATGTAATTCATCGCACAAGTGATATACCATATACCACTCGAAATCGAGTCATTTATCGCCTACGTAGTATGGCATATACCACCCGAAAATCAAGCCATTTCCCTCGTACTATACTTAGTATAAACCGACAATCTCTTCCGACTCATGATTTCCGCAGTGATCGTGCTTGATCACAACCGTAACTTTGATTCTATCAAAATTTGCCACAACTCGGTCAATGTTCTCGTTTGCCAACATAAGTTTGGTGTGCAACCGAACGTTTCATTCTATCGATTTATGTTTTCAATTCTTTCCTTACGTTGCATCTCGTGCAACAATTTATTTAGACATACGTTGCACCCCGTGCAACAAATTTTACTTCCGATATGCGTTGCACATCGTGCTACAATTTATCTCCGACATTTCATTTCACTTTGTGCAACGATTCATTTCAAATTTCATTTGCACTCCGTACAACGATTAATTTGATATGCGTTGCACCACGTGCAATAATTTTACTTCCAACACGTGTTGCACATCGTACAACGATTTATTTTCGACTTTCCAAGTCAATGCCCAAATTCGTTCAACACATTCGGTATTGGCTTATCACTTCTCACTTTTATTTTAACGCATATTCACATTAACCCATTGCACATCGTGCATCATTTTATTTCTCATTCAACATGTTACATTGCAACAGTATCTCAAATTGTATTTCACAATTTGTTGCACTTGCAGCAACTAACATTTTTACGGCTCGTTGCATTCAATGCAATATACCCTTTGCGACTTTCTTAGTAATCATCATAAAATTTCCAAAACACATGCGGCAAAATTTCACGATTTGTATTAGCATTATTGTATGGAACATCCAGTGCGATATCGAGTAGAGTCAAGAGTGATTTCAAGTAGTGGTGGGCAACTTTTAGAATTGTAATGAAGCGAGCGTCCAGAGAAAATTGAGCCTAGAGCTCTGATACCAATTTGTCACGCCCCGACCCGAAATCATCCGAATCATCATCCTCGCAGGGGGCATGATGCCGCATGAGCCTGGAGTTGTGCTTGTGCAAGGCAAGATGACAAGTTCTCAAATGGTTATCTTTTGATTCGATATTTACAACGATAGAAAAACATAGTATACGAAACAATTCTCTTTATTGATATTCGAAACTGAGATTACAAAGGCTTTCGATTGCCTAACAATATATGTCATATTGTCTACAACACTCAGGTTCTCTCTTTCCCACAAAGGATTTCACCGTTCCATACATTATGCCTTCTATATCTCGGCCGCATCAATTCTGTTGCATAGTCCGAGCGTCAATGCGATCGCACGCTTCAATACGCTTTGACATTCCAAGCCTCAACGCATTCAAGCAACGCTTCGCTACAAGCCATCCATTCCCAGCACCCTGCATGAAGCTGGTGGGGGATCAGTACGTTCGTCCTCGCATGTACTGATGCAAAGATCTTCTTTCCAAAACCAACATTGTAATATTTACGTTGAATCATGCAACTTGGCTTATGGTCTTGCTATGTTCTCCTTAGGGTCAATTTTATGACATTTTCGAAAGCGTAAAGCATGTTAGCATGGCAAGCATGTTATCGAATTGAATAGGCAAGCAAACAAGCAATCTCTTGTTTGATTCGTGGCACGACTTACCAAGTTGACGCACTCGCCCTTGCTCCGATGTGAGGTGAATACTCCCTATTCCTTTCCTGTCATGTTATATGTGCATCTCTAAGCAGGATCTATATGCGGGACGCATATGCGCCTACACTTTTAACCCATCGTTCCTTAACTATATGAGGGCCGTTGGCGTATCCGTACCGGAAGGGACTAAAGGAGTTCCTCTCTTCTCTCTTCTTCTTTTTTCAATATCTGTCGGACTGCCCGGCGTTTCACAGGTTGGGTCGCAATCCCAACAACCGAAACGTTCCTGCTGTATACCATAATTTGCAGCTTTTCCTATCTCGTTTAAGGATGTGCGCCTACAAAGATTATTCCATTCCCTCCTAGGCCAAGCGGTTCCGGGGCGCTCCGGCATTTAACCGTTTGGGGGAAACACCCGTACACGGGAGATCACATTTTATCTCTCGTCCATTCCAATCGGCCATGCAACGCCCTTATCATTCAAGCAATCAAATTCAAACAACCTAACATAGTCTTGAGTCCGAGACTCAGACTTTATCATCTCGCGTCTCTTTCGTTAACTTTTTGTGTTCTTACATTTTATACTTCGTTTCAATGATTCAATGGCATCGTGCCTCAACTCAATGCTCATCAACCGAACGACCCGAAGGTCTCGAACACCTTTCGAGGCATTATGTCATATCCGACAGTTCTGCCACATTCATGCCACAACTGTATTCTTTCGCAACGAAGCCATCTTTTATTATCTCGTGCACGTAGGCACATTTCGACCGCATCCCCATGTTCTATAACTTTGTGTTCAACGTTTGGGGCTTGCGCGCTAGGGCGCTCGCCTATTGTCTTTCAATGTTCTAGCCTTCTAACTCGTGCGCAAGGGCACGGTATGGTTCGTGCACTAAGGCACTCGCCGAGTACAGTTATCCCATGTTCTTACGGCTTGCGCACCGAGGCGCTCGCCTTTGCGGTATCCAATGTCCCATAGCGACTCGTGCATATGATGCACGTTTTATTTCAATTGTTCTAACTTAGTGTTCGACTCACACTATGATTTATCTCCGATCGGACCACACCCGTGG
The DNA here is from genome assembly GCA_029216955.1 of Iris pallida. Taxonomy (NCBI): domain Eukaryota; kingdom Viridiplantae; phylum Streptophyta; class Magnoliopsida; order Asparagales; family Iridaceae; genus Iris; species Iris pallida. The sequence continues at coordinate 23,321 of JANAVB010041795.1, read as the reverse complement.
CGTCGATAGGTTAACTTTTAGCATACAATGATACATTTGACTTATCACATGAAGGAGTAAAAAGAAGTCAATCCTTCCACCTTGAGTCGAATCGCCTTTGTCGTTTCGCCGAGCCGATGCGGCTCGATTTCTTAAATTCGTTGCACGGCCACTCTCCTGACTTAGCCATTCGAGCACTTCGTGCTTCATTGATTCATACGTCCGATTTGCCTTAGCGTGCCCAAGTCTCAGCCTGTCGCAAGGCGACGATTTGATTTCGCGGGCCCTTTACTAAATATGGCAAAAGATCGACTTCTAATATTTTTGCGTCAACGTATAACCTGCAAACGAAAACAACTAAAATCTATACTTGCATCGATTCGGACTTGCGTCTTGGTCGATTCAATTTCTTAGAATCTTCGAGCCGATTCAACGTACTCATCCTTCGGGGCAACGCGACACTTCGCATCAATTCAACTCGATGCATTCTTTCGGGGCAAGGCAACTCTTCGCATCGACTTAGTTCGATGCATTGCTCGGGACAACGTAACTCTTGTATCGATTCGCATCGATACATTTCATTCGGTCAATGTGACTTGTTAAGTCAACGCTTCAGCGTAATGCACCGTGCGGAGCGGGGCATTACAGCCTGTAACTGAGAAATCTCTCTATATGAACTACTTGATCAATCTAGTTGTTAACCTAGTCAGATTCATCATGAATCTCTGAACGTGGTAACCAAAAATCCATGTCCTAGACATGATGTAAGACGAGACAGTTAGCTTGTACAGTCACAATAAAGAAAAATCAACCACAGAGTCAAAACAAGGGCTACACTTAGCAAGATAGGAACAACTGTTGCAATAGCAATCAAGACTTTACATGTCATGTCAGGTTTACTTGTCATGTCAAGGGTACTTGTCAAGAGTACGTATCGACGGGCCACTATCAAGATTATCAAAATGGGTTCATGTTGTCATGTGCAAGTTCAAGTTCAAGTTCAAGTTACTAGCTCAAGATTATCAAGTCGGGTCGTCATAATTTAGGCCAAGTACAAAAAACATGCAAAGAGGATCAAAGAACTATGGTTGAAACTATCAGTCACATATGAACTCCTGTTAAGGTGAAACAAGAATATTCTTTAAGCCAAGACGAAGACTACAAATTTTATGTTTTGAGTTTTATAAGATTTCAGCTACAAAATAGCTTAAACATGCAAAAATAGTCATTTATATTTATTCACGTGCGATGCATGCGGACAAAACTGACCACGGTACGTAGAGCACGAGAGCACGACGTGCATGCACGCGACAAGAAAACGTGCGGGCGGGGCATGCGAAATGCACAACACGTGCGGAGTAAATTGGCTACGACGCACGGAGCACGAGAGCACGACGCACAGGCGTCCAGCAAACAAATCGTGCGGGCGAGCAAAACGCGCAACGTGCGAGGGCCAAATTGGCCACGACGTGCGAAGTGCGAGAGCACGACGCACAACAAACGAATCGCATGGGCGCACGACGCACAAAATGCACAGCGCGCGCGGACCAAATTGGCCATGGCACACGGACGCGAGAGCATAGTGCGCAGGTGTACGAGTAACGAATCATGCGGGCACGCGACACGCGAAATGCGCTGCTCGCGCAGACTAAATTAGCCCTGGCGCACGGAGTGCGAAACGCACAGTGCGCATGGACAAAACTGCCTACGACGCGCGGGGCACGGATGCACGATGCGCGGGCGCGTGACACTGTTCATAGTTCCAGCAACACCGAAGATGTGCAGGAACTCATGAACACAAAAATGTCGTAACTTCTTCAAAATAAGTCGAAATCAAGCGGTTCAAAAGCCAAAATTGGGTAGAATTGAATTTTCCACAACATGGAACCACTAGTTTTTGGAAATAACAAGTTTTTAGAGATCAAAACCAAGAAAAAATAAAAGTTAAAACTTAGATCTACAAAAATCTATCTATCAAAACCGAAAATTTTAAGTTCTAAATTTGCTTAGAGTCATGTAGGAAAGGAGACGGAACAATAAAAATAAAGATCCATCTTGGAGCAAGTTGCACTTGCCTAATGTTTGGTGGAGGAGTAAATGAAGAAGAAGAAGAATTAAACGAGAAGTAATGAAGAGAGAGAGAGAGAGAGAGAGAGAGAGGTTGGTTTATATACCAACCGTTCTCATCTTAAATTGACCAAACCAAACCAAACCAAACCAAGCCAAAGTGAACCAAACCAAAACTAAATCAAGTCAAGATTAAACCAAGTCAAGGCTAAGCAAGACAAGTCAAAGTACGGGTCACCTGACAGATGTCAAAACTCCGTACACGTATACTGAAGATATATATAACGAAAAACGGGAGTGATAGACACTATAGATGGATTCCATATTATAATTTTGAGAATTTTCATACAGAGCATTATAATTTACAAAAATTATTATAAAAGCACAAATTTATATATATATATATATATATATATATATATATATATATATATATATATATATATATATATATATATATATATATATATATATATATATAAGAAACATCCTTGAGTGCGTTCCCCAAGAGAGAATGCCATTCCCTTGGGAGAAACATCCTTGAGTGCGTTCCCCAAGAGAGAATGCCATTCCCTTGGGAGTTTTCCTTTGACACGGCGGTTTGGGTCGGTGAATTTCTCCGAGGCATCGCAGTTGTGGCTAGGAAAAATGCAAAAATAAAATAAAATTAAGGAGATGTTTCTTATGCAAAATACGATATAGAATATTTTTTTATATTTTTAGCAATTAGTTTTGAAATTTAATTTTTTTAAATTATGTGAATGTATAATTTTTTTTTTTTTGGAATTTTCAATCCACTAGTATGTCTTTAATCAACATTTTATGACGCAGAATATGTCTTCGTCATTGTTTAAACTAAATATTACTCTTAATATAATAATATTATTGTTAGTCCCACATATTTTTTTCACACACAAAATAACATCCTTAATTGTTTTCACGACCCTTATCTTTTTAACCGACATCTTATACTACTTATCATGACATGACATTAGTTTTTTAATGTTATGAACAAAGTTATTAATGACAATCAATCTAATGAGCTGACATTAAATGCACCATTAATGATATTTTGAAATGAGTGTCATTGTTAAGGATTTTTGTAGTAGTGCTCATATTGATGAAAATAAAATTCCTACAGTTCACAGGAGGACACATCATTGGATCCAGGATATCGAGCTTTATCTTCTCAAAAATGAGCTTTCCTGAGTTCACCTTAGCGGAGACCTCAGTTGGGTTCAGGGAGCATATAGACATCCTTGCTGGCTATACATTTTTTCTATCCGAGGAACTGGATCAAAGTAAAAGGAGCTGGTGCTGACATATTCTTCAGGAATCCATTTGTTCTGGATGAAAAAAAAGTCTGTAGAGCTCCATCATCCTCTAGATATAAGAGCGTGGAAGATTTGGGACCTCCTGAAGTAGCTGCACAGAAGGTTCTCAAACAATATTTCAGAGTATACGTGTCAACTAGACTTGGTGTTCGTTGCGAGTCAAACATTCTAACAACATCATCAAGGTTGCAGATGACGAAAATATTTACTATCAGATTGAGGTAAGTAGTCATCTTGTGGTGCATGCACCTACAGTAATACATGTTTATCTACAAATTGTCTTACTATTGGTTCTCGATTGTTCCCGTAAAATCACATAGAGGACTACGATTATGCTAGTAATTTTTGGGGTTTGGAATTCACAAAGAAACAAAATTGTAGTGTTTCGAGTGTTAAAAAAAGCTTGAGTTCCTTCATTATCTTGTCATTCCGTGATTTTCTCTATTTCATAGCGGAGGACTTGTATTCGGAGTATGTAAAGCAATTCCCAATATTCGTATAGCTTACTCTGTGTGCAATTTCTAAAACAAAATCACTTCCAACTCCTAGCATGTTTGGTCCTAAGTATATTTGCAACTACATGCCTATGTAGAGAGTGGAGATTTCTACTTTATACTCCAAAGTCTACGAGGAGATGAGTAGAAGATGTACAGCTTTCAGTTTTTGTGGTGTGATAACCTTATAAAGCTAATAACATGAAAATGATGTTTTACGCTGGCAAAGATATACTTATCTGAAGGATGAATTCCTCAAAGCAAGAGCTGACGAGCCTTAGGTTGTATAGCCATATTGGGGAACAACATGCTATTATCAAAATACTTTCTTGCGCTGAAAATTTGCTATATTTTTTACATTCCGTTAATTTAAATTTTGTAAAGCTTATTCTTGGCTTTTTGCATAAGGAAGCTTTCACGTTGACATGCTAATCTTAATCACCTTATTGTACTTGCAACTTTTCATTGTTTTTCCACGAGATAATAAGTTTTCACTAGTAGATGTTATATGGTTCTAATTTTATTTTCCGCTGATATCAACTTGCTCCATGTTGATTTATTCAGGTAAACATCAAGTCATATGCAAACTGTTCGCTCGTTTCCGGCCGGTTGAGCGCTCAAAAAGGAGGTGACAGTGAAGTTGATAATTTAGTCCCACATCAGGTAGGAGGTAGGAGGTAGGATCATGTGGTCTAGATAATTAGAATTGGTTCAGGTCTTACATGAGAATTATCTTTTAAGTCATATGGGCCCAATTCAATATCGCACCTCATGGACCAACTCCGGTTCGGATCACATCGTGTTCCCAACAAGTGGTATCAGAGTCCTTGGTTACGAGACTAGACAGTGTTCCCAACAAGTGGTATCAGAGTCCATGGTTACGAGGCTAGACAGATGGTGTTGAACGTTCATGTGTATAATAGGATTATGGAAATAATCGATTGTACGAGATGAGGTTGCAAACAACTGAAAATGTGTTCTTAGAGGAAGAAAGGGAGCTAAAACAAGTTATGGATTCTTTTTCAGAGTGATTGAATCAGTGAATTGAAGGGCATTCTATACCATGGCATCTGGTAATCGCCTTTCTTAGGACAATACCCCAATATCCATGTAATTGTATAGTATTTATTGTTCTTGCCGGGATCGTGATTTTTAGATGGAAAAACTGATTTTGGTGCAGCACTTCTAGAAAGGTATACAAACGAGATCCCGAATGATTCTGTTAGACGAAATCTAATGTATCACTTCGAAGAAGGCACAAAATAATTCGTAGCTGCAGTCGCGAAAGTCTAGTAACTTTTTTTTATTAGATCAGAAAAGCTCTCGTTCAGAACGAGATAAAAGTGGATAAGCAGTAGAAGAAATGGACGGAATGAAAAAGAAGTCACACTGGGGTGACGGATCACCGGAGCTCAAAGCCTGATTCGTCCCACACGAACAGCTTCTACGAACCAGTGCGCGCTCTCGGGCTCAATTGCGTACAACGCGCATACGAACGGGCGCTCAGCGCTCAACATGCACACGCTGTGCCAACTGCGCACAATATGCACAACACGCACTGCACGTACTGCGCACAAACTGGCTGCGCGAACGGGCTTGCGGCGCCCAACATGTACACGCTGCGCCAACTGCGCACAACGTACACTGCACGTACTGCGCACAAACTGGCTAAGCGAATGGGCGCGCGATCGGCTGCGAAGAGGCTCGCACAACGAGAGCAACTTAAGTGCACTATACGTCTAGCGACGATGATAACGTGCTAAATTCAAAGTGCGCTAACAAAACGCCACATTATGCCTTATGAGCCCGAGCTCGAGTCTGAGTCCGGGGCTTAGCTCCAAAGGAAATTAATTCCAAGAGAAAAAAGCAGCAATGTCTTAATACGGAGTCTTATCTGGCTGTGCGAACGGGCCCGCGACGCTCAACGCACACACGCTGCGTATCACTTCTAGTTTTTAAAATTGAGGGTAGTTTTGTCATTTTTTTATATTTTAATTTTTTTGGTGAGTATTTATTTATTAATATTATATTTTGGGATTTTATTTGATCATGTTTGAGTTTTGTCTCATTTCGAATTGTGTTAGTGATCCGGGTCAGTTTTGGACCCAATTGGACCCGACCAACTTGTCATGACCAAACCCAGATATTTATTTTGACTAATCCTATTTGATTTTATTGGGATTAGAGTTTAGAATTAGATTTAGAACTTGAAATTTAGAAATTCCAAGTTACCATTTTGACCCCAACAAAAAACCTTTCTTTTCTTATGCTTGGAGAGCATTTTTGTAATGTGCCAAATGCCCCCATCCCTTCTATATGTCGACGGCCAGATTTGGAACCCTCCCATTGCTCTCATTGGGAAGAAAATACTTTCTCTCCTTCTTTTCTCTCTATATACAAAAATCCTCTTTTTCCCTCTTGATTTCAAGCTTTAAGTAAGCCAAATCTCTTCCTTTATCTAGATCTCTCTCTAATCTTGGCGCTAACCCTTGTTTATCTCTCATTTTTAGTTTTGATCTAGGTAGATCTAGCTTGGTGGTGGTGTGAGCATATATCTTGTGCTTTGACCTAAAAAAAGTGAATTTGGGACTTTTCCTTGGAATTTCAACTCCCACGATGTAAACCGTCACACTAACCTTTGTAATTATTTTTATTTAGTATCATTAGCGTATTAGAGGATGTCCGAGGTTTAGGATAACCCATTAGAAGAGGTTTGGAACCCATTGGACTCAATTTGGGACTTTCGGCCTAGGTTTAGTACCAAATTTGGAGAAAATCTTAAATTGACATGTTTGGGTATTGCCACTAGCCTAATTAGACCTAATTAGGTTAATTTGGGTGAGATGATTCTAGGTACATGTCTATATTTGGATACGTGGGATCGTTTCACAAAAAATTACGAAAATAGACTTTTTCGGGGTTTTCGGGTTCCAACACACGGGTGACTTTTTGTACCGATACTAGAATCGGTAAGTTAACACTTAGAATAGGTTTTAATCATTATTTGAGACTCATGGATAGAATTTGTGCCAAATTCGGATAGGTTTGGTGCCCATATCGCGCGGTATCGCGAATCGGACACCCCGGAGTCACCAGAATAGCCATTTGGCCATTCGGACCCTGTTTCTCGTTTTCGCTCGCGCGAGTAGGATTGCTTGTGTGGGGCACGTGTCTAAGCCCTCGTGAGTAGAATTACGAGGATTTGTGTAAACTCCCATAATTTATAATTGATTTTTATAATTTAATTAATTTTTGTTATGCATTTCATTAGATATGGATTTATTTGCTACTAGTTATTAGTATAATTAATGTATGTGTGTATATATATATATATTATTATATATGTGCATTTTGTATTTCTATTAAATAAGGAATATGATAAATTCTAGGATTTTTAGGAATTTATTTGTAAATTTTTGATAAGTTTTGCTAGCTTAATATATATATATATATATATATATATATATATATATATATATATATATATATATATATATATATATATTCATAAGTGGTAAAAAATTGGCAACCAGCCAACCCGCAGGGAGCCCACGAGCTCAACCCACGAGTTGGCCAACCCGTTCCCGCGCGAAGCCATACGAGGCCGAGTAGGAAAAGGAACAGCAGTGGCAGCATTATATAATGCTTGAAGCCGAAACCCTAACTCCCTCTCTCGTGAACCAATACCCCTCGACCCCAAGGCCGCCAACCTCCCCGCGCACACCCAGCCGCCGGCGAACCTCCATCGTTGACCGGAGACATCGTCGGAGCCCGCGTTCGCATAGAACAGAGGAAGCTCATGCTTCGATCAACCGCAAGGTACTTAACTTCGACCCCACCTTTCTTCCTCTACGTTTGATGAAAACACGATTCGTAAATTTTTATAGGTAGCCCAGTTGACCCCCTACAAGTCCCTTCACTTACATTTTCTCAGATGGTTACTACAGTTTTTGTAAATTCTCGAAAGTTCAGGAATTAAAATAGTTTAGGAGCAGAATTTTCTCTTTAACCAAGCCCTATTTGACACAAAAATTCGATCAGATGATCGCGAGTTTTGGAAAACTAATTAAGCAAACCTTTGGACAACCTATACACCTTTTAGATGCCATTTACAGAGTTTAAGTTCGTCTATTAGACATCAAGAAATATCGATTTAAAAATCAAGAAAAACTTGTAAACTCTGTTTTGAAAACTTAAAAATAATTTTCGATACGGCACGTGCCCCGACAAATCGGGCGACATGGTCGTACGCTATATGCATCGAAAGGCGCGTATGGACGTTGCCGACGTATGGGAACTGACGAAACTCAGTTTTGTCGTGTATACGCGACGAAATCAGTCCGTATCCGTCGAGATACCCCGTATCGCTAATTTGCAAACTTTGCCCTAACTTTGCGTACAGTCGTCGATTCGAAACGAAACTTGTGCCAACAGGTCCGAATCAAAATTTTAGTCCTGTGTGCCAAGTTTGGTTCGATTCTGAGAAGGTCGAATCGAAATCCCTTTTTGGCAGGCCCGCGACCTACTCAAACGGGCGATTTTGTACACGGCTCATCGGAATCCAAAACTGGACATATCGTTGAGTTTCTCTCCTCAAACTGAATCCGTAGACATGTAGTTTGACGACTTTAGAGACCATAAACTTTGGCACACATTTCGGTGCAAAGCGGGTCTAACGGTGGACATCGTTTTGACCCAAAATTATGATTTTGCCCCTGTTCTAGAATTAGACTTTTGGACAGACATTTCTTAGGTATATCTTTTATACCGAGTACATTTTTGATGTTTGTTTCAGCATCCAGAGTTGTTTGGAGATTGTGACGTTTCTTGGCTGACATTGTGATTTTCGGGACTTGCCATTTTGTACCATCAGGCAAGATACCTTGCCACCCTACCCTGTGATTATTATATTCTTATTTTCAGTTGTTATTTTTTAGCATTTCTTATTTCTTGATATTTAAACCGTGCGTCCAAGTCACACTTGGGTGCAAGCGACTCTATCGGTCGTTTTTCTCGTTTTATTTATTTCTCTTACATTGACTTAGTCTAGTGACCTCCCCTTGATGATGAGTTATTGGTATATCTCATACGGCCTTGACACTTGCTTTACCACATGTTGTGAGTCACATGTAGGACACGTACCCGCGTAGTCGGCTGGCCACCGATACGTATGGAGCGTGCGACGGATAGGAGTAACTGCTAATAGAATTGCATGTTAGAAGACTTAGTGGTTACTAGAGGTTCATATCAGTCATGGAGATGATGATACTAGGCATTGGGTGGGGAGAACAATACCTGACGTATGAGCTTCTTTGCACTTTCCTGATTACCTGTGCGCTCCTCCGGAGACGCAGGCTCCAGGTGCCCTCTGACGTTTTCCAGAGCGTTATGGACGTAGCCCTTCCATATGATGCCCTCTGACGATCTTCGGACGTTACGAACGTAGGTCCCTGGTGCCCTTTACGGGAACTATGCCGATCCTATTTACAGCCAGGGCTCATGCGTCAAAGGATTGTATCTCAACTGCATATTCACAGTAGAATGGTCTGGAACCCGATTACATGCATACTTTTTTTCTCTCATTATATTATCGTAGTTCATATGGCATGGTGTTTTCTTGTATCTTGCTACATCCCTCTGAGGACCTGGTTATCTCTCCAGGTTTAGATAATTTTCCACAGGAGTACGGAGCGGTGTTGGAGCTATCCTACATCGATGACGAGGCAGTTCCTACTGATTTTTAGTCTATTCTTTATTTGAGACTTTAGTGGACATTATTTTTACATCTCTTTTATTTCTATTTTGCGGAGGTTGGACTCTGATCTTGTGAGACTATTTTTCATAGCTGTTTGGAGTGAGCATGTTCACCCGGCTATCTTTTGATACTCTTATTTATTTATTTGGACTATATTATCTTCTGTGTTGAGCTGTGATGAGATTAGATTATGTTATTCTGGCATATGATTATTTTATTTACAGCTTATGTGTATATATGAGGATTCCATATATTGGAGTATTCTTCATACATGTGCAGCTGGCATGTTCACGTGCTTAGTCCTATGTATTTTGGGACTGGGGCGTTACATGTTTTTGTGGTAGCCCATGCAGGTCTACGTTAATATTGTTGGATTACATGACTGTGCCCAACAAGCCTGCATATAGGAATAGGAATATCTCATCCAGAACTATTACTACCTCCTTGACTTTCAATCTTTTTGAAACTTCCTTGATTATTTGATTTACCTCATATCTAATCTTTCCTAATATCAACTTATCTTTCTCGTGCCAACAATATGCATTTAAGAAGCGGACACACTTCTGCCTTGGCCCTCACATCTGGTGAAGAGGTTACTCCGGAGGGACAGAATCCTCCTATGACTCCAGCGACACCATACCAGCCAGGACAGTCACAACCTACTACGACACCGATGACGGAGTACCCAGAGATCGTAGCACCCCCAGGCAGCCAGGCTGGGCAGACTACTACCATGCCACCAGAAGGGAATGTACCACTGCCTCCACCACCACCATTCTTTCAGCAATTTCCTCCACAGTCGGGACCTCAGATGACTCCACCACCGACTGATGGGAGCCCTACTTCTCAGTTTATGTACACCATGATACAGGCCCAGTGGCAGCAGACTGAGCTGATGAGACAGACAATAATGACAGCATTAGCTAGACCTCCACCACCACCTCCAGTACCAGCACCAGCACCGGCGCTGTACCCTTATGAAGGCTCTATCAAGAATTTGACAGATATGAACCCCAAGGCCTTTAGAGGAACAGAGAAGCCATTAGAAGTGTCACAGTAGCTTATTAGTACAGAGAAGCTACTGAAGGCATCCTAGTTGCCAGCTCGAGATTGGATGACAGCAGTGGACCTACTGTTAGAAGATAATGCTCAGCACTGGTGAAAGGCGGAAGAGAGACGATTAGGTACTGGGATCACCTGGAAGCAGTTCTATGATGCATTTTATGAGAGATTCTTCCCTATTCATGTTCGAGATGGTCTCTATGACCAGTTCCTTCATCTGAAGCAAGGGAATATGACAATTGATGAGTATGACTCAGAGTTCAATCACCTGAGTAGATTTGGTGTGGGATTAATTCCGATAGAGTTAGAGAAGGCAAGAAGATTTCACCAGGGGCTTGCACCAGAGCTCAAGTCTTATACGACTACCCAGTCTCGAGTCTCCCATTCAGCTGTCCTGGAAGAAGCTCATGCTCAGGAGATACTTCACAAGGAGTAGCAGCAGACATCGAGACGTCATACACCAGCAGTTACACCAGTCCGAGCTACTCAGAGTGGACCTATTATGAGGGCCACATGACAGTTCCAGCAGAGGCCCACACCTTATCAGAAGCTCGTTTGCCATTACTGCGGAAAGCAAGGACATCTCCAGAACGACTGCAGGACTCGCCTTGGATTGTGCTTGAGATGTGGATCCAATCAGCATATGCTCAAGGACTGTCCGGAGCAACAGGCGATAGTACATGCTCGGCAGAACTAAGGCCTACATCCCCAGCTCTTCCAGCACCACGGCCTGTAGCAAGACCTCATCCACTATTGCCTCCCCAAGGCGTGCAGTACAACAAGGCCAGAGCTCAGGGCCCAGGACAGAATTATGGGCAGGTATTTTCACTTGCTGTTGAGGATATAGAGACAGAAGCAGAGGTTATAGCAGGTATGGTTTTAGTTACATCTTTTCCTGCTATTATATTATTTGATACTAGAGCCCCTCATTCATTTATAGCTACTAGTTTTGCCACTAGACACAACATTTCCATCACACCCTTAGCTAAGAATGTTAAAATCCTCACTGGAGGAGGAGTTGTACCTATTAGTGGTGTTTGTAGACTTTGTCATATAGTGATAAGTGGCAGAGAGATGATGACACGACTTCTTATATTCCCTATTGTAGTTCCCCATCTCGCTCAGTCAATCGGAGGAATCAAAACGCCGACGGCGTTCGGACTTAGCCTTGTAATGGCTGCATGAAGAAATCGCTCGATCGAGGCAACCACTCGCTCAGGTGGGATAGTTTCGGTGAACTTGCCTCATCTTAGCCTTCACATAATAAATTGCATGTTTTTAACTTGCACAAGTAGGCTTGATAATAAAAGAGACGAATCCACATAGCTAAAGGGAATAATCCCGACGGGTCGAATTGAGTTAGAATATGGAAAGGTCCAACGGTCGACTTAGAGTTGGTGCACGATGTGCTTTGAAAATGACACTCGATCCTTGGTCCCGTGGCTTGGAAGAAGGAAAGTTGGTTGAGTAGGCAAAGTTATGAACGTAGCCTAAGTCATAGGCGTCGCCCGCATAAATGCTCGATAAAGCATGCACGCTTCCACGATGCAAGGCTTGACATAGCCTTTGCTCGTCCCTTGGGTTAAGTTGTTGGCTTGATTAAGTTAGGCAAAGTGATGGTGGTCGACCTAAGACATTCCAAGCACGGTCCTATGAGTTCTACGGCGAGTATAGCCACGAAGTCCTACGATTTCAAAGCTAGTCGTATGGAGTATGAGTTGGGCGATAGCGTCGCATAGAGTTCAAGTCGGTTTAAGGCACGATGCACGAACTTAGTGTTAAGGCAAGGAACATAATTGATTCAAGTGAGTTTTGGAGAAAGGACTATCAAACAGGCATTGAGTGAATGAAATGATATGGTAACATGGAAAGAATGCTCGCGACCGTGGGTCGTCGAGGGGTCCTTGAGGGGTCTCAAGGATAGAAGTCTTGAACTTGGTTTTGGAAAGAGATAATAACACTGAAAGTAGAATGACTGTATGAGACGTCAGTTTGAGTCAGGGTCTTGCATGGTCATTGGACAACTTGTCGATAAGGTAGAGTTTCCCCGTAACGATAACCCAAGGCCATGGGACTGTTTTGGCCTAAGGAAACACGGTGATAGCTGTGCTGAATCGATAGCACCAGGTTAGTCGGGGACTTCCAGGGGGCTAGCTACATTACGCTGGAAGGGTCCCGGCCGACCGCAAGCTATGAGTCCAGGTATAGCTTGTTATGATAGTGACCTCATATAGATGAGTCGGCATGGGCGGCGATCCGCGTATATGCCTTTGGACTGAGTCGAGTATTGAGTGCAAATATCAAGGAGTCGAGTTGAATGTGTGTGTACAGTTAGAACACAATGTTGGGCCTAAGATTTGGTTGCAACGTTGGCGACGTGATTAGGCATGAGATGTGGCATCGAGTCTTATGTTGTCGGCATATAAGTTGCATGTTATGATTGAGTTGTCTTGAGTTTAAGTCAGGAGATGCCGTAAGGCAAAGTTGGTCAAGTGACACGTAGTTCACAAGTTGGAGGGGTCAGTTGATGATTGAGTAACAAAGGGCCGCAAGACGACAATGGCTGCGAGGCGGCGATATGATTGAGTCTCATTGAGTTGCGAGGCACGGCCTTAGCAAGGGTTTGTAGCACGGTCACACGGAAATGGAGTCTCATCGCGTAGTTGCGTCTCTGATTTTAAGCCGTAAGGCAAACACGACTCGATAGTTAACATTGTTGGCACGAGAAGGGTCTTGAGGCAAGGTATGAGTTAACGTTGTCGTTGCAAGCACGAGATAGTCTAGAGACACAAAATAGGCCAAGGCGTCGGTCCTAAAACTGATCCTAAGACAAGACTAGAAAGACAACTGATAAGAATGGACTATGTTGCACAAAGTAAATCAAACGTGTTGGTTTAGTATGGGTGGGCGAGGAGCTCATTCCACCAGTACAGTTGAGTACTGACACCCATATAGTTTTCATGTGCAGGCACAGGTAGAAGCTCATAGCGCAGAGCTCGCTTGGATGCGTCGAGGCACGGAGTCCCTTGGCGATTCGAAGCATGCGGCCGCATGGAGTCAAGACTTATACGGGACATAATATATGGACGTTGCCTTCCGAAGCATCCGCTGGTTCAAGACATGTATTGAGAGATGAGAGAGAGCTGAGTGAACTTGTAATATATGAGAAGAGTGAGCTTGAGTGATTGTAATTTTGGCTTTATGCCCCATTATAATATTTGTTCCAATATCAATAAAGATTATTTGGCAATGATGTGTTTTGTTCTAAATTTTTGCTGCATGTTCAATGTCTCTGCTTTGGACTTCTGTGCGACGACCCCGTCGCAGCCGCTGAAATTAGCCGTTATAGAACCCGCCCTGCACGAGCACAATTTAGGCTCGTGCGCATCACGCCTTAGCGAGGACGATCGCTCCTACGGGGGCGGGGCGTGACACCTATGCCGACATTTGATGTGGTTCTTGGAATGGACTGGTTGAGCCTGCATTTCGCCCTCATAGACTGCCATAGGAGCAATATTATCTTTAGACCACCGAATGCGGCAGAGTTTGAGTTCACCAAAAAGATAGAGAGAGTTGTGATGCACCCACATCGGGGACTCATATGATGATGCATGACACCCCTCAACACCCTATTATCACCGAGTTCGAGGATGTATTCCCCGAGGAATTGCCAGGACTGCCACCTGATCGAGATATTGAGTTTTCCATTGAGCTTATTTCCGGAGATGAGCCTATTTCATCTCGAGTATATCGTCTGGCACCTAAGGAGTTGGTAGAGATGAAGACGCAGATTGATGACTTATTGGAGAAGGGCTTTATTCGTGCCAGTACGTCACCGTGGGGATCATCCGTTCTTTTTGTGCCTAAGAAAGACGGGACAATGTGCATATGTATCGACTACAGAGCATTGAATGCAGTGACGGTGAAGAATAAGTATCCCTTGCCGCGTATAGACGATCTATTTGATCAATTGAGTAGAGCAAAAGTATTCTCCAAGATTGATTTACGATCGGGCTATCACCAATTGAAGGTTCGAAAGGAAGACATTCACTACCAAAATACAGTAAATTAGTGACGGCACGTTAGCGACGGATAATTTTCGTCGGCATTAACGACGGATTTACGGAAAATAGACGATGGAGTACCGACGATAAGCCGATACAATTTTTATTTTATTTTAAGGGGAAAAAAAGGTCGCTCATCCGTCGCTAGGGCGTCGGAGATTTAGCGACGGATAAGTAGCCGTCGCCATGCAGTCGATTATTTGGCAGGAATTGTTGAGGAAAATAGCGGGATAATTCTTCGACTACGTAGCGACGGATATTCCGTCGGCAAGTAGCAAAAATAGCGACGGCCTAGTGACTGATAAAAACCGTCGCTGGTCCGTCGCTAAATAAAGGGCCCAGGCTTAAATTGAAACGTCGGAGGGAACTTTTCATTCCCCCCAAATTTCATTCTCTCCTCTCTCTCTCTCTCTCTCTCTCTCTCTCTCTCTCTTCCGCGGAGGTCGGCGACCTCACTCTCCTCTCTCTCTCCCAAAGGTAATCTCTCTCTCTCTCGGTGGTCATGGGTGTCGTGGGCTTTCGGGGGCATCGTGGGCTGCGGGGGCGGAGGATACTACAGGGGTGGCACGAACGTGGCAGCACGGGGCTACGGAGGGCGCGCGCGGGCTGCTGCGGGCGGCGGGGGGCAGCGCACTCCGGGGTAGCGGGGGCGACGGGGGACAGCACGCTCCGGGGTAGTGCCGGACGGGGGGGCAGCACGCTCCGGGACAGCGAGGGTGGTGCGCACGGGGGCAGCGCGGGGTACAAATACAATGAGTAGTATCGGCGATATGACAAACCCTAGTTTAAGAAATAGGATATCAACGATATCGGTAGTATCGGCAGTTTCGGATCGGTAATCCAATACCTTATTATGCTTTCAACCTAGGTTCACAATATCGGTAACCCAATACCTTACCCTATAAGGTAACCCAATACCTTACCCTAATAAGGTAAACCCAATACCTTAGCCTACAATAGTCCCTGCAGGGGGGATGCGGGTGGTTGGGGGGTTAGTGGGGGGTGGCTGGGGGGTGGGGCAGGGGGGGTCGAGGGCGGCTGGGGGAGGGTTCGGGTTAGGGTTCGGGTTAGGGACATATAGTCCCTGCAGCCATTATTCAGATACTATGGTACGACATGGTGATCGACAGATAGTCCCTGCAGCCATTCGACTGGCGAGACAAAAACTATGGTACGACATGGTAATCAGGACTAATATAGTCCCTGCAACCATTCGACTGGCGAGGCAAAAACTATGTAGCCGTAGATAAAGTTGACTGTCCTTTGACCCTCATCGCTCGGCAATGATGATATGACTACCTATCACTATATCTTATATAGTAGTGGATGATGTCTTAGTATTACATTATGTGGGTTCATCTTGATTCTATTACATTCTTTAGATACTAGATACGATAAGAATATGTACTACACCATATGTACAGAACATAGATGATTCACACTAATATATGCTAGAATGAATTTTGGGTTATGTTATGAGCCATCCGTTCTCACACTTAAAACACATCGGAATTAGTAGTGTGAGAGCGCCGGAGAGAGTGACAGCACCGGAGGGGGAAAGGAGAGGAGAGAGTAAAATGGTACGACATGGTGAATTAGTACTGTATTTTGGCTCCAGCTCTAGCTCCATTTGCATTAATCTACGGTACGACATGGTGATCAGGACGTAGTCCCTGCAGCCATTCGACTGGCGAGGCAGAAACTATGTAGCCATAGATAAAGTTGACTGTCCTCCGACCCTCATCCCTTGGCAATGATAATACGACAACCTATCACTATATCTTATATAGTAGTAGATGATGTCTTAGTATTACATTATGTGAGTTCATCTTGATTCTGTTACATTCTTCAGATACTAGGTACGATAAGAACATATACTATACCATATGTACAGAACATAGATGATTCACACTAATGTATGCTAGAATGAATCTTGGGTTGTGTTCTGAGCCATCCGTTCTCACACTTGGCAAAAAATTGAATTTTCTGTACTTTATCTGCTTTCGAAAATGTACTCAAATTATATGATGGTTCCTTTAGTTAGCATGCTTATGTTACAATTATATTCGATCTTACCAGATGGCACCCATGACCCGAGGAGCGGCACATCGTTTGAGGGAAACAGTGAATGCTGAGGTGGCTCCTCCTACTGTTAAGGAGGAAGTGCCACCAGTAGCTAGTGAGACCGGAAGTTCTATTCATGCAGCACTTGCAAGGGACTACATCTCTCCTCACGCCGTCGATCCCACTTATTCAAGGTGGTTGCGTGATCGTATCAATGAGCGTTTGCGTGAGCTGTGTGGTTCTCATTAGCTATTAGTACATATTTGTATTAGACTATTTGTATTGGGTTGTTTTTGTATTAGACTATTTATATTGGACTACATATATGAATTAGTACTGTGTCAATCTCTGGATTGTATTAGACTACGACATGGTGATCAGGACATAGTCCCTGCAGCCATTCGACTGGCGAGGCAAAAACTATGTAGCCGTAGATGAAGTTGACTGTCCTCCGACCCTCATCCCTCGACAATGATGATATGACAACCAACCAGAGAGGATAGAGAGATCCATCTGAGTAGGACGTATATTTTGAGAGATCACCTTTACAAGAATGATAACAATAGTGGGATTGAGCATTGAAGGAGATATTATCAGAGTATACGTCCTACTCAGATGGGTCTCTTACCGTTACTATTTTTTCTGACAGCATGGTGGATGTGCTCCGTCAACAGATTCTTGCTCTGAGCCAAAACTTTGCCCCGGAGCTCAAGTGGACATCCTTCGTGTGGAGCTCGAGTGAGAGGTTTCATGCTGTCAGGAACCTCTCACTCGAGCTCTATACGAAGGATGTCCACTTGAGCTCCGGGGCAAAATTTTGGCTCGGAGCTAGAATCTGTTGACGGAGCACATCCACCATGCTGTCAGAAAAAATAGTAATGGTGAGAGACCCATCTGACTAGGACATATACTCTGATAATATCTCCTCCAACACTCAATCCCACTACTGATATCATTCTTGTAAAGGTGATCTCTCAGAGTATACGTCCTATTCAGATGGATTATCCTCTCCGGTTGGGTTGTGTTCTGAGCCATCCGTTCTCACACTTAAAACACATATGAATTAGAACTGTGTTTTGTATTTTTGGCAAACCCAGGGATTGGATTCTGTATTTTATATTTTGGCTCCAGCTCCATTCGCATTAATCTACGGTACGACATGGTGATCAGGACATAGTCCCTGCAGCCATTCGACTGGCGAGGCAGAAACTATGTAGCTATAGATAAAGTTGACTGTCCTTCGATCCTCATCCCTCGGCAATGATGATACGACAACCTATCACTATATCTTATATAGTATTAGATGATGTTTTAGTATTACATTATGTGTGTTCATCTTGATTCTGTTATATCCTTCAGATACTAGATACGATAAGAACATATACTACACCATATATGCGAAACATAGATGATTCACACTAATGTATGCTAGAATGAATTTTGGGTTGTGTTTTGAGCCATCCGTTCTCATACTTGGAGATAAATTAAATTTTTGCTATTTTCAAATACCGTTCGATTGAGCCAAAGGCATGCAGCCACTTCCCTCCCTCCACCGCCTACCTAGTGGAGGAGTATATTCGTCGGTCGCAGCAGGGATTCCCACCACCGGGCAATCGAACTCCTCCTCCTCCTTAAAGTATTGTGATTAAGAAAATTTAGAATATTTGTGAGAATTTTGGAATATTTGTACTATGATCGGATTATAACGACGGATATTATGTTACTCTTCAGGATAATTGATGTCTATTTTATATTAATTTGGTTTGGTCTATATGATTCTTGGATAATTGGTGTGCATTAAATTCGTATGTGCATATTTGGTCTATGTGATTCTTGGATAATTGGTGTGCATTATATATTTGGTCTATGTGATTGTTGGATAATTGGTGTGAATTATATATTGGTTTGGTTTATGCATATTTTTGTGAACATGGAAAATGCTGCAATTTTTTTCAAAAAAAATCTCAGTTAGCGACGGACTAGTGACCGGTTAGCGACAGATTCCAACTACTTTTCGATGAAATTTTTGTCGCTAACTGGAGATTTGAAACTGTTTCCAGGTAGCGACGGGTGGTCGATGAAATATCCGTCGGCAACGTCCTGGTGGTATATAGTTCGACGGAATAGCGATGAAAAATCCGTCGACAAGGTTCTGGAAAAGCTTGACATTTCCAGAACATTGGCGACGAATGATCAACCACAAATCAGTCGCTGTCTCGATGGTGTCGCGACAGAAAATCCGTCGCCAATGTTCTGTAAATGTCAAGCATTTCCAGAACATGGTCGACGGATAATCCGTTAGTATTCCGTCGCTAATCCTTCCTTTGTTAGCGACGGCATTTCGACGGACTAGCGACGGAACGATACCCTCTGATACACTGTTACGACGGTTTACCGACGGACTATCCGTCGCTAGCATCTACACAGTTAAGTATTTAATACTTGAAATGGACGAAAGCCCGTCGAAAAGTCGTCGCTAATGCATCGTATTATGAAGACGAAGTCGCTATTCCGTCGCTCTTCGACTACTTAGCGACGGATCATTATTAGCGATAAGCTGATTGCCGACGGATTATTTTGACCAAGATCCGTCAGTGATCGGTCGCTAATACTGATTGCCGATGGATGTGCGACGGATGTGGCCGTCGCCAAATGGACATATTTTGGTAGTGGTTGCAAAGACGGCTTTTTGATCAAGGTATGGACACTACGAGTTCTTGGTCATGCCTTTCGGTTTGACCAATGCTCCCGCAGTTTTCATGAATTTAATGAACAAGATCTTTCACCAGTACTTGGACAAATTTGTAGTAGTCTTTATCGATGATATCTTGTTTTACTCCAAGAGTCAAGAGGAGCATAAGCAGCATCTACGGATAGTTTTGGGAACATTGAGGAATGAACGACTTTTTACGAAGCTTAGCAAGTGTGATTTCTTTCTCAATGAGGTATCATTTCTTGGTCATATTGTTACGGGCGATGGTATATCAGTGGACCCTGAGAAGTGGCTCGCTCCCACATCAGCTTCTGAGGTGAGAAGTTTCCTTGGACTTGCGGGTTACTATCGACGGTTCGTAGAAGATTTCTCTCGAATAATGGGGCCAATGACTCGATTAACTTGCAAGGATCAGGAATTTGTATGGACATACGAGTGTCAAGCCGCATTTGATGAGTTGAAGAAGCGATTTACCATAACACCGATCTTGACACTACCATCGGGCACGAAAGGATTTGTGATCTGCAGCGACGCATCCGGGAAAAGATTAGGATGCGTATTGATGCAGCACGGTCGAGTAGTATCATATGCATCGCGACAGTTGAGGGTGCATGAGAAGAATTATCCGACCCACGATCTAGAGCTCGCAGCGGTTATCTTTGCTTTGAAGCTATGGAGACACTACTTGTACGGCAAAAAGGTTGATATCTATACTGATCATAAGAGCCTCAAGTACGTATTCACACAAAAAGAGTTGAATATGCGACAACGACGTTGGTTGGAGTTGATCGAGATCGAGCTACACTATCATCCGGGCAAGGCTAATGTCGTGGCAGACACATTAAGCCGTAAGCCTATGGCACACTTTTTGACTGCACAGAAGGAGTTGATTAGAGACTTAGAGCAGCTTGGTATTGAGGTAGTATTGCCTGGAGCAGATGGCGTATTAGCCAACCTCCAAGTGCAATCATCATTGGTAGAGTGCATCAAGGCGGCATTGCCCACTGATGATAGGTTTCAGCGGCTCAGAAAGAGGACTGAAGCAGGAGAGCAGACGGGATTGAGGATCCATCCCGATGGGACATTACGATGTGGTGATCGTATTTATGTTCCCAATGGAGAGCTACGACAGGAGCTGATAGCAGAGGCTCACAGTTCGACTTACTCTATTCATCCCGGAGGAACCAAGATGTACCGCGACTTACGACAGTATTATTGGTGGCACGAAATGAAGCGAGAGATAGCTCGTTTCATTGCTAAGTGCTTGGTATGTCAACAAGTGAAGGCGGGACGGCCGGATTATTGCAGCTGCTATCCATTCCCGAGTGGAAGTGGGATAACATCACTATGGATTTCGTCATAGGTTTTCCTCGGAGTCCTAGGGGATGTGATGCAGTGTGGGTGATTATGGATAGACCTACAAAGTCAGCCCATTTATTACCTTTTAGATTGGGCCAGTCGACAGAGGTATTGACAGAGATGTATATGGAGCAGATTGTGAGATTATACGGTGTGACTGTTAGTATTGTGTCAGACCGCGACTCAAGATTTACCTTGCACTTTTGGAGGAGCATGCAAGAGAGTTTGGGCACCCAATTAAAGTTTAGCACGGCGTACCATCCACAGACAGACGAGCAGTCGAAGCGTACCATTCAGACGTTAGAGGATATGTTGAGAGCGTGTATGCTTGACTTTGGTGGTTCATGAGAGGACCATCTTCATCTTGTTGAGTTTTCCTATAACAATAGCTATCAAGCGAGCATTCACATGGCTCCGTTTGAAGCATTGTTCGGTCTCCCATTTGTTGGAGCGACATAGGAGAGCGACAACTATTGGGTCCCGAGTTAGTCTTGAGCACAGTGGAGACAGTGAAGATAATTTAGGGCCACCTGCGAGCAGCACAGGATCGTCAGAAGCAGTGGAAAGATAATCGTCGTCGACCCTTGGAGTTCAAAGAGGACGACCATATGTTATTGAAGATATCTCCCACTAGAGGCACGATTCGATTTGGAGGACATGGCAAGTTGAGTCCAAGGTACATCAGGCCTTTCGATTTCTTGGAACATGTTGGAGAAGTTGCCTATAGATTGGCCTTGCCACCGTCGCTAGAGGGAGTGCATGACGTACTCCATGTATCTCAGCTGAGGAGGTACGTGGCAGACAGTAATCATGTGCTTGATCACTCCGAGATCACCGTTGGACCGAGCTTGTCGTACGAAGAGCAACCAGTAGGCATTCTTGATCGTCGAGTGAAGTGTTGCGGAATCAATCTATTCCATTGGTTCGCGTGCATCACTCGCCAGGGGAGTCTACTTGGTAGCGCGAGGATGACATTCGAAATCGTTACCCGCATTTGTTCGACAACCAAGGTATGCCTTGCCCATGTTAGTTCCTTAATAGTTCTTGCTTGCAATGCATTCGACCCTGCCTTAGTTTAATTTCGAGGACGAAATTTCCTTTAAGTTGGGTAGGATGTAAACCCCCATAATTTATAATTGATTTTAATATTTTTAATTAATTTTTGTTATGCATTTCATTAGATATGGAATTATTTGCTACTAGTTATTAGTATAATTAATGTATGTGTGTATATATATATTATTATATATGTGCATGTTTGTATTTCTATTAAATAAGGAATATGATAAATTCTAGGATTTTTAGGAATTTATTTGTAAATTTTTGAGAAGTTTTGCTAGCTTAATATATATATATATATATATATATATATATATATATATATATATATATATATATATATATATATATATATATATATATATATATATTATATATATATATATTATATATATATATAATTTATATATATATATATATATATATTATTTTTTTATTTATATATATATATATATATATATATATATATATATATATATATATATATATATATATTTGTAAATGTTCATAAGTGGTAAAAAAAAATTGGTAACCAGCCACCCGCAGGGAGCCCACGAGCTCAACCCACGAGTTGGCCAACCCGTTCCTGCGCGAAGCATACGAGGCCGAGTAGGAAAAAGAACAGCAGCGGCAACATTATATAATGCTTGAAGCCGAAACCCTAACTCCCTCTCTCGTGAACCAATACCCCTCGACCCCAAGGCTGCCAACCTCCTCGCGTACACCCCAGCCGCCGGCGAACCACCATCGTTGACCGGAGACATTGCCGAAGCCCGCGTTCGCGTAGAACAGAGGAAGCTCTGCTTCGATCAACCGCAAGGTACTTAACTTCGACCCGACCTTTCTTCCTCTATGTTTGATGAAAACATGAGACCCCCTATAAGTCCCTTCACTTACATTTTCTCAGATGGCTTACTACAGTTTTTGTAAATTCACGAAAGTTCAGGAATTAACACAGTTTAGGAGGATAATTTTTCTTTTAACCAAGCCCTGTTTGACACAAAATTCGATCAGATGATCGCGAGTTTTGGAAAACTAATTAAGAAAACCTTTGGAAAACCTATACACCTTTAGATGCCGTTTACAGAGTTTAAGTTCGTCTATTAGACATCAAGAAATATCGATTTAAAAATCAAGAAAACTTGCAAACTCTGTTTTGAAAACAATTTCAATACGGCACGTGCCCTGATAAATCGGGCAACGTGGTTGTACGCTATATGCATCGAAAGGCGTGTTTGGATGTTGCCGACGTGTGGGAACAATGACGGAACTCAGTTTCGTCGTGTATGCACGACGAAATCAGCATATTCCGTCGAGATACCCCTTATCGCCAATTTACAAACTTTGCCTAACTTCGTAAGTCGTCGATTC
>JANAVB010041794.1:0-65055 GCA_029216955.1 Iris pallida | reverse complement strand
TCAGGAAATACTTCTACCCTCAAATATTCGATTATTTCGTTCTTTCCAGATGTGCCATCTTGTAGCTGCCATCCTGACACGGGCTTCCATATACCATTCCTCCCCTCGCAGTTTTTCCCGTATGATTTCTCCAATTATACTCGTAATTTCTCTGTCATCCACTATCGCAGTTCCCAACTTATTTCTCTACTGATCCCATACATAACTCGACATAGGGCACTTAAGGAACAGATGGCAGGTTTCATTATGTTGTTGGCGTAGCACACACTGTAGGCTTTCCACCGCCACCCTGAATCTCTGCAAGCTATCTAGAGTTAGCAAGCGCCCAGCCATTAACTTATGCATACTTATTGCATTTTCTTGGACGCCTTCTTAACCCAGATAAACTCCACATTCCTTATTTTAGGATGAACATCCCTCAACAGCTCATACACCCGCCTATGTTCGAATCCTCCGCTTAGAGCACCTTCCCAATGCCAATAGTCATCTTCACACTCTGGAGCAACCCTGATCTTGCGGATTGCTTTAGCGAACTGCCTTGTCGCCCCATGCATTTTTTGTTGGAAATATAAGCTAGAGAGTTACAAGTTTTAATTAAGGAGAAGAAACACCCTATGTTATGTCATGTTCATATGCATAACAAGTTTTATTTCGGTTTCCTCATTTTCTATTTAACTTATACCTTTAATAAACATGTAACTTATGCAAATACATATGCTATATAGAGCATCATCTTGTATCCATTTTCATCAAGCAAAATCAATAAACATTATTCCACTTCAATATTTTGAGTATCCTTTCTAGTGTTTTAGAAACAAGAGAACACATTCCTCTTGTGCTTTCACATCTCCTGAAGAAGTTTATCTCCATCAAAGTGGTATCAGAGCCAGAGAGGTGTCATGGCTTCCAACAACAACAACAACATGTGTAGCCCCAACTACCTCGCTTCACCGGCAAGAATTAAACCAATGGAGTATTCAAATGAAGGTCCTCTACCAATCTCAAGATATTTGGTATATCGTAGAGAGCGGAGTTGCGGAACCTGCTAATGTGGCTAATCTCAATGCACAACAACTTCAAGAATTGAAGGAAGCTCGCAAGAAGGACAAGAAAGCATTATTTTTCATCTATCAAGCGGTGGATGAGGTTATCTTTGAAAGGATATCGACGGTGACTTCGGCAAAGGAAGCATGGGTCACACTTCATTCTTCATACAAGGGAGATGACAAGGTGAAAATGGTAAGGCTACAAACTCTTCGTAGCGAATTTGATACACTAAAGATGAAAGATGTAGATTCCATTGAAGATTATTCCAATCGGATTATTTCAATTGTTAACCAATTGATAAATGGTGAGAAAGTTGAAGATCAAAGAATTGTTGAGAAGATTCTACGAAACTTGACTCGAAAATTCGAGTCTACCGTAGTAGCCATTGAAGAATCCAAAGATTCGTCTACACTTTCAGTAGAGAGTTTATTAGGTTCACTTCAGTCCCATGAACTCCGTATGAAACAATATAATTCCACTCCTCTAGAGCAAGCTTTCCAAACACATATGTCTTTTGGAGGCGTTCGAGAGAAAGAAGAGGTGGTCCAAGAGGTCGTGGAAGAGGAAGACACAAAGGAGGCAGATACATTGAAGCTGAGAAAGAGGAAGATGTTGATTCTTCAAATTGGAGGAGAACAAGAGGAAGAGGAAGAGCTGCAAGTAGAGGCCCAGTAGAAGTCGTGAAGATTTTTATCAAGTTCAATGTTACAATTTTGGAAAATATGGCCATTATCAAACAGATTGTTGGTCCAAGAAGACCAATAATGAAGAAGGAAGCTCAACTTTCATGCATGAAGAAGAAAGAAAAGTGAGAACGACACTCTTTCTCGCTTGCAATGTTGAAGAAGTTACACATGACGAAGTATGGTACATCGACAGTGGCTGTAGCAACCAATGACTGGAAACAAGAATGTGTTCATGAACCTTGATGAATCAATTACAAGTGAAGTTCGAACTGGGGACGACAAGAGACTCTCAGTGAAAGGTAAAGGCACTACAACAAAAAACCCTTTTAATGACGGCTAAAAAGCGTCATTAATGATGAACTATGACGCTTTTTTTTCACAGTAACCGTTATGAAAATGAGTGTTATAAATATTTTTTAAAAGCGTCATAAAATAACCGTCATGAATAGATAATATGTATAGGCTCAATGTAGCACATTTATAACACTCATATTACTGAACTCATCACATTTATAACACTCAATACTGTACATATATATTACTTTCCAAAAACTTATCAATTCAATTTTAAAACAACAACTTTGAACTATATTCACAAGAAAACATCGAAATGTTATATCACCATCTTCATTACATTATCTCAAAATAGGGTATCCAAATACATATATTTACAACTACTACTTAAATGAATCCTCTAAACAAGTAACTACTTTGGCTTCAACTTGAGCACATCAAAACTGTCAACATCACGTGTAGCAAATTCCACCACTGCAATAATAGTTGCATCTTCATGTGCACCTGAGAAAGAAAATTATACTAGTTAGCTACAATTCCACCATGCATCTATAACAAGTATTATCAACACATTAAGATAACACCAACTTACAAATTTGAAAATAGAGAGAGCTCTATGAGCTAATCTTCAAAAACTTCAATGACTAAGGCATTAAAAACGAATATCAATGGTTCATGCTTTAAACCTCATCTTCTTAAATTTTAGTTTAACTAAAGGTAGAATTAGAACTACTAATTTTTCTTAAGTTTGAACAATCAAATTTATTGGATACTTGACCACAAAAGAATTAATAATCACTACAGCTAAATTCTTTCCAGAAAAGATGTTAGCTTAGGAGAAAACTTACTAACTGTTCCAGAAGTCAAGCTACACATACTTAGAGAGAAGTAAAATACTTACCGGTAGAGCCATCTTCTTCAATGTACTCATTGCCAAAGAGTGAAATGATTCATATTCAAGAAACTATTTGATACTATGACAGAAACTATTTACCATCTGGAAGAAGCCAAAATGCTTGCTAACACTTGTATCATATCAGAAAAAGCTTTATCTATTGATACCACATAAAAGTCCCAGTCTTCACCCAATTATAATATAATATGCAATTTCTTTTACTCCGTAATGCAAATATATCCATGTCCAAAATGAGAGAATTAGAAGAAAAAACTCTTAATTTTAATGCTTACCTCATGAACCCTTGGTCTATGGTGTCTAAGCTCCAGTAATAATTCCTTCCTTTCTATCAGGACTCCAAGTTCCCCATGCACAAATACTTGAGCTGCACTCAAAAGGATACAAAATTCAGCTCAAAAGAAGTCATAGTCAACTAAGAGTTTTTGCTTTGATTCTATACTCATGCACAAATACTTGTATGTTATCCCACTTGAGGACAGTCCAATATACCTAGATGCAGTAGCATTTACATGGTTAGCTTATCCATTCTACTATAGATAATGTAACATGAAAAAATAAGTTATGACGAACTCACTTATCACGGTTAGCAGCCGCTTTATTCCTGACTGCCTGTATTTTTTCTTGTCATTTAGAAGTGCTACAATCGATTCAACCTTCTTTCTTACATTTATTCCAGAATCCTTCCCATTAGGCTCAACATATGCGAAGCCTGAAAGGGACTTGATAAACATAAAGCAAGTAAATACAAAGTACTTAACAAAAAAATAACGTTCATCAGATTTTTCTATTATAGATGGAGAAGCTATACTGAAATTTTGAGATTCCAATAGCTCTTGTCACTCAATGTAAGATTAAAAATTATAATATTTCCTAACATTGAAGGATGATTTGGATATAAAAAATGATAATCCTATTTTCTAAGCAAATGTGACAGCTCCTGTCACTCTCTTTTCTTTTGTAGTGCGCCTAATAATTTCCTAAACAAAGCCTTAGGAATCCCGTTGGTAGGCACCAAATGTAGTTTTTAGTAACCAAACAGTCCCCCTTTTTTTAATGAAGATTACAACCAATCTTGTTCGGCGTTCCATTATTAATTTGATGTCCAAAAGCCAAATTAATAAAAGCAACTTACACGTATGAAACGATATTTATAGGAAAGCAAACATCTTTCTATTCTAATTTATGCAAGAAATATATATGACTGAGTTCTATTAAGAAGAAAGTATGTTTTTTTTACTGCAGGGTGGTGCCACAGGAATGGCATGCTCCTCCTAGTGTACGAGTTCATGCCAAACGGCAGCCTGGAGCAGCACCTGTTCGGCGGTGGGCCCGAGCGGCCCCCTTCCTGACGTGGGCCCACCGATACAACATCCTCGCCGGAGTTGCCTCGGCCCTCCACTACCTCCACAACAAGTACGACCAGATGGTGGTCCACAGGGACATCAAGTCCTCCAACGTGCTCCTCGACTCCAACTTCAACGCTAGGCTGGGCGACTTCGGCCTCGCCCGGGCCATCGACACCGACAAGACCTCCTACGCTTTTAATTTCTTCAAAATTAGGGTTAGGGTTTTGGAGTTGGGAGAAAGGAAGGAGAAGAAGAGGAGAGGAGGGTGTAAGGAAGAGGAACTGACCCATAAGGGCTTCGGATCCGAGGCCGGCGCCGGAACCGATGAAGCGGCGGAGGTTGCGGATCCACAACATCGACGACGCCGGAGGAAGGAGAGGGAGAGCGCGGAGAAGAGGACGAGCAGAACCCTAACGCTCCTCCTTCGCGTTCTTGTCGATCGCGTGCGCGACAGCCTCGAGCTTGTCCTGGAGGGCGACGAGGAGCGTGAGGCCCTCCTCGAAGATTTTGGATCTAGGGTTAGGGTTTTGGAGTTGGAGGAGAGGAGGGAGAAGAAAGGAGGAGAAGGAGAAGACCAGAATATTTTGGGGGAGAGGCGGGCTATAGCAAAGATTTTGCCAACAATTAAACTTAAAAAATATTACAAGTTTGCCACCGCTCTAAATTATTAATAACGATTTGTTTTATAAACGTTATAAAAAGCCCAGAATTAGCCTAAACCGTCATAGAAAAAAGGTATTTTGAACTTTGATGACGCTTCTTTATCAGCCGTCATGAAATCCACTTATCAAGCGTCATTAAAAGGGTTTTTGTTATAGTGAGGTGACATTCTTGTCCAATCAAAGAAAGGAGTAAAGCGCATCTCTAGCGTTTTCTATGTTCCTGGACTCAAGCACAATCTTCTGAGTGTTGGTCAGCTTCTATTGAAGGGATTCCAACTTCATTTTAATGAAGATCTGTGTGAGATAAAGACAATAATTGTGCTCTTATCACGAAGGTAAAGATGACACTAAGCAAGATGTTTCCTTTGAAGCTTCATTCTCAAATTGACTCATGCATGCATACTATC
Source organism: Iris pallida (assembly GCA_029216955.1). Lineage (NCBI taxonomy): Eukaryota > Viridiplantae > Streptophyta > Magnoliopsida > Asparagales > Iridaceae > Iris > Iris pallida. Next base: position 59,697 of record JANAVB010041794.1, on the reverse strand, counting down.
CAAGACAACTCGTGGCTATGGCATTTTAGATTTGGACATCTAAGTTTTAAAACTCTTTCACTCATGGCTAGCAAGAATATTGTTGAAGGCATGCCGAAGGTTGATATTCAAGAGAAAATATGTGAAGGATGTGTACTTGGCAAGCATCACAGAAATTCTTTTCCAATTGGAAAATCTTGGAGAGCATCACAACCACTTGAGCTTATACATTCAGATCTTTGTGGTCCAATGCAAACTACTTCAATTGGAGGTAATCGTTATTTCCTTACCTTTATTGATGACTATAGTAGAAAGACATGGGTTTTCTTCCTTAAAGAAAAATCAGAAGTATATGGATATTTCAAAAACTTTAAGGCATTGGTGGAAAAGGAAAGTGGCTTCCCATTGAAGACTTTGCGTACCGATCACGGAGGTGAATATGTTGGGCATGATTTTCAAACTTATTTGAAGGAACATGGAATTCGCCATCAGCTTACTGCTCGATACTCCTCAACAGAATGGGATCGCAGAGAGGAAGAACCGAACAATTGTGGACTTAGCTCGAAGCATGTTGAAGGCAAAAGGTATTCCTAATGACTTTTGGGCCGAATCTGTTGCATGTGCTATCTATCTTTTGAATCGTACATCATCTAAAAGTTTGCAAGACAAGACTCCTCAAGAAGCATGGAGTGATCATAAGCCAAGTGTGGCTCATTTGAGAGTTTTTGGTAGCATTGCTTATTCTCATATTTCAGATGAGAGAAGGAAGAAGTTGGATGACAAATCTAAAAAATGTATTTTCTTGGGATATAGTGAGCACTCCAAGGCGTACAAGCTATTTAATCCAATTAGGGATGTGAAATTTGATGAAGCAGCAACCTGGAATTGGGCTGAAAATGACACAAAAGGCAAAGTAGTCCATGAGGAAGAAGAAAAATGAGAACAAATCCAGCATGATGATGAGGTAAACACTCCACCTCTTTCTCCTCATTCCTCTCCATCTTCATCTTCTCCGTCTTCGAGTTCGCATTCTCCTCCAAAGAAGACAAGGAGCATACAAGAGCTATATGAAGCAACAAAAAATTTGGAAGAAAATTTGGCTAATTTTGCCTTATTTGCCGATGCTGATCCAATTACTTTTGAAGATGCTTCAAAAGAAGATAAGTGGAAGTATGCTATGGATCAAGAAATTGATTCTATTCAAAGAAACAAAACTTGGGAGCTTCTGAGCCTTCCAAGTGGGAAAGAAGCTATTGATGTGAATGGGTGTACAAGACCAAGCTGAATTCTAAAGGTGAAGCTGAAAAACACAAGGCTCGTCTAGTTGTGAAAGGTTACAAACAAAAATTTGGTATTGATTACCAAGATGTGTTTTCTCCAGTTGCCTGTCTTGAAACCATACGAATTGTTTTAGCTCTATCGGCTCAAAGAGGATGGAAGGTTTATCAAATGGATGTCAAGTCGGCATTCTTAAATGGTTTTCTTGAAGAAGAAAAAGTCTATGTGCACCAGCCACCTGGTTATGTAGTAGAGGGTGAAGAAGAGAAGGTATGTCATTTGAAGAAGGCTCTGTATGGGCTCAAGCAAGCTCCGAAAGCATGGTATAGTCGCATCGACAGCTATTTTTTGAAGACTGGATTCAAAAGATGTCCCTTTGAGCATACACTTTATATCAAAGAAGGCGATCAAAGTGAATTCTTAATAGTTTGCTTATATATGGATGATCTAATTTTTACTAGCAATACTACAAGCATATGTGATGAATTTAAGAAGGCATTGATGCATGAATTCGAGATGACTGACATGGGTTTACTTCATTTCTTTCTTGGAATTGAAGTCAAGCAAGAAGAAGATGGAATTTTTATTTCACAAAAGAAGTATGCCAATAATATTTTGAAGAAATTCAAAATGGAGGGTGCCATCCCACTTAGCACTCCAATGGAAGTTGGTTTGAAGTTATGCAAATCTGAAACTAAAAAAGATGTTGATGCAATTCTCTATCGTAGTCTTATTGGTAGTCTTATGTACTTGACTGCAACAAGACCGGATCTTATGTTCGTTGTGAGCATGCTTAGTTGATTCATGGAATCACCAAAAGGAGCCATTGGGATGCATGAAAAGGGTACTAAGGTATCTTTGTGGAACCATCAATGAAGGCATACATTACAAAAGTGTTGAAGATTCAAGGTTGATTGGCTATTGTGATAGTGACTGGGCAGGAAGTGTTGATGATTCTAGAAGTACTTCTGGCTATGTTTTTCATATTGGTTCTGGTGCAGTCTCATGGGCATCCAAGAAACAAAAGGTCATTGCTCTTTCAACAGTTGAAGCAGAATATATTGCTTTGGCATTAGCATCTTGTCAATCATTATGGATTAGATGGATCTTGGGTGAGCTCAAACATGAACAAGTTGAAGGTACAACAATGTTTTGTGATAATTCTTCAGCCATTTCTCTTACCAAGAATCCTATTTTTTATGGAAAAAATAAGCACATCAGGATCAAGTACCATTTATTCGTGATCTGGTTAAAGATGGTGATATTCATGTCATACATTGCAGAACAAAAGATCAAGTTGCTGATATATTTACAAAAGCTTGAAGTATGATATTTTCCAGAAGATGAAAGAAGAACTAGACATGGTGAAGATCTAGCTTAAGGGAGGCTGTTGGAAATATAAGCTAGAGAGTTAAAAGTTTTAATTAAAGAGAAGAAACACCCTATGTTATGTCATGTTCATATGCATGACAAGTTTCATTTCGGTTTCTTCATTTTCTATTTAACTTATACCTTTAATAAACATGTAACTTATGCAAATACATATGCTATATAAGAGCATCATCTTGTATCCATTTTCATCAAGCAAAATCAATAAACATTATTCCACTTCAATATTTTGAGTATCCTCTTCTAGTATTTTAGAAACAAGAGAACACATTCCCCTTGTGCTTTCACATCTCCTGAAGAAGTTTATCTCCATCATTTTTGGCTGCTATGTTCCATCAATCAGGATAGAACTTACTGGAACTCCCACCCGCGCCCGTGTGAGCGCGTACACCTCGCTCTTCTCTACCAAATTTGCATGCTTCAACCAGGGATCATACCACAAATCAGTGGAAGCCCCGATCTTCATGACCCGGGGAAATATTGTTTTATTACTTGCTGAGTTTGCAGCAAAGTTTTGAAGCTGACCGACGCATTACTATTATAGTTCAGTGCCCATAAGTTGTTATCTTTTACATACTTACTATGCATCCATTGAGCCCAAAGAGACTTGCCCGTAATGAACCTCCATGTCATTCGTATTGCCGCCGCTGCCTTCAATGTTCGTAGGAAGCACAGTCCCAGTCCCCCTTTGTCTTTTGGACGGCATAACATCTCCCATCGTATCGTATGAACTCCCCTGCGCCACAGGAAATCTGCACAAATTGTCTCTTTCTGACGTATGGTTTTTGAAGGCAACATAACAAATTGTAGCCAATACATTGCGATCCCTGTTATGACTGAGCGGATCAATTCTATCTGTCCTCCGAATGACAAATGTTGCGCGTGCCATCCCTCCGTACGCCGCTGAATATACTATACCATGCTTCGACACTCAGCTTCTCTAGCATAATTAATGCAGAGCGGAATGCCCAGATATTTACAAGCAAGGTGCCTCTCGAAATCCCAAGTATATGCGCGTACTCCTCCTGGTTTGGAAAGCGTTGATTGAAGAAGATGGAACTCTGGCCTTGATTTAATTGTAAACCCGTCATCTCTCCAAACTGTCTCAGCAGCATGTCCAGCGCTTCCAATCCCCTCCTTGATGGCTCCAAAAAGACGAGTAAATCGTCCGCATAAATAAGGTGTAAAACAACCGAATTCGGGAGACTCGTCACCCTCCACCGTTGGATCGAGCAAACGTGTGCACGGGCCCCATGCTGGCCCCCTGATCCAATGGTGTGTCGAGTGGGGGCTACACCTCTAGCTCAAGTGGCTAAGGTTTGAGGAATCGTCCCTGGTGGTTGTAGGTTCGAACCACGAGAGAAGAAATTAATTCCCGTGCAATGGATAATTAGTTAATTAATTAATTAATTAATTATATATATATATATAAGGGTCCGGATTCGATGCCCCGCCGCCCACCACCGTTGGATCGAGCGGACGCGCGCACGAGCCCCATGTGTCACGCCCCGGCCCGGAATCACCCGAATCATCGTTCGCAGCGGGCGTGATGCCGCACGAGCCTGGAGTTGCGCTCGTGCAAGGAAAGATGACAAGTTCTCAAATGGTTTTCTTCGAATTGATATTTGCAATGAAAGGAAAACAGAGTATATGAAACAATTCTCTTTATTGATATTCAACTGAGATTACAAAGGCTTTTAATAGCCCAACTTCATTTGCTAGGTTGGCTACAACACTCAGGTTCTCTCTTGCCCATAAAGGATTTTACCGTTCCATACATCATGCATTCTATATCTCGGCCGCATCAATCCTGTTGCAAGTCCGAGCGTCAATGCGATCGCACGCTTCAAACGCTACGACATTTCATGCCTCTGCGGGATCAAGCGAAGCCTCACCGCGAGCAATCCATTCCCTACACCCTACATGAAAGCTGGTGGAGGATCAGTACGTTCGTTCTCGCATGTACTGACGAAAAGCCCAACTTTCTAAACCGACATTTTCTGTATTTATGTTCATTCATGCAACTTAGCTTATGATCTTGCTATATTCTCCTTAGGTTCGATTTTATGGCATATTCGAAAGCGTAAAGCATGTTACCATGGTAAGCATGTTATTCGAATTGAATAGGGAAGTAGGCAAGCAATCTCGTGTTTGTTTCGTGGCACGACTTATTACAAGCATAGATGCACGTCCTTGTCACTACAACAAAAAGACCTATTAATGACGCTCGACAAGAAGTTTTAATGACGGCTGATACATAAGCGTTATCAAGTTGAAAAATACCTTTTTTCTATGACGGTTTGGGCTAATTTTGGGCTTTTTATAACGTTTATAAAACAAAGCGTTATTAATAGTTTAGAGCGGTGGCAAACTTGTAATTAATAAACTTCCAACAAAACCCTTCACACCCGATCATTTTCAGAGCTTCCCTCCTCTTCCTGAACCCTAAAATTTTCCTAAACTCTAATCTTCTCCTTCTCTCCTTCTTTCAACCTCCTAAATCGAAGAGAAAGAGAACCCCTAAATCAAAAATTACAGAAGGGAGGAAATGGAAGGACGGGAGTGCGTACTGTGGCGACGGCTACGGCGGAGGAGTGCCAGTGCGGAGGTGGCAGTCTGGGCGGCGCCAGTGCCCACCGGTGGCGGCGTGGCTCGCACCTCGGCGTGGCTCGCAGTGGTAGTCCTCGAGACATCAGCCGCAGCCCTCGGATGCAGTACCACGCCCTCTCTCTCGCTCAATCGGTAACCATCGATCCCTAATTTCTCCAATCTCTTGGAAAAACCCTAATTTTTTTCTTCCTCCGAACTTAGGGTTTTGTGATCTGATTGTGTTGGATTTTGTTCCAGGCGAATTTGGAGGTTGACATCGTCGACCTCCAATTGAGCCACAAATTAAGCTTTCTTCTTAGAACAAAGACTTCTTCTCTCAATCTCGCTCAAGGGAAAACAAAAAAAGAAGGAAGAAGAAAATATAGAGGACATTGTTGCCGAGGGGCTCCATCAAGCTAGCTCCAAAAGAGAATGGAGAAGGAGAACGTCGACGAGGAGAAGCACCATCATCACACGGAGGAGGAGAGTGCAGAGGAGGTCGACAGAGACTCCGAGGCCCATGACGACGATGACAAGCTCAGCAGGAAGTACAGCTGCACCTCTGCGGCATCTACCGAGGTGACTGAGATCGACGAGGAGGAGGATGAGGACAAGGCCTCCGTCATCCTCGGTCCTCATGTCCCCCTCAAGGAACAACTGGAGATGGACAAGGTGTGTTTTGATGTTAATTTTATTTCTCAATGTTCTTGTGCTTCCTTTTTTTTGTTCATGCTTATGGAATATATATGTCAGGACGATGAGAGCCTCAGGAGGTGGAAAGAGCAGCTTCTCGGAAGTGTTGATCTCAATGATGTTGGAGGTGTTATCAATGAACTTTCATCCCAATTTCTTTCTTCTATTGATTATATTTCATAGAACATGAAACTTTCATTAGCATAATTTCCTATAGAACACAACTTATTGTGTGTCGCTGCAAAATTTATTTTAGTATGATATATCCTCAGGAACAAATTACACCTTACTTAGGAGTTCCCTATTAAATCTTTTTTTATTGTTGTCATCCATAGTAATATATGTTGGTTCATAAAAACTTTATTTTACTTGTCTTGCACTTATTGAACAACTCATTGCAATATTTTTACAATCTCTAAGCTTCACTCTTCTTAATTCTTTCCGAATTTGAAGGGGTTGTCCTAATGAGCATAACAAACCTTTGATCTCAAGTTACAGTCTTCTTGTAAATATAATATTCTTGAAAAGAGAGAACTAGTTGCAACTTATGAACTTTTAGTTGAACTCTACAACCTGTTAGCCCTTTTGATTTTATTTGTTATGGGTTCTCTAATTAAAATTCGATAGATTTATTTTTTCGTTTTGATATAGAATATGATCGATTATAAATCATACAGCAACCAAGGATACTATTTGTTGGAATAGATTTCAAGTTGTGAAAGACACTATCCAATCTTTCCTTTACTGTGTGTGAGCCATATGTATAAAAAGAAATTGTTGACGTTTGTTATATCGACAGTTAATTATTGACTTTGAATCTTTTTATTTTAATGATGCTTCGATTGTTTAGAAAGGTTACTGCATGTTCACAGTGCTTTTTTAGCTGTTATGTCATCTTTATAAGGGATTGTTATATTTTTTTAGCTGTTATGTCATCTTTATAAGGGATTGTTTAGAAAGGTTACTGCATGTTCTCAGTGCTTTTTTTACCTGATTTTCGAACTCTCTAACTACATAAAAATAATTTCATGTATACTCATGTTTCCTATTGTTTTATATATACTCATGTTACTTTTTTTTTTAATTAGGAAGACTAATATTTAAACTGAGACACTGTGTACCACCACGTGGCCATATAGAGGTATAGCCATGGCAAATAGTGAAGAATTCGACTCTCAAACACCACATCCTGTTGTTATTTTCATGCCTGAGGTATTTTGTTTATCAACACTTTTTACTTTGTGCTTCAACCACTAAAGATGGTAGTTCTTGACCACATCAATTTGTGAATGCAGGGATCAGGAACACACATGGGAAGTACAATGAGATTGGGGTCCCGGATAACATTTTTCAAAAATCCTGATTGTGTCACTTCAAAGCTGTAAGCTTTTTCTTCTACCTACTAATCTATTCTCATACAATTTAGTTTGAAAAATATAAAATTGCTGGAGATATCCTTTCAGTTTGTAAATGCCATTCCTTTTTGTTCTGTCTTAATGTGTCGAGGAGATGAGTGTGATTCCATACACTTCATCTAAGGCCCTTTTTTAGACTACGGGAACTTTGAGAATGCTCCTAAATTGCACCAATTAAATTGCACCAAATTACATTCAGGCCCTTTTACTACTACAGGTAGGTATTTTAATTCTTTTTACCCCTTGTTTCTTTCATGTCGATTTAATTTTAGATTCAATGTATATGAAAGTATTTTACTACATGATCCTCAATTGCTAGTTTCTTGTTGGAAACTTGGTACCAACTCTTAAGACATGAGGTGGTCTTTTGGTAATATTTTTTTTTATCTTTTTGGGTTTTGCTACGTGATGCCGACAGTTTTGATGTGCTCAAAGTTGAAGCCAATGTACTAATAGTTTTGAGGGTCTACTTACTAGTAATAGTTGTAAATATATGTATTTGGATGTCCTATTTTGAAAAAATGTAATGAAGATGGTGATATATATTATGTATATTTGTAAATGGATTAAATGGTACTCTATGACATTTAGATGTTTTCTTGTGAATATGGTTCAAAATGAATGTTTTGAAATTGAATTGAGCAACATTGAGCATTGATCTATAATTTTTTGGAAAGTAATATATAAATGTGCAGATTGAGCGTTATAAATGTGCTGAATTGAGTCTATAGAGATTATCTATTCATAACGCTTTCAAACTACGCTGAAAATAAGTGTAGCAGAAACTCATCATATTCATGACGGTTATTTTATGACGCTTTTAAAAAACATTTATAACACCCGTTTTCATCACGCTTTCTTTGGAAAAAAAAGCGTCATGGTTGGTCATTAATGACGGTTTTTAGCCGTCATTAAAAGGTATTCTGTTGTAGTGTGTACTGACGCAAGGTGAATACGTCCCATTCCTTCCCTGTTATGTTGTAAGTGCTCTCTAAGCAGGATCTATGTGCGGGACACATATGTGTCTGTACTTTTAACCCATCGTTCCTTAACTATATGAAATGGTCGTTGGCGTATTCGCGCCAAAATGGACTAAAGACGTTTCTCTTTATCTTTTCTTTCTTTCTTTTTCTCTCTTTCTTTTCTTTCTTTCTTTTCCTTCTTTCTTTTATTTCTTTCTTTTCTTTCTCGAATTTGGGTAGCTCGGCGCTTCACGAGTTGGGTTGCTATCCCAAACAACCTAAGCTTACTGCGTGCATACCATCATTTGCGGCTTTTCACATCTCGCTAAGCGGTTGCTAATCGCCTTACAGATGTGCGCCTATCAAAGATTATATCCCTCCTAGGCCGAACGATCCCGGTGCCCTGGCGCAGCCCGTTCGGAGGGAACGTTCCGTGCACGGAAGATTATCAGAATTATCTCAAGTCCATTCGACCATGCAACGCCCTATTTTCAAACAACCAAACATAGTCTTGAGCCCGAGACTCAGACTTTATCAAACAACCAAACATAGTCTTGAGTCCGAGACTCAGACTTTATTATCTCGTATTTCTTCTATTAACTTTCTATGTTCTTACATTTTATACTTTATTTCAATGTTCAATGGCATCATGCCTCAACTCAATGTTTGTCAACCGAACGACCCGAAGGTCCCGAACACCTTTTGAGGTATCATGTCATATCCGACAGTTCCACCACATTCATGCCATAACTGTATTCTTTCACAACGAAGCCATCTTTTATGATCTCGTGCACGTAGGCTGTTTCGACACATTTATCATCTTTTTCCTCGTGTCGTGCACTTGGTGCACGCATCGAAGCCGTATTTCTATGTTCTATGACTTAGTGTTCAATGTTTGTGGCTTGCACGCTAGGGCGCTCGCCTATTGTCTTTCAATGTGCTAGTATTTCTAACTCGTACACGAAGGCACGGAATGGATCATACACGAAGGCACTCGCCGAATACAGTTATCCCATGTTCTTGCGGCTTGCACACCGAGGCGCTCGCCTTTCCGATCTCCAATGTTCCATACCGACTCGTGCATTTGATGCACGTTTCATTTCAATTGTTCTAACTAGTGTTCGACACACACTATGATTTATCTTTCGATCGGACCACGCCCGTGGCATCGATAGGTCAACTTAACATACAGTGATATATTCTGACTTAGGCATGAAGAGTAAAAAGAAGAGTCAATCCTCCCACCTTGAGTCGATAAGTCTTGTCGTTTCACCGAGCCGAAGCGGCTCGATTTTATAACTTTGTTGCACGGCCACTCTCCTAACTTAGCCATTCGAGCACTTCGTGCTTTATTGAATTATACGTCCGATTTGACTTACCGTGCCAACGCCTCTATCCGTCGCAAGGCGACGATTGGTTTCGCGGACCCCTTTCTGAATAAGGCAAAATGTCGACCTCTAATATTTCAGTGTAAACGTATAGCCTGCACATGAAATCAACTAAAATTAATACTTGCATCAATTCGGACTTGCGCCTTGGTCGATTCAATTTTTAGAATCTTCGATCCGTCTCAACGCACTTATCCTTCGGGGCAACGCAGCGCTTCGCATCGATTCAACTCGATGCATTTCTTTTGGGACAATACAACTCTTCGCATCGACTTAGTTCGATGCGTTGCTCGGGACAACTTAACTCTCGTATTGATCCGCATTAATACATTTCATTCGGTCAACGTGACTCTTTGAGTCAACGTCTCAGCGTAATGCGCCGTACGGAGCGGGGCATTACACCACGTTGGCCCCCTGATCCAATAATGTGTCGAGGGGGGGAGGCTACACCTCTAGCTCAAGTGGCTAAGGTTTGAGGAATCATCCATGGTGGTTGTAGGTTTGAACCACGAGAGAAGAAATTAATTCCCGTGCAATAGAGAATTAATTGGTGCGAATGCGGTGCGGGTGCGGTTCCAGGCAGGCTAGACGCAGGTGTGGTCTTTTGGACCGAGTGCAAGGGCCATTGGGTCGGCTATGGGCGCATGCGCGCCGCACACACACACACCACACACCACACACACACACACACACAACACACACACACACACACATGAAATGATAATTGTGTCAAACGCTCCCACTGGGAATCGATTTCCTGAACACTTGGGCCACATGCCTCACAACTACCACTAGGCTAGTGATCATTGGCTTCGTGTGTGTGTCTATATACAGAACATGACTTAATCTTTGTAGGTCTTCCCGGCACTTAACATAACAGCGGAACCGCCTTACCCTCGGGAAAGACAAAAATGTGTGTATGTGTGTATATATATATATTTTTTTGTGTGTGTGTATATATATATATATATATATATGTATATATATATATATATCATGATAAATGGGAGCTTGTGTCTTCAAATCAAGCTGCCTTTGTTAAAGGTAGAACAATAGCAGATAACAACATGTTGGCACACGAAATGGTAGGAGATTTCAACAGACCAGGAGGGCAGAAGGCTTGCATATAACTCGATCTCCGAAAAGCATATGATACAGTCAGCCGGGATTTTGTTTATCACATTATGCGAGCAATGGGATTAGATCGAGCATGGGTTGAACGGTTTCGTGAGTGTATTACTACACCTACGTTTTCTATCCTTATCAAAGGCATGTTGTATGGATTCCTGAAGAGTAGTAGGGGACTACGTCAGGGCGACCCCCTGTTGTTGTACCTTTTCACCTTAGTAATGGAATATTTCTCCTACCTTATGGACGCGGCTATCTTCCACTTGCGGATTATTCCTTTACATAAGAACGTTTCACCCCCGATATCACATCTTATATATGCCGATGACTTGCTCGTATTCATGTCACAGAGGAGGGAGGGATTGGTGGATCTGTTAAGCTTATGACAGTTTTTGGGAAGCACTCATGGTTACAATTGAACCGGGACAAAAGTAAGGTATACTTTAACTTACACTGTCTGGATATGGAAGCGCAGGCAGCGACGCTTGGAATCAAGAGAGGGAAATTGCCAGTTAAATATTTGGGAATTCCTTTACTTATTAATTCTGCAAAGAATACTGATTGTCATAACATGATAGATGTCACGCCCCAGAACCAGAATACGGGAGAGCGGGGGACATACACAGCCAGCTACGTACATTGAAGTACAATCCACCTCGCAATACGGTCATGACTGTCTAGATGCATGAGGGTTATCCACAAGCCAACAGTCTTTTATGGTTAAGAACAAGCCTAGTGTCTCAATCTCAAGCAAGCAAATAATTGTTACAAGATGTTAGATCATCAGACATACAAAGTAAGGCATCCCAAACATTATATATTTAGATGATCATGAAGCTAGACATACAAAATACGAATATTAGGATTTGCCAATCATGTAACAGCCCTTTGCAGACAGAAATTTAAGTTTCAACACGAGCTAACACTTGCTCGACGGCTAAACACCTCAAAAGAATAATTTATAATTGAGAGGGAGAGCAAATAAGAAACCAACTTGTTGCCAGGATTACGCTTGGTGTTCACTACCTGGCTGGAAGGCGGGTATATCCTCGAGTGCTACTCCAAAATCTGGCCATAAAAAACCAGCTGGGTCAGACCCCATAAAGAGCAAGTGCCACAAGGAAGGCTCCACTTAGAACTAAAACCAGTATATAATAAAAGAAGAACTGATAAAAGAGCATAGTTAAATAACATGAAAGACTGAGTTAACATAAACATAAGCTTGCAGGAAGAGAACAAGAGGTGGAATATAATTCCCATGTTAATCATGAGATAATTCATTCAAGCACGGCCAACCAAGTCCTATGGCTTACTATTGTTAGCTAACTATGGTTATCACAAGCTTGGTTACTAACAAGATGCCATAAGATGTTCCCGCAGTTACAAGCCCTGCAGACTATTCAGGTTATCCAGGCAAGGGTTACAAGAGTTACAAAAGTTATCAATATTACTGGTGTACTTTAGTACTTATGATTCAAGAAGTACAAAACATGACAGTGTGCTGGAAATGTGCCCTACTCATCGGCAGGCTACAAGTCCACAGGGTGGCCGAGATAACGGGATCGCCTGTAACTGGAAAATCTCTCTATATGAACTACTGATCAATCTAGTCATTAACCTAGTCAGATTAGTTCTGAATCCCTGACCGTGGTAATCAGGAATCCATGTCATAGACATGATGCAAGACGAGACATGTAGCTTATACAGGCACGCAACTTGCGCTGCGCGTGTGGGCAAAAATGCCCACGATGCAAGCACGACGCGCGGCAAAAATGCTGCGCACAGCACTATTCATCGTTTCGACAACACCAAAAGGTGTGGGGACCATGAACACGAAAATGACATAACTTTTTCATACGAAGTCGAAATCAAGCGCTTCAAACTGGGTAGAATTGAATCTCCCACAACATGGAACCATTAGTTTTCTAAAATAACAAAGTTTAAGAGATCAAAACCAAAAAATAGAAGAAACTATAAACTTAGATCTACAAAAATGTAACCATCAAAACCAAAATCTCCAAGTTCTAAAGAGGCATAGAATCAAGCAAGGAAGACAATAGAACAATAAAATTTGAGATCCATCATGAAACAAGTTGCACTTGCCTAGGGCTTGGTAGGTGGAGGAGTAAATGAAGAAGATGAAGAACTAATGAGAAATAATGGAGGAGAGAGGGGGTTTTTTACAAACACTTCTCATCCTAAACCAAAACAAACCAAGTCAAGCCAAGCCAAGCCATGCTGAACCAAACCAAATTAAACTAAGGCAAGATTAAACCAAGACTAGGCTAAGCAAGACAAGTCAAAATATGGATCACCTGACAAAAGTCAGAATTTTGTACACGTGTATTAAAAATATGTATAACAAAAAATGGGAGTGACAATAGAATATGCGTAGCGAAGCACGGAAGGCTGGCATGCACAGAATCTATCCTTCGACGGTAGAATCGAATTGGTCAGATCGGTCATCTCAGCCATTGCCCGGTACTGGCTTCATGAAATCATGCTCCCGACGGCTACGATTATGAAAATTGAGAAGATATGTGTGAAATTTGTGTAGTGAGGAGGGATTCACTCGATTAGTTGGGACGTCATGGGTCGGACCAGAGAGGAGGGTGGTGTAGGATTATGCTCTCTACGTGTACTCAGGGAGGTAGCGACACTGCGAATCACGTGGAAGTTCCTGACAGAAGACTCATTGTGGGCCCGGTGGTTGCGGAGCAAGTATGTCAAAGGAGGCTGCTTTTGGATACTACAACACAATAATAACGCATCTGTTACTGTCACGCTCCGATTCCGTAGAATCGATAGTCGTCCCCCGGGCGTGATGTCGTACGAACTTAAATTGCGCTCGCACAAGACATAGTCATAAGGTTATCCGAAACACAACAACATGAGAATGCGGAAAGTAAATTGAACACATATTATAAAGGAAACTTAAGCTTTATTGATAATGAACATCATTTTACAGACTCGATACAAGGGCGCCGTGCGGGCTTTTTGCAAGCTGACTCCATTACAAAATGCACGTTGATGAGATAGCCATTTGATACATTTCATCTATTGATTATACAACCAGTATTACAAAACCACATGGGATGGTGGAAAGTCGCTCCATCTGTCTTCTGATCTTCAACAGCGGAGTCTTCAAAAGGGATTGGATCCAAGCTTCGACTGCACGGACCAAGCTTCAAAACAAACGAGCGTTGCCTCCCTTCACGTGGCACGCTCCTCCGATTTATCGTACCTGTAAGAGAGAGAGCGATCAGTACAATCAACATGTACTGGCGAGTGGCTAATTAATTTTCAGGCTCTCATTTGGTTCAAGAATTTAGATAAAAACTATACGACTTTCTTTTAGTGATCTTTCTAGCCATCCTAGATATTTTCATACGAAGCATTTTGACGAAACATATATAAACCAAGTAAGTTACACCAGAATTTCCCTCGACAGAGCGTCGTGCAACATAAAACTTACCATCACCTTCCCTGTTAGTTGATAACAATTTATATCAAGTGTTTGATGTGGAGGTCACTGGCATTAACTAGCCATCCTAGATATTTTCATACGAAGCATTTTGACGAAACATAAACCAAGAAAGTTACACCAGAATTTCCCTCGGCAGAGCACGCCATGCAACATAAAACTTACCATCACCTTCCCTATTAGTTGATAATAATTTATATCAAGTGTTTGATGTGGAGGTCACTGGCATTAACTAGCCATCCTGGACATAGCCTGGTAAACGGGACCCTTGCAACGCAAGTAGCGAGCTCCGATGCAAGTCCCCGTACTACCGATTGCCTATTACCCAGCTCGGCTATAACTTGTTTCTTTCTAGGCCGAGTCGGTCCCGTGGCCCCGGTTGTCGCTCGAAGAAACCATCGCCCTTGTCGACAAGTTGTCCACGACCGTGATAAGTTAACAAGATATATTTTAGGGTATCGTTGGGGCTTGTTATGAAATCGATCCATTTACTTGGTTGTTTTGCATGCCTGAAATAATTCTATCCCTTTTTCTACACATCTCATCTTTCTCTTCTAGAACATAGGATTTGTATTTTTCAAGTGAATCATTCCAATTCGATATCATTACTCGAGTTCTCATTTTTGAAATAGAGGGTCGAGACGAAGGAGGTCAGCCACTCACCTTAGTATTTACTTGAGGCGAGAAACTGGTTGGCCGCGCTAGACGTTGCCTACGCGATCACCTGAAATCGCACAAGCAACCGATTAGAACACTGTGTTATTCAAGGAAATTCGATACGAATACGAAGTTCAAAACGCAAGCCATGAAAACCATCGAAAACATTCACGAAAACGTATTCAGAAAACCAAAGCCAAAGAAGCAATTGCGACATGAAAAGTAGAGCAACGGGAGGTCTCTCCCTACTCAGCCGCAGAGTCTATCCTCGAGGTGCAACCCGCTGAATATGGGTCTTGGTTGCGAAGAAGCCATTCCATAACAGGGAATGGATCTTAATTCAACCGTTCCCGTTCGATCGATTCGATCGATCCCGACCTATCGGTCCCGACCGAGTCGATAGCGACAGTGTTCCTTTCTCGCGCACCCCGTGGACGAGAAATGGGGCACGATGTAAGGACGGGACACTACACCATAACCAACTAAGAAAAAGTTTCCATGAAACTTAAGAACAAAATCTACCTCTATGAAAATAATGAAGAAAACTTTTCCTTCATCTTTGATTCGAATTCCCATGTCGACTCTTCCGCCGCATGGTTCCTCCAGAGTATGCGAATGAGAGGGATTGCCCGATTTCGCAGTAGCTTATCCTTGCGTTCTAAGATTTGAGCTGGCTCTTCAATGTAGGATAAGTCGGACTTCAGCTCCAGCTGGCCAAAATCTACCATATGGCTAGGGTCGTGCACGTACTTCCGTAACTGAGAGACGTGGAAGACATTGTGCACACCTTCAAGCGCCGGCGGTAGGACAATTTTATAGGCCACTGGGGCGACCCGCTCGAGTATTTCGAACCGCCCAAGGAATCTCGGACTCAACTTTTCCTTCGTACCGAACCGAGTAACTCCTCGCATGGGCGACACCTTCAGGAACACGTGATCGCCCTCCAGGAACTCAAGTGGTCTTCGATGGGTGTCGGCGTAGATCTTTTGTCGACTCTTTACAATCTTCAGTCTTTCCCGAATTAGCTTGACCTTTTCCACAGTCTGTTCCACCAGCTCCGGGCCGAGTATCTGCTGTTCTCCGACTTCATCCTAGCAAATGGACGATCTACACCTCCAGTCGTACAAAGCTTCATACGACTCCATTTGGATGCTGGACTGGTAGCTATTGTTATATGCAATTCTGTCAGCGGTAGATGGACGTCCCAGCTTGATTTGAAGTCAATTGCGCAGAGTCGTAGCATGTCTTCGAGAATCTGATTAACGCTCTCCGTTTGGCCGTCGGTCTGAGGATGGAAAGCTGAGCTGAACTGCAACTTGGTACCAGCGCCGACTGAAGGCTACTTCAGAATCGCGACATGGACCGTGAATTCCGATCAGAGACGATGGATACTGGAACTCCGTGCAGCCGTACTATCTCGTCAAGATAAATCTGCGCCAGGCGATCAACGCTCCAAGTAACTTTCATGGCAATGAAATGCGCTGACTTGGTTAGTCGATCGACGATGACCCAGATGGCGTCGTTCTCCCGTGGTGTCTTCGGCAGGCCAACAATAAAGTTCATAGTGACATGATCCCATTTTCACTCTGGAATAGCAAGGTTCTGCATCTCCCCGTCCGGTCACTGATGCTCAGCTTTCACCTGCTGACTGGCCATGCATTGTGACACGAAGTGCGCCACATCTCTCTTCATCCCGTGCCACCAGAAGGTCGTGTGGAGGTCCTTGTACATGTTGGTACTGCCTGGATGCAAGGTATATTTCACATAATGCGCCTCCGACAATATCTCCTTTCGTAGTTCTGAATCATCCGAAACACATAGTCGGCCATTCAATCTCAGCACGCCGGTCTTATCTTCCTCAAAGTCGGTCGCACTACTTGTTGAAATTTGCTCGCGCATTTTCTTCAGGTACGGATCATCCTTCTGAGCGGTCTTGATCTTTTCCAGCAAACTCGGCTCTAACTGCAGTTGCGCCAACCGTACATGAAGTGTCCCGTCCCGCTTAGTCAATCGGAGGAATCGAAACGCCGACGGCGTTCGGACTTAGCCTTGCAACGACTTGATCGGAGGCTTAGGCTTCAACTCTGGCCTTAGGCTTCGACTCGACCACCATATGTAGATAACTCCAATTTACGATGCAACTTGATTATGATTATACATATCATGTGTGGTTCGCGAAAATTTATCCCAATATGCTCAATCGAAAGATGGCGACCAGTTTAGTTAGGATAAGCGATTTTGGTCATTTCCTATAAATTCTGATTCTGTTACTGATGTGACCGAATTGTCTCACGTGTGCTGTTCACATTTGTGGTTCTTGTGTGTTGCTTGCGTACATTTGCTACAAGTGTCCAATCAAAACTTGACAACCTTCTTAGTTAGGATAAGTGAGTAATGGCCACTTCAATATTATTCTGATTCTCTTACCCGTGCGAGTGATGTTGAGTGGGAGTTGTGACTTGTATAAATTCATCACTCCCTTACATAGCTGCAGTCTGTAACAAATACTACATCTCTGAGTTATCGCACTAAGTAACTTCAGCAAACATGGTCAGTAGTACTGTTCTTTATTATTTCTTTCCTTAAGTCCTTAGTTAATCTTACTTGATGATCAGCAGGTTCTGACATACATATAATCACAAATACTAATCACTTGTAATTTCCATTCTGATTAGAGCGGAGTGCAAGGGAACAACATCAACCTTTCTGGCAACAGTACTGGAAACAATATTGGAAATGTCGACAACTCTGGAAACGGGATTGGAAATACTGTCACCAAAAATTTAGCCAAATGAATAATCGGTCACAGCTGAGCTTTCTCCATATCGAAGGGCTACTGGAGAGATGGGGATGCTTAAATGTAACCATATATTATAATTGTATCAATGAATGAATGTTAAATAAGCCCTGCCACTCACTCAAGTATGAGTTGGTGGTTTGGGTTATGCATCTGTATGCTTGCATGCTTGATTACATATATGAATAAGGTTTGTGAGTACATCATGGATTTATTCGTGACTGACTGGAAAGTGCAACACCGGCTTTCTCCATAACTGTTTTCATACTTAAGCAGTCTTCAACACATCCTTAAATATTCCCTCAATTTGAGGACTCAAAACTAAATATTCCTCTACTATTTTCAATTTCTCAATATTTTACAAATCCAACACATCAATCCTAAAACAATAAAAAAAATTATTATTTATTTCTACACAAATTCATTTATTTACAATTATTCTAATATAATTATATACACTATATTATTGTACATTATTTATGAAGAAATTTTTCTATAGATAAAAAAAAAAAATTGAAGTTTTGTGGAGGATCCCAAGTTCGTAAAAATAGTTGGAGAAGTCCAACTCGCCAGACCGTCCAACGTTTTCGTAGCACATTTTTACGACAAATTAGTTTTTGCACTGAAATTCCACAATTCTCCCATCCATTTTTATTTTATTTTAATACTCTTCTTGTTTATTCTTGCATTTTTATTTATTATAAGAAAAAGAGGATATAATTTTAGGAAAAATGTTGAGATGTCTTGAATCCTATATATATATATATATATATATATATATATATATATATATATATATATATATATATATATATATATATATATCCCTTGTAACTGATCCAATTAGTTAGCAACTTGAGAGTGTTGGCACCATCGACCCCACTATTGTCACATTCCGATCTCGTCGGACCGAAAGTCATTACTGGACGTGATGTCATACAAGCCTAAATTTGGCCTTGAACATGACAAGAACAAAACACGGTCAATATCACAACTCAAAGGCAAGTCATTGCAGCGGAATAAACAGAAAAGTCGATAGGCAGGATATGAAACAAGATTCTCTTTTATTGATAATTTATAACAAAATTAAAATGGTAGTAGACCAAAGAACAACTAATTACAAATACTAAATCTCAATATAATATCGATGCCACAAGTCTTATAACTCATGCAACTAATACAAACCAACGATGTTTCATGCAATATGTCTTGAATAAACAAAAGACATCATCTCTAGTCGAACAGTGCTAGTTAACCAAGCTCCAACACTTCCATGCAACTCTTCGCACCAGTGGGGTTGGAGGTCTGTACATTTCATGACATGTATGTGTATACAAGCATAAATTTGTCATACAACAATTGATATGACCCAATACTTATCATCATTACTATCATTACAAATATATCAATAATAATAAATACATGCACTACAAATGATTTTTCTTGACGATTTTTTTACCTGCGAAAGGGATGTTCTTGACGGTTCTACGTCTATCATCTAGGCCAGAGTCAATAAAATTCTCTACTTGACAATTTCTGGTTATGCTTTATTGACTGTTTAAAATCGTGAAGTAAAACAAAATTCTTAACGATTTTTTAAACCATCAAAAAAAATACCAGAAATCGTCAAGAAAATAGGTACTTTTCTTGACTCTGATCTAGATGGTGGTTTAAAATCTTGACGGTGAAAAACCGTCAAGAAAGTCTGATTAATAAAAGAAATTTGTGCAAAATTTATGTTTATAATTATATTTTATTTGCTTTCCTTTGCCTATTACCGAACAAATACACATAATGTTAACATAGTAGAAATGAACATTTCCAAAAATGGTCTTCTTTATTAAAAATATATAGTTGTAAGTCACAAACATTGAAGAACCGTATAAAAAAACTAAAAGTTTTGTGAAACTACAACGTTGTTAATTTAGCAATATTCTATCTCGAATGTTATCTCCCGCATAGCTGGCTTTCCCTTCTCCATAACTTCGCTCTTGAATTCCTGACTTCTCTTTACACTAGCTCCATAATATATCTTGGTATCAGTTTTACCTATAATGTCCTGTTGCATTTGTTGGGTTTTGGTCTTTTTTAAAGTGAATTTTAGTCCCACATCGGCTAGACCAAAGGACTTGTATCGCTATATATTAGCTTTGCTAGTTTAGAGATGCACATGTGGTGTGGAGGTGCACATGGGTGTGCCATGTGGGGTTATTTTTCTAATGGGAAAAAGGCTAAATCAAAAATTGAAAGCATTCATGCTTTTTGCTCTTGGAAAATTTATTTCCATGGGAGCTAAGTCCCGTAGGGGCTTAGCGACTCGGACTCGGATTCGGACTTGGACTCGGGCTCATAGGCTCATGAGGCGTAATGTGGCATTTTGTTGGCGCACTTTGCACTTAGCAGGGCCTATATAAGGCATCCTCTCTCTCAGAAGGCTAGAAACATACAAGTAATAGAAGCCGCTACAGAAAGTTTACGAAGTGTTTTTTAACACAAGTAAACAGAAAATTCAGAAGTGTTCTTTAATACAGTTCTGATCGGAATTTGCTTGCAAATTCCAGCAGCCTTCGAGAGAGAGAAAAGGTGCCGCACCAGCATTTGCTTTTGCACGGGAGTTCGTGTCCATCCGAGGAGTTAGAAGAGCAGGAGTGTTCCAAGTTCTCCGACGAACTTGCTGGTTCTTGGAAGCTGTTCGTGTAGGGCGAATAAAGCTTTGAGCAACGGTAATTATTCACCCCAGCAGGAGTTCTTCCATCTTTCGCCAGTCATCTTCTTTATTGCTGTCAGTAATTCTGATTGTATCTTCTTTTTAGAAGTACTACGATCGATTGCTGTGGATTATGAAATCTTTTTAGATTCTCGTAATACTAAAACGAGATCTTTTTATATCTTCGTTATACTCGCGCAACCTTTCTAGAAGTGTTGTGTTGGAACATTGTTTTTACAATTTTTTCATTTTTTCAGTTTTCCATCGAAAAATTGTGCCCCGACAATAAAATCTCAAAGCTTTATTGCTACGATGGAAAACTTTAATGCTTCACTCCTCAATACTGACTTTTGTAAGTTAGAAAAGTTTGATGGAGAGCATTATCAAGTCTGGAAGAGGAAGGTTTATCTCACTCTTCAACTAAGAGACGTTGATCACGTGCTTCTTGAAGAGGAACCTACCATTCCAGATACTGGGTCTGCTGCCGCAATCACTACGGCTACTAAATTTCAGGCCAAGTGGAGAAGGAAGAATAGCATTTGCAGGCTGCTTATCCTGAATGCTATGGAGGATTCCCTAGCAGAATCCTACAGTAAGAAGACTATTGTCAGAGATATATGGGAGTCTCTGGAGAAACTGTACGAAGAAGACAAGAATATGAGCAAGATATTTGTGGTTGAAAAATATCACAAATGGCTCTTTGAGGACGAGAAGTCCATGTTGTCGCAGGTAAAAAAATTTCTGAAGCTGCGACAGAAGTTGGAAGACGAGGCGATGCCCCTCCCTGACAAGTTTTTTGTTGGAGAAATTGTCTCAAAGCTCCCCGCTGGGTGGAGTAAGTTCTATGCAAACATGCATAGGAAGAAGCTTGAGATCAGCCTTGAAGATCCCTTGCAGGAAATCTATGTTGAGGACCAAATGCGGGCTCAACTGAAGGTGGACGCACTGTCCAAGCAATTGGCTAACGCCAATCTGGTTCATACCAAGGAACCAAGGGAAAGCAGGCGGCTTCCCACAGCAAGAAGAAGGACCCTAACAATTTGAACGTGAAGGGGACATCCTTCAAGCGAAAGAAGGCAAAGTCCCAGATGCCTTGTTTCAAGTGTGGCAAGAAGGGCCACTTCAAAAGTGAATGCCTAGTCTAGGACTTATCTCCAAGTGTGGGGGTAAGGTAGAGAAATGTGAAGTTTGTGCTCAAACAAAGATCACAAGGAAACCCTTTCCTCGGGTTAATCGAAGTACAGATCTTCTGGAGTTGGTATACTCCGATATCTGTGACTTCAAACAGTTCTCTACAAAGGCTGGGATGAAGTATTTCATAACCTTCATCGATGACTTCTCAAAGTATGCGTTCCTCTACTTGCTGAAGGTTAAAGACGAAGCATTCGAAAAGTTCAAGGAGTTCAGAGCCGAAGCTGAACGGCAGACTGGACAACAACTCAAAAGAATAAGAAGTGATCGAGGTGGGGAGTACAGGTCTTATGAATTTGCATCGTTCTGCAAAGAACATAGAATTGTCAATGAGACTACGGCTCCGTACTCTTCTCAATCAAATGGAGTAGCAGAGAGGAAGAACAGAACGTTAACAGAAATGATTAACTCAATGTTGTTGACTGCTGGCCTTCCTAAATGCTACTGGGGAGAAGCTGCATTGACGGCCACTTTTATTCTAAATAGAGTGCCTCATGTAACTTCAGACGTTACTCCTCATGAACTCTGGTTCAAGGTCAGACCTAACTTGAATGTAATTCGAGTGTGGGGGTGTCTGGCGTATGTCAAGCTTCCAGATCTGAAGATTCAGAAGCTTCGGACAAGGACTACTAAGATGATCTTCTTGGGGTATGCCGAGAAGAATGATGCTCGGAGATTTCTTGATATTGAGTCAAATCATATCATTGAATCTCGCGACGCAGAATATTTTGAAGACAAATTTGCAAGGCACAAGAATATTGTTCTTGCGGATATACCGGAGAACATTGAGGGTGCGCAGGAAACTGAAGTCTTCAATAAAGATGTAGTCCAAGAAGATGTTGTTGTTGAAACAATGATTGAACCAGAACAAGCTGAGCCGTCAGCTAAGCGTATGAGGAGGCCGAAGGACTTCGAAAGTGACTTTGTCATCTATCATGTGGAAGCCGATCCGCTTACCTATGATGAGGCGATCAAGACTAGAGATGCGGTTTTCTGGAAGGAGGCGATTGACAATGAAATTGATTCTATCACCTCAAATAACACTTGGGTGTTTGTGGATCTTTCTGAAGGAGCGAAATCCATCGGATGCAAATGAATCTTCAAGAAGAAGATGAAAGCAGACGGAACTATTGACAAGTTCAAGGCTAGGTTGGTAGCCAAGGGGTTTTCTCAGAAGCAGGGGATTGACTACTTTGACACGTATGCTCCAGTAGTCCGGATGACCACAATCAAAGTGTTGATTGCTCTTGCAGTAATACATAAGATGGTAATACATCAGATGGATGTGAAAACGGCTTTCCTAAATGGCGAGCTGACCGAAGAGATATACATGCAACAGCCAGAGGGATTTGTCGTCAAAGGTCTTGAAGACAAAGTCTGCAAGTTGGTGAAATCTTTGTACGGTCTTAAACATGCTCCCAAGATGTGGCATGAGAAATTTGATAAAGTTATAAGGTCAAATGGCTACATGGTCAGCGAGACGGACAAGTGTGTTTACACGAAGTTCGCTGGATGTAAGCCCCATGAATTTCAGGGTTTATTTTTAATTTTCTGAATGAATTATTTTCGATATATATATTATTATTTAAATTGTTTTGATCATTAATGTTCCTTCCCGTGACTTTGACTTCTAGAGCGTCAGGGATGCCAATCTCTGTAAACTCTCTTCACGAGTTTTGAAGTAGACGAGATTATCTTCGTTTTGATATATCATGTCCCACTTGAACTCGTTCCCTTGTGCTCTTTTTGTATCGTGCAACTTCGGGTCAACTTAGACCAATTAATCGTTGAATAATTATTCCCACTTTTATCTTTGATCATTGTTTGCACGTCACCGTGACTTTTAATTTAGAAGCACGAGACCAGTCGTTTTCTCAGAACTAATTTCTCATGAATGATCTACTCGAGACGCTCTTCACACATGACCTTCGTGTCCCACTCAGACACTCTATTTTGTGCTTCATTTTCTTCGCACAATTTTTGGGTCAATTTAGGCCAATTTATTATCTACCGCGAGACCTGATTTAATTTCCAATTTAATTTCGGGACCCGACATCGATCCAACCTAGTCGATCCAAAGTATGGTCGTGACCCACACGAAGCCTACTACCCACATGATGCTTGTGTCCCATTTATTTGAGTCCCCGCATATTATTTATTTACCCATGATTATAAATACCCATTTTTAATTCAATTATTGCACCCTGTTCGATTTCGACCCGACCCGGCTCGACCGAACTCGAACCCAAGCTCCATGTTGCCCTCTCATGACTGCCCAAGTACCCCACTTAATTTTCTCCTTTTTTCCTATTTAAAAAATATCTCCTCTCTCTACCTTATTAAACATCTCCTATATATATATACATACATATATATATATATATATTTTTTTTTTTTTTTTTTTTTTATTTTTTATATATACATACATATATATATATATATACATACATATATATATATATATATATATATATATATATATATATATATATACATATATATATATATATATATATATATATATATATATATATATATATATATATATATATATATATATATATATATATGTATGTATATATAAAAAAAAAAAAAAATACATATATATATATACATACATATACTTTTTTTTTTTTTATATATATACATACATATATATATATATATATATATATATATATATATATATATATATATATATATATATATATATATATATATATATATATATATAAATATATATATATATATACATATATATATATATATATATATATATATACATACATATATATATATATATATATATATATATATATATATATATATATATATATATATATATATATATATATATTAAATATCTCCCCACTTAATTTTTCCTTTTTTTCCTATTTTATATATATATATATATATATATATATATATATATATATATATATATATATATATATACTAAAAAATATATATATATATATATATATATATATATATATATATATATATATATATATATATATATACACTCTCTCTCTTTCTCCTTACTAACACAAACACTCCACCACCCATCCCTTCCTTTACAGCCAACACCCCCCTGTGTGGACCGACTTCACACTCTCTCTCCCCCTCAAATCTCTCTCTCTCTCTCTCTCTTTATTCTCTCTCTCTCTCTCTCTCTCTTTCTATATATTATTTACACACTCACACACACAATAACTCTCTCCCTCTCTCTCTTCATTAACACACAAACACACCACCCCCCAAGCTTCAGCCGACATCACCACTCCCTCCATCTCCTCCCTCTCCTCCTCCTACTCACCACCATTAACATCACCACCACCATGACCATTAAAACCACCACCACCACCATTCTCTTCATCACCATCCCCACCATCAACACCACACCATCACCAACACCACACCACTCCACCACCGGCCACCGTCACAGCCGCCGTACCAGGTCGGCGAGCACCCCCGCGCTGTCGAGCCGCACTGCATCAGCAGCGTAGCAGCTGCGGGTAGCAGCAGTGGCTGCCGCGCCACCCCGTGCGCCGCATGGGCGCATGCCGTGGGCCACCACGTGGCCGGCCCGCCCCCGCGAGCTCCCCACAACTCGGCGATCCTCCGGCGACCACCCCGAGTCCACCGCCACCTTCCCCGACGAGCCAAATAGGCTATTTGTGCATTTACGTCAAAATCCCACCGTGACGCGCGATTTCAAACTTCAGAATTTGCGTCTCGAGACAGCAACTTCGTGCAGATTTTCTGGTCAATCCGACCGTTGGATCGGCAAACTCCTTGCTCCGTCTCAATCACGGTATATAGCACTTCACTCCCCTCAATTTTTGTCCGTTACTTTTATCGTTTGATACCTCAAAACTGGTCACCAAGTTGACGTTTTAAATTGAACTGTTTTTGGACAGTTTTGTGATGCCAACTTCGCAGATTCATATCTTCGTCGTCGCAACTCCATTTTGCATGCTACTAGTTCCTGTGCGTAGCTGGTATAACCCTCTTCCTGTCTCCTTTAAGTTTTGTTTCATTATAAGCACGTTCGGTTGGTCGAATTCGACGCCAAAGTTGGCCGTCCGAATTTTTTAATTTGCACTTGTAAAATTCCATTTTTGAATCCGGGACTCCGGATTCAATTTTTGACACCACCAGTAGACTCGTGACATCGTTCTGGCATATTTTCATATAAAATTTGCTTGATTTGGAGAACGTGGACCCTGGCATGCATTTCGGTGCAAAGCGGATCCCACTTTTCGAGTCAACGGGTCATTTTGAGATCGGCTCATCGTAATCCAATTCCGGATATACCGTTGAGTTCGTATCGTCATTCTGGACTCATTGACATATAATTTACTAATTTTTGAAGACATTTGCTCCGGCACGCATTTCGGTGCAAACTGGATACCGAGTGTCCGCGTTAACGTATCATTTTGAGATCGGCTCATCGGAATCCTATTTCGGACATACCATTGGGTTCGTATCATCATTCTGGATTCGTGGACATATAATTTGCTAGGTTTTGTAGACTTTTATTCCGACCCGTTTTTCGGTACAAAGTGTGTCCAACGGCGGACATCATTTTGATCCAAAATTATCGTTTTGCCCCTGTGTCTAAATTGGACTTATGGGTAGGCTATCCTAGCTAATTTGACCATTTTGGACACATTGGTGATATTTATTTTATCATCCGACAACATCTGTAGATTTTGCTTATGTGTTATCCTTAATTTGTAATTAATTATTTTTCTAGAAATTGTTACTTTCTGTTTTTTAATTTTTTTATATATTTTAATTTCTGTAAAAATCTGAGAAAAATTATATTTAGATACTATGTTAATTTAGATAATTTATTATAATTTTTTCAGTATTTAATAAGTACTTTTGGTATTTTATAAAAATAGGAAAACAGAACTCATTTTCAGGATACATGTGTTTGCTGATTTTAATAAATATTTATGAGGGTTTATAAATTCCAAAAAAATTAGTATAAATTTCTATAAGTAACAAGGATAATTTTGGTATTTTATTTTATGTATATTTAAGCTTTTTGTCTATCTCAAAAATTATTGGAACATGGAGTACAGTTTGATTTATTTATTGAATAATTACGACTTTCAATATTTTGTGCTGTATTGGGTTATTGTAGTATTGGAACTCACCCTACACTAGTGTAAAGGCCCTAAAAAATTAGTTTGGATATAGTGGCACTCCACATTAGACTTTTATATCTAGGTCCCCACTTAGTTAGTGTCCAGTTAGGAGTCGTGTCTCACCACTAGTGTAATATTGAACATAGCTTAGAACTGAGTTGTATATCATTATTGACAGGACACCGGACATCTATATCTTCGTACTAGTATTCTTGCTTTTCTCGAGGCAAGTACATCTGCAAACTCATTTACTGTCTTTTAATGCTAGAACATGTATTAACCCTGTTAAAATACTGATCTTTGAGGTAGCAAGTTAAATTTTCACATGTTGTATTACTTTCAGTACCTGCCATGCTTTGGACAGTTCTTATATCTTCACATGCTTCTTAATGGTTCTCAGTACATGTTTCACTATACTATATACTGCTCTGAGTATTCACATGTTTTATACTGCTTCCAGTACTTGCCATGCTTTATACTGCTCCCAGTATCTCCTATATATTTTTACTGTTCTCGCATCTCTCACATGTTTAAATAACGGGTTAAGGAGAAACTGCTAGTAGTGTACGTGAACATGACCCCCTTCTCCGTATGTATTTACCGCGCTCGGTAACATTCTATATGTGACCTTGCCGTATGTTCTGATCCCGCGTTTGTGTATGGATATACACCGATGCCGTTCGTGCACGTATGTGCATGCCAGAAAACTTGATATGTGCCACTTTACATCCTATTCACCTATTGACCGATTCACGTACATGCTACGGTTTTAAACTTTTAAACTATATGTTGTCATTTCTAAAAAGAACCAATTAAACCATGATATGCCATGTTCCCTATGTTACTATGATACTGTGATCCCAGTTGTACCATGAGGCCATGATTTCCAGTATTTCCTGTTTTATAGACTTATCACATTTTGTTCTTGTTGTACATCTCTTTCATTATATATTCAGTACTTTAGTTGTAGAGGTTGTACTTGCTCCCGTCCTGACAGGATAACGTTGTAGGTTCACTTTTCGAGAAGGAAATGCTATGTGTTACATGTTATGGCACTGATTTTGAGGACCTGGCCTTAGCTCCAGAAGAGGCCCCAGCGGAGAACCTTGCTTAGTTATTTTCATGTGTTTTGAGACTGAGACTTTGGTTTGTTCTTATATTAGGATACTGGACATTGTCTCCAGTTAGATACTTTGGTTATGTATTATTAAGTCTGTACTTGTTTACTTTCGTTTATAGATGTTGTGTTATGATGAACCTTAAATGTGATTTTAGAACTGTTAGTAGCTTAGATCCTTTATTGTCTATTCTTAGAACAGCTTACTATGCTTTAGCAAGCGTAGGCTGGATATGGCTCGGCCTGGCCCGACAATTTGGGTAACGGGTCGTGACAATGATGGAAAAGGTGTGATCGTTTGTCTGTATGTGGACGACATGCTTATCCTAGGTACGGATATGGGTTGTGTCACTGAGATAAAGAAGTTTATCTCGAGCAAGTTCAGTATGAAGGACTTGGGGGAAGCTGATGTGATCTTAGGGATCAAGTTCATCCGGACAGACACTGGACTAGCGCTGTCACAGTCTCATGATATTGAGAAAATGATCACTAGTTATCGGTATCGAAATCTTCCAGGGATAGATACGCCGTACAGGTGTGATCTGAAGCTGAAGCCTAATTCAGGAGAAAGCGTCATACAGCTGGAGTATGCAAGTGTAATCGGAAGTTTGATGTATGCTACTACTGCCACAAGGCCTGACATAGCTTTCGTCGTGGGAATGCTGAGTCGTTTCACGAGCAACCCAGGTGTTGAACACTGAAAAGCTGTGAAACGGGTTATGAGATATCTCAAGAAAACTCAGACATACGCACTGTACTACAGCGGAGATCTGTCGGTAGTGGAAGGCTTCAGTGATGCCAGCTGGTGCTCAGAGATGGAGAGCGAGAGGTCCACAGGTGGATTCATTTTCACAATGGATGGAGCGCTATATCGTGGAAGTCGAAGAAGCAGACTATGCTCTCGCGGTCATCTATGGAATCTGAGTTCTTTGCACTTGATACCGCAGCCGAGGAAACAGAATGGCTTCGGGAGCTCATGTATGATCTTCCAGTGGTTGGGGCACAAATATCGGCGATACCGATATACTGCGACAACCAGGCGACTGCGGCGGTAGCATCAAATGACCTCTTCAACGGGAAGAAGAGGACTGTGCAGTTGAAGTACAGGACAGTACACGATCTTATTAAGAGAGGTGTAATTACAGTAATTGATGTTCGGATTCAGGAAAACCTGGCGGATCCGTTCACCAAAGGCCTCAAGCGCCAGCTGGTCAATGACTCAGCATGTAAAATGGACTTGAAGGCATTCTGATATTAGTTATTGTATTCCTACCATAAAGTTTTATGCTATTAGTTCAAAGATTTATCTACTAGGCATCTACCTTTTGGTTCAAAGGAGGACCATTAACTGGAAGAATATCAGGAACGGTAGGTACATTGGGCATGGAGAGGTTACGGACCTATAACCACTGTTGTCTACTGTTATTTTTCTGCGGAAAACGGTTTCTGTGGGAAGGTTGGCTTAATTGCCTTAATGAGTTCTCAGGCAGAGTGAATGCCTGGTGTGCTTTACATGAAGCACGGTAGAACAACACTACAAGGAGTGAAACTCCATGCAACTGTAGGGTGACTCCACCATGAGGTTCCTATATGTGGGGTGCTGCCCAGGAATAGGATAAAGCATCGGCTTTGCAGGCCAAGTCACAGCGGCGTAGCACCACAAATAGGCAGTTAGCCTAATGCTGTATGTTAAAATAAAGAGGGGTGTAGTCAGCACTACAAAGAGGAGGAGTTCCTCATGTTACAGTGGCACGACACCACGATAAGGTACCCGGTTAGTGATAAAGCTTCGGCCTTGCAAGCCATGTCGTTGCGGCGTAACACCGCAAGGGAGCCTAAGGCTTCATGCTGGGTAGTTTGGCACTACAAAGAGGCAGTTGCCTCATGCTACAGTAGTATGACATTACGATGAGGTTTTCGGTACGGGGTAAGGCCTCGGCTTTAAGCCATGTCATAGCGGCGTAGCACCGCAAGGGAAGCGTAAAGCGCTTCATGCCATATCTCTTTATAATGAACTCACCTATAGTGTATGGACAAAGAGATATCAGGCCGTCTCTTGCGGATAAACTTGTAGACGTCCAAAATTATACACTGAAACCAGGCTGGCACAGGGCCTTTAATGTATAGCCAGAAGCACATGTAACTACATTATGTGAGTGGAAATAATTTCAGCTATGATGCAGAATTCAAGGCTTAGTCTATTCTTGTATTATAGTCTGTTGTTTGAACCATGCGGGAAGATTCAAGTCATTAGCGACATCTCTCCTAATACATGATGGACAGTTACTGTAGGGAACACTTATACTCATATATAGAGATATGTGAGAGATTGTTGGGTTTTGGTCTTTTTCAAAGTGAATTTTAGTCCCACATCGGCTAGACCAAAGGACTTGACTTGTATCTCTATATATTAGCTTTTCTAGTTTAGAGATGCACATGTGGTGTGGAGGTGCACATGGGTGTGCCATGTGGGGTTATTTTTCTAATGGGAAAAAGGCTAAATCAACAATTGAAAGTATTCATGCTTTTTGCTCTTGGAAAATTTATTTCCATGGGAGCTAAGCCCCGTAGGGGCTTAGCGACTCGGACTCGGGCTCGGGCTCATGGGCTCATGAGGCGTAATGTGGCGTTTTATTGGCACACTTTGCACTTAGCAC
The DNA here is from genome assembly GCA_029216955.1 of Iris pallida. Classification (NCBI taxonomy): domain Eukaryota; kingdom Viridiplantae; phylum Streptophyta; class Magnoliopsida; order Asparagales; family Iridaceae; genus Iris; species Iris pallida. The sequence goes on along the minus strand of JANAVB010041794.1, from coordinate 29,104 downwards.
GTCAGCATCGTCGCTAGGCACATAGTGCGCTTTAGTTGCGCTAGTTGTGCGAGCCACTTGCACTGCCACGTTGCGCAAGCCCAGTTGCGCTGCCCAGGTGCGCGCCCAGGTTGCGCTCAGGTTGTGCTTGGTTGCGCGGGTGCGCTGGGTTGCCTGGGTTGCTCGGGTTGCGCGGGCGCGCGGGTTGTGCGGGTTGCTCGGGTTGCGCGGGCGCGCTGGTTGCGCCGCGTACGCCGCGTGCGCAATGCGTGCAGTGCACGCAGTGTGCACAGCTTAGTGCGCGCTCTGTCGTACGGAGTGCAAGGAGCGCAGGGTGCGCGCAGTTGGCACAACTTGCAGCAGAACTTGCGTTTGCACGTTCTGGGCGGTTGCTACATGTTCGGGGAGGTTTTTACCATGACCTTAACTTTGTGGCAACCGAGCAGTTGCTGCAGGGCCTATATAAGGCATCCTCTCTCTCACAAGGCTAGAAACATACAAGTAATAGAAGCCACTACAGAAAGTTTATGAATTATTTTTTAACACAAGTAAACAGAGATTTCAGAAGTGTTCTTCAACACAGTTCTGATCGGAATTTGCTTGCGAATTCCAGCAGCCTTCGAGAGAGAGGAAAGGCGCCGCACCAGCATTTGCTTTTGCACGGGAGTTCGTGTCCATCCGAGGAGTCAGAAGAGCAGGAGTGTTCCAAGTTCTCCGACGAACTTGCTGGTTCCTGGAAGCTGTTCGTCTAGGGCGAATAAAGCTTTGAGCAACGGTGATTATTCACTCCAGTAGAAGTTCTTCCATCTTTCGCCAGTCATCTTCTTCATTGCTGCCAGTAATTCTGATTGTATCTTCTTTTTAGAAGTACTACGATCGATTGTTGTGGATTACGAAATCTTTTTAGATTCTCGTAATATTAAAACGAGATCTTTTTAGATCTTCGTTATATTCGCGCAACCTTCCTAGAAGTGTTGCGTTGGAACATTGTTTTTACAATTGTTTCATTTTCTCAGTTTTCCATTGAAAAATTGTGCCCCGGCAATAACAGCATTCATATCAAATCTTGAGAGATCAAGTAGAAAAAATGTTATGTATATTCCCAAAATAATATAAGTCCATTGAACATGCATATGATTATTAAATGCATATACATACTAGTAAATGCACGTACTTTACATGTATAATACGTATAATAAAAATAGTATTCAATTACAGTCAAATATCTCTTCTAACTCATGTGGTTAAGGTGAGAGGTATTTTTCTTGTTTGGTTGAGTTCGATTTTCCATGTTGAATATATATATAACAAATTTAGATTTTTTTTCAACAAATTCTTACATAATATTTTATTTTAAATAAAATGGACCATGATATAATTACGGCTTAGACGGCTCACTTTTGAGCCGTTTTGAAGCCTCATTATATAGGGGAAGGTGTATCTAAATATATATACCTGTGTATATATGATGTTCATGTAACAAATAGTCTGTATATTATGCACAAAACAGAAATGTGACCAGGACATGATAACAAACCTCCATATCATGCATAAGACTATTGAATTTACAAGAACACATGTCAAGGCCTGGTGTTTGTCATAAGAGAAACTTCATCCATGATGATGCGACAAAAACAACAATGGAAAGTTCATAATGTCAAGCTACGGTCGAGTGGACACGTGTACAACCCTCGTCTGAACATCTCTTCAACCTCTACCTGCCCTACCTTTACCCTGACCTTGCCTGTAAGATTGCATAGGTCTCAAATTCATTACTTACAATTGAAATACTAAAATAGAAGAATTTGCATAGTAAGGAAAGCAATACAATTTACTTTGTTATGCTTGTGTTGCATAAAGGATTTTTCTGGATTTGGCTATGAAGTACGTACATTTGATATATGGATTAGATCCATAGGTTGTTACCACGTTTTCAACAAGGCCTTCTTTAAGACTAAGCTGGAACCAATCCTGACATGTCAATCCGCAGAAGTTCAAGAATAACCCAACTTTTACAATGGGAAACTGGCATTCGTCTATAATAATAATCATGACCTTGAAAAATGACATTTTTTTTTTGAAAGTAAAAATGACCAAATTAAAATGGGTCATTTGACGTTTTGATTGACAAATTTAAAATTTTAAAAAAATTCTACATGTTATGTACAAATAGATCGACCCATGGCCATATGTTAATATATATATATATATGGATTCAAATTTAATTGGTTTACAAAATTTTCTTCGTATTTGAAAGAGATGGCACGTAAGTAGGTCTATAAAAAAAAAATATTGGTGCGTTAGGCCGGGATCCAACAATTAAAGCGAGATGGGACTTCCCTAGGAACAAACAAACACTACTATCGATCAATTGGAATCTCAATAGCTCAGATATGATTGCTTCTGATGCTATATATATTCTTAGCATAGAATTGACTCTATATTCCCGTTCATCCCACTTATTGGCATATTGTTGCATGATGATACCTCTCTTTTATTATGATGAGAATCCAATTCCAGTTCCTACTTGTATGAGACTTTAAGTTTGTATAAATTAGTGATCAAAGCTTGACACAGCTCCCTCGTACCAATCATAATTCCTGAATTGCTAAGTGTATCCCTAGCTAGCTTGCAAACTAAAATGGTGAGTAGTAGTGTTTGCATCTCTGTTACTATAAACTCCATAATTATGGACTGACACGTACGTACGCTTTCTTATTCTTTTAGGCTGGTGAGAACGGATCAGGACAGGCTTCCGGCGAAGTAAACTTTGGATACAGTGCTAAAACCAACAAGATCGGTGTCTCCGGCTGGAGCAAAGGAAACGAAGTTGGAAACGTGAGCAACACTGGCGTCGGGGAGAGGAATGAAGTCACGACTACTAGGGCCTCCGCCGCCCAGGCTCGTGGCTTTTTCGGCAGGTTGTTTGGCTAAACCGGACGTATGCCGGCCACTCTCATATACCTACCTATACATGACTGACGTGCATATATATGCTTGACCGAGTGGATAATAAGTAGAAAATAAAACACCAGTCTGTCACTGCAGATTAAGCACAGTTACTGTTGGGTTTGTGAGTATTGGCTCGATGTACGTATGTACTTGCTATTATTCTAAATAAAATGAATAATTACAAGTTCTACACTGGAAGTAGCATGGTTCAGCCTCGTCCTTTAATCTTGTTGACATATATTTCTATGGATTATTATTATTATTTTTTTTTTGAGAACAATCATTAATTTCATTCATTCAAGAGTCAACAGAAAAACAAGCAGATCTGTCGCGAACGACAAGATCGTATATACAAACAGGGATGTTATCATGAACTGTAGGAAATAATAATGTCTTGTTCTCATTGATGGAGGCTGTTTACAATATATATAGTGTTTACACGATTGGGCTTATGGGCCATGTCACGCCCCGACCCGGAATCACCCGAATCATCGTCCTCGCAGGGGACGTGATGCATTCTTTCGGACAAGGCAACTCTTCGCATCGACTAAGTTCAATGCGTTGCGCGGGACAACGTAACTCGCTTATCGATTTGCATCGATACATTTTATTCGGTCCATGCGACTCGTTGAGTCAACGCTTCAGCGTAATGCGCCGTGCAGAGCGGGGCATTACAGAATATACCACTCAAAACAAGGTTCGTCCTCGAACTAAAACCAACACTCCGACTAAGTGTGTTATAGATCGTTTCACGATCTCGTCCCACCAATGTTGTTCAGTTTCACACTATCTCGCAAGCTTTTCATTAACATTTTCAAGTCATCCCTGCAGCTCGATTTGAATTTTGTATACAACTCGATTTGGATCCATACCTATATTCAAGGCGTCCCGAAGATATATGTATTTTGACCAATTCCAGTGGTAGCAAATTGGAATAAAGCTGACAAGTAAATTTCAATCCTATGCTTGCCATCTCGTACTCTCGATCGGACTTATCCTTAGCAACCGTTCTCAAAATTTCATCGCATACGTATATTCGATACATACGTGATTCATTCAATAAAGTCACTGCACGCGACGCGATTCAAAATCGCCTTTCTCATTTCGTATGTTTTATATGGACTACCAACTCTATGCGTCACGTCAAGCCGTCGCGCATCCGATCGCAACGATCCTCGCAACGCCTTTCGTTCGACGTCGCTACCCAACTTATTTCTGAAGTCTGGCTATGCACTTATCTCGATTACAATTTCCTTCGTTGACTTGCAAATGCATCAACATTCAGGGCTACGCCTGTTAGGTTACTTACATAGTCCCCGTGCTTAACTTCTTCCGACGCAACTTTAAATTGACATTGCACAAAGGCCACAATCTATCCGACATGAAAGTTTACATCAAGGCGACGGTGCTCAAGGCAACGATCGCCTTAGCACGAAGGTCTTTACGACGCGTCTTACATTCAATTTTCTAACGAGTAGGAATTCACTAGCCAAATTCTCAACTTATCCATCTCGCAACATCGAATGTAAATTTTGATTCACGTAAGCTCAATTGCAAGGTGAATCCGAATCTAATGACATGACTCGTAAGTCATTCCCTTATCATTCCCTCTCGTGCATAGCACGTTTCTCGCAATCGCCTATCTGAATCACTAAGTCCGTTGGTGAATTCTAGTTCGACCATCGACCAACATAACCATTCAAGTATTCATCCGACGAATACTCAAAATCTAACTATATCATTCTCAATCGAAAGCTGTTCCAACAATTCTCGATCGTCTAGACTTATCGTCAACATGCACCGTGTTATATTTGTTATCGGTGCAATCTCATATACGATATCGCATGGGTCATCTTACGGTCTGCAGCATTCAATTTGATTTGCCGGTCAAGTCTTCTAGGGTCAGCTGCCCCGAAGCTATGGTCGATAATTGTGGATCATCACCGAAGGACAGTTTAATACGAACCATGCTATAACTTATTTCGGAGCCAAATCACATTCCGACGGTTCTATGTGACTACCCAATTTCGGAAAAAATTATTTCTATCGGCGCAACTGATGCACAACTATCCTCTGAGTCAAGTCATGCACTACCGTCGATGATTTCGTAATTTACGAAACATCTACTCGTATCGAGTTTGAGTCTATCTTATTCGCGGGTCGACACACAAGATGCTATACGCATCGAGCAATCGTCGATGACTTATAGTCTCGTCTTTGATCAATCACAAAATTTATGATCAACCAAGTTCGTTCATTCTCGTATCCTTACTTACAAAATTTTGATAGCGCAAGGCGCACTCCATTTTGTATTCTCACATCGTGCTTACATTTTCTTGCATATCGATCTTGATAGTTAATATCAATTTCGATAGCAAGAGGGTCGACTTCGAATCCGTTTCAACGTCAACTTAACTCGCATCGCATACATCCAAGTTCGCAACAAACTTTTTCATACACATCCACTCGTTCTCCGATTCGCCGCATTCCGCTATACTTTGATCGCGTAACTGAGTTACCGATTATCCAACATCGAACCCTCAAGTCATACAATCTCACCCTCTAAGTTTCGCGTGTTTTTAGTCGTACACAAATGAGTTTCGCCGTAACGTAACCAACTATTTCTTAGGCACGATTTCTCACATCAACCAACTCTTCACCGAAGTCGTACATCGTGCGATTCGATTACAATTCGCATCGCCCAACATTTCTATCGAAATCGTAAGTCGTGCGATTCGATTCGTCTAGCCGAACATTTCTATCGAGATCGCAAGTCGTACGATTCGATTTGTAAGCTCGAGTATTCCTTTCCCGTCGATCCGATTATCGTGTCAAGGCATAATCGTTCCGTTAGTCTCGGTCGTCCGGCCGACTTATTATTTTCGTCCGATGTATCATTCATTGATACGAGTCTCGCCTTATCGTCCCAACCGATTTTCGAAGAACACTTGCATCAACATTCCGTCATACAAATTTCCCATCGAGTCTCGGTACTCTTTCGTCCGTTGCGGACATACCTTCCGCAATTCTCACAACGCGTCGATGCAATTTATCGCACAAGTGCTATACCATATACCACTCGGAATCGAGTCATTCATCGCCTACGTGGTATGGCATATACCACTCGGAACTCAAGCCATTTTCTTTGCATTCTACTGAGTATAAACCGACAATCCCTTTCGACTCACGATTTTCGCAGTGATCATGCTTGATCACAACCGTAACTTTGATTCTATCAAAACCCGACACGATTCGGTCAATGTTCTCGCTTGCTAACATAAGTTTGGTGTGCAACCGAACGATTCGTTCTATCGATTTATGATTTCAATTCTTTCCTTACGTTGCATCTCGTACAATAATTTATTTAGATACGCGTTGCACCCCGTGCAACAAATTTCACTTCCGATACGCGTTGCACATCGTGCTACGATTTATTTCTGACATTTTATTTCACTTTGCACAACGATTTATTTCCAATTTCCTTTGCACTTCGTGCAACGATTAATTTGATATGCGTTGCACCACGTACAATGATTTATTTCCGACTTTCCAAGTCAATGCCCAAATCCGTTCAACACATTCGGTATTGGCTTATCACTTCTCACTTTCATTTTAACGCATATTCACATTAACTCGCTGCACTTCGTGCATCATTTTATTTCTCTTTCAACATGTTATATTGCAATAACAACATCCCAAATCGTATTTCAAAATTTGTTGCGCTTGCAGCAACTAACATTTTTACGGTTCGTTTGCATTCAATGTAATATACCCTTCGCGACTTTCTTAGCAAACATCATGTAATTTCTAAAACACATGCGGTAAAATTACACGATTTGTATTAGACTTATTGTATGGAACATCCAGTGCGGCATCGAGTAGAGTCAAGAGTGATATCAAGTGGTGGTGGACAACTTTTCGAATTGTAATGAAGCGAGCGTCCAGAGAAAGTTGAGCCTAGAGCTCTGATACCAATTTGTCATGCCCCGACCCGGAATCACCCGAATTATCGTCCTCGCAGGGGGCGTGATGCATTCTTTCGGACAAGGCAACTCTTCGCATCGACTAAGTTCAATGCGTTGCTCGGGACAACGTAACTCGCTTATCGATTTGCATCGATACATTTTATTCGGTCCATGCGACTCGTTGAGTCAACGCTTCAGCGTAATGTGCCGTGCGAAGCGGGGCATTACAGGCCATATTTACATTAGTTACAAATAATCTAACACCCCCCCTCAAGTTGTAGCATGCAAGTCACAAATGTCCAACTTGGGAAGTAAAGAATCAAACACATGCTTTCCAAGGGGCTTGGTGAAGATGTCAGCCAGTTGAGAAGAAGTAGGAGCATGCAAGGCTATTACGGTGCCATCTCTAATAGCATCGCGAACAAAATGCAAATCTACCTCAATATGCTTATTGCGCTCATGAAATACCGAGTTCTGAGCCAGGTGCAGGGCTGACTGACTGTCACAATACACCGACATAGCAGACTCCTGGCGAACGTCCAAACACACCAATAACTCATTCAACTATTTCAACTCACAAACAAGCGCAGCAAGAGATCGGTATTCAGCTTCAGCGAAATTAAGATCGGGAAACATTTGGTTGCTTTTTGGTCTTCCAAGAAATAGGAGACCCCCCCCCAGAAACACCAACCAGCCTGTAACAGAGCGGCGAGTCAAGGAAAAACTTGCCCAGTCGTAATCACACCAACCAGAAAGACGGAGATCACAATCAGCTTTCAAAAGAATAACCTGTCCCGGTGCATGTTTGAGATATCTGACAACTCTCAAAGCAGCATGCCAATGATCTTGTCGAGGCTCCTGTAAGAATTGAGACAAGATATGCACAGCATAGGCTAAGTCAGGGCGAGTAAATGATAGATAAATCAACCTCCCAACCAGCCTCCGATAAGTCTCTGCATCCGCCATCTTTGGACTAGTCGATTCTGCCAGCTTGTGATTGGGCTCCATAGGAAAACCAGCAGGTCGAGACCCCAGCAAGCCGCAGTCTGAAATGATATCCAAAGCATACTTCCTTTGACACAAGGAAATTCCTTCTGCACTCCGAACCACCTCTATGCCAAGAAAGTAATTCAACACACCAAGGTCCTTCATGTGAAAGCAAGAACTAAGGTACATTTTGAAAACATCTAAAGCACCTGAGTCATTACCAGACACAATCATATCATCCACATAGATCAAAACATGCAACTCTACCTTCCCCTTAAAAAGCGAGAAAAGGGAATAATCGGAATGAGATTGAATAAATCCATAGGATATCAGAGAAGCAGCAAGCTTAGCAAACCAAAAACGTGGTGCCTGTTTCAATCCATATAGAGACTTACGCAGGCGACACACTTTGTTGGGTTCACTATGCAAAAAACCTGGCGGCAACTTTATATACACTTCTTCTGTCAAATCTCCATGAAGAAAAACATTGTGCACATCCATCTAGTGCAAAGTCCAGCCTCTTACAGCTGCAACAGCCAAGAATGTCCGAACTGTAGGCATCTTAGCTACCGGGGAAAATGTCTCTGAATAGTCGATCCCCTCAACCTAATGATTACCGAACACAACCAGCCGTGCCTTTAAGCGCTCAACACTTCCGTCTGAGTTGTACTTAATTTTGTACACCCATCTACTTCCCAATGCTTTCTTCCCAGGAGGCAAATCGACAAGACTCTATGTCCCATTATCTTCCAGAGCCGGTATTTCAGTTTGTATAGCCGCACGCCAGCCTGAATCTCGCGAGGCCTGGCGATATGAATTAGGTTCAACACCTGCAGTGATAGCTGTAAGAAAATCTCTGTGTCCATCAGTAAATATGTCATAATTAGAAATTGTGTTAGAGGATACGAAGTACCTGAGGAAGCGACGGGAACAGATGAACTGTGGTAAAGGGGGGACTTTTACTTCGAACAGCATTCATCAGAAAATCCTGTAATCGCACTCGCTGTGATTTCTTTCTCATTCCTCTTCCCAATACTATCTCGTCGGGCACCTCTGGCAACACCGTATCCCCTGTATCATTAGTAGTATCCGCATCACCCCCAGCGGACTCTCCTGTCAATACTTCTGCAGCTACTTGTGCATCCTCTCCACTCGGTGCCGAGCCGCCAGCAACCACTCCGGCCTAAGCAACCGTAGCCGGCACCATCCCAAAAGCCACTATATTGTCTCCCGGCACCTCAACAGATGTATGGCGTATCGCAGAAGACATCTGGCTAGCAGAGCCACACCCAGGAAATTCTTTTTCATAAAAAGTAACATCACGGGACACAAAAAATTCACCAGTCTCCAAATCATACAGTTTTCATCCCTTTTTATCAAGTGGATACCCAACAAAGATACATTTTCTACTCCTGCTAGCAAATTTATCAAGTCGAGATTTCAAATCATACGCATAGCACAGACAACCAAAAATACGTAGATGATCATACGAAGGAGCCGAACCATATAAAACTTCATAAGGATACTTAAAATGCAAGATACTAGAAGGTGTCCTATTTATCAAATAACATGCACCCAGAACACATTTTCCCCAAAAATCCACAGAAAGAGAACCCTGAAATCTCAATGCCCTGGCTACATTTAAAATATGTCGATGTTTTCTTTCCACCCTTCCATTCTGTTGAGGTGTCCCAACACAAGATGTTTGGAACAATATACCTTGAGATGAAAAATAATCTCATAAATAATTAAATTCAGTGCCCTTATCACTCCGCACATGACGTACATCGGCCCCAAACTGACGCTTCACCATAGTAATGAATTTAAGAAACATAGAATAAATAGCACACTTATCCTTCAATAAAATAACCCAAACAGCTCTAGAAAAATCATCCACCAAAGTCAAAAAATATCGTGCCCCATTAGATGACGGAACACGATATGGTCCCTACAGATCACAGTGTATAAGTTCAAAGCATCTCAAAGCACGACTAATACTATCAGGAAAAGCATCACGAGTCTGTTTAGCTTGATGACGAATATCACAAGCCATATGAGAAAACATACTACTACCAGAGAGAAAAAGTAAAGTCTGCATTACTTTATCTGAAGGATGCCCCAGTCTACTATGCCAAACCTCGGAATCACTCTCTCTGCATGCCAGGATCACCGAAGCCAAAGAAGCTGGAACCTCCCCCAAGAAGTAAAGTCCACCCCTTTGTTCACCTGCTCCAATCACCATCCTCGTACTTCGGTCCTGAACAAAACATAAATCAGGAGTAAATAACATATCACAATTTCTGGCACCAATCAATTGTGAGACAGAGATCAAGTTGCAAGTCAATGTCGGAACATAAAGAACATCCTTCAACACCAATGAAGCAGTCAAAAATACTTTGCCTCTCAGAACAGCCTCAATAGTTCTCCCATCAGGCAAAATCACAGGACAGACAGGGCCCTCAAAGCAATCAACTAAACAGTCACGAGAACCTGTCGCATGAAGAGTAGTCCCAGTATCGAATATCCAAGTGACAGAAGAATTCTTACCCATCAGACGATCAAAGTTTGAAGAACCAGGGTTGGAAGGATTGTCGTTACCCACAAAGCTCATCAGTTTCTGCCATTGTTCACCTGAGAGTGGTGAAGGGTACCCTCCATGCATCATATCCGCCGAACTCCCAGCAAGACCAGCAGGAACACGATGACCAGCAGCGGCGACATGATGAACAACCCCTGCGCCACTAGCCCCGCGTACCCCATCACGTCTCTGCTGTGTGCCGGGCCTCTGCCACCACCAGCACCACGTCCGTCCTCACGCCGAGGACGAGTCTCCCACCACTCTGGATAGCCAATCTTGGCAAAGCAAGTTGCAACATCATGACCTGTTTTCTTACAATGAGTACAGATCATACCTGATTTGTCCCTGGAATATGATGTTCTACTATTATAAGTAGTAGAAAGACGAGGTGAGGCGTTGATAGCCAGCGCCAACACCTCCTCAGTAGCGGATTGGATCTGAGATTTTTGTATATCCTCCTCCTCACGGACTGCCTGGTATGCCCGATCTAAACTTGGCTGAGGATCCTGAGCTAGAAGATTAGATCGGGTATGACCATACAACTCAGCATTCAACCCATACATAAAGTCCTGAAAGTGGTCTTCATCTCTCATAGCCTGTAGCTTTGCAGCAAGTTCACCACAGGTACAAGTAGGCAATAGAAAATAAGCAGCTTCTTCATCCCATAAAGACTGCAAATTTCCAAAGTAGGTTTCCACAGACATCGACGCCGTTTGTTTGCACTCAGCCAAAGTCACCTTAATTTGTTGCTTCTGAGTGCCATTGCTAACAACAAATCTTTTCTCCAACAAGTTCCACAATGGATAAACCTCCTCAAAGTACGGCAAAGATTTCTTCAGAGACGGATCAATGGAATTAAGAACCCATTGAACCAATAGCGCTTCCACAAATCTCCAATCAAGCAATTTACTAGCATCATTAACAGGTTTGATTTCAGTACCTTCCAGAAAAGTGATCTTTCGTCTAGAGATCAGGGAGAGACGTATCGACCGAGACCACTCAGCATAGTTCGGTCCACGAAAAACAATAGGAGTAATGATATTTTCTGGTTGATCAGCAGAACTCAGAAAATTTGGATCCTTCGGATTAGGATAATTTGGGTTGTGTGCACCGCCACCCCCAGTCGCGATGGAGTAGCTGGACGCAGCATCATCAGCCATCGCCGATGTCGGGTGTACAAAATAAAGTACAACTCCGATGGATCGGCCGAACGAGCGACGAATCGGCCACTGATGGACGTGGTCGGCGACGAATCGGCCGCTATCGGGGCGTCGGATCCGGCACGTAGGGTTCGGCGGCGGATCTGTCGCTGATGGACGGGGTTGGCGTCGAAATAGCCACGGTCAGTGCGCCGGATCTGCGCGGTCAGGCGCGGTAGCGGCGGGTCTGGATCGGTGGCGGGGCTATCGTGGTCAGGCGCGGGATCGTCGCGGGAGCGGTCGCGGTCAGGCGCGGGTTCGTCGCGGGAGCGGGGCTGTCGCGGTCAGGCTGGCGGATCGATGGATCGGCGGATCTACGCAGGAGCGGGCGCGTAAGATGGGGAATATTTCGGAGTTTGAGGATGGAGAATATTTCGACTAGGATTTTTCTGGAGGCTCTGATACCATGTAGAAAATAATAATGCCTTATTCTCATTGATGGGGGCTGTTTACAATATATAGTGTCGATACGATTGGGCTTATGGGCCATATTTACATTAGTTACAAATAATCTAACATGAACTGTTAGATAGTTCATAGAATTATGAATCAAAGAAAAGGAAGCTAATCGATGTGCACAGCCGTTAGCACTCCTATGAACAAAGGAGAAGGAGATCTCCTTATTCATACGCAGAAATTTCTTTGCATCCGCAATAGTATGACGAGCAAGCCAAACGGAAGAATCCTCCTGATGGTTTATGGCGTCAATAATGATTTTGCAATCCCCTTCAACAATAGTTTGATTCAATTGTCTTATTTCCATTAGAACAAGTGCTAAATGAATCCCAAGAGCTTCAGCTTCAATAGCAGTGCATCCATATTAAAATTTCGAAAGAGTTGTAATGAATGAGCCTTTAGAATCCCTCAGTACTGTAGAGGTCGCCATCTTGCCATCCAAATAAGCACCATCAAAGTTGATTTTCCATTTCTCTGGTTCAGGTGGTCTTCCGCTTGCATTAATATCAAATCTGATCGACTTCGATTTGAGACAGGATGTACTCTGATTGCACGCTGCTTCATATGTCTCTTGCAGGATCTTAGCTTCATGGATGATATTGTTAGTGCTGATCATCGAATTCTTGAAGATAAAGTTGTTCCTAGCTTTCCAAATAGACCACATTTGATATAGACATCTTGATACAATGTCTTTGTCACCCTCTTTAAGAAGTATTGAGAGTAAGGAAGAAATAGTTGTATGTGGTCGAATTAATCTTGCAATTGCATTATTAATCTTGCAATTGCATTATTGTCTTGCCAAGATAAACCTAAAATAGAGCAGTGTAAAATAAGATGGTCAGTTGTTTCATCACATACCTTACATAGAGGGCATGTTTCTTCAATGTCGTTGATTCGTCGATTGATGTTTGCTTTGATGGGTAAGGAGTTGGTCAGCACTCTCCAGGCGAAAAGGAGAACTCTGGGATATATGTGATCGAGTTTCCATAGCTTCTTCCAATCATTGAAACCAGTATCAACAGAGGATGAATGTTCTTTATACAGGCTTCCATGAATAGCTCTATAAGCCAATTTTGTGGTAAATCCCCCATCAATAGTATGCTTCCAAATAAGCTTGTCAGTGGTACAGTTCATTGATAAGAGAATGTTTAGGATGGCAAGTGCTTCATGAGGAGGAAACAAGACATGTACAAGCACTACCAAAATAAGTCATATCAGCGACGAAATTAGTGACGCCAACGTAAAACGTCGCTAATATTTCTAGAATTAGCGACGCCCATAGTAAACGTCACAATACGTCGCTGATAGCGACAAACAACGACATATTGTGACTACCTTTAGTGTAATAAAAACCAACATCGTTGATATGTCGGAAAACATCGCCAGTTTTATTAGTTCAGCGACGTTTAGCGTCGCAATGCTTTTGGGGTCGCAGAATATTAGAAATACATCGACGCTTTGCGACGTATTTACAGACGTCGCTAACTTGCTGCTAATAGGGTTCCTCGGTTCGATTTTTCATTTCTCCCTCTCACCAAATATTTTGTTCCTGCCCCTCTTCCTCCGACCTCGACGACAGCCCGACACCCTTCCCTCCGGCGCCGCTCAAACCCCTTTCCTCCGCCTCCGGTCGACGCCCCTCCTCCTCCTCCTCCACCGCGAGCCCCTTCTCCTCCTCCACTGCGAGATCCTCCTCCTCCACCACCGAACTTGTCCTCCTCCTCCTCCTCCACCACCGCGAGCTCCTCTAAAGGTAAACCCTAACCCTAATTGAGGTATTTTTCGTGTCCAAAATGGACATGGAGACACATTACCACCATGTGTTCACTGATACACTGTGTTCGTGAGGTTTTGGACACTTTGTGTCCATTTGTTGGACACGTGGACATCCCCAAGCATGCATATATATGTATTTCACCTCTGTACACTTAATCCCCTACTTACACTTGTGTATTTTCGTATTAATTTGGATTTGCATATTGGGTTTGGGTTTCGATATAGTGTTTGATACATTGTTTCACCTTGCAACATTCCTACACTTAGAGACGTTTAGTACACAACTAATTATTTTATCCTAGTTCGCAAGTGTACTTTTGGGTAATCTAGGTATATTAGTTTACCAATATCCCCAATGGCTGGAGATTTTAAGGATCGCTGCATTGCAAAAAATGATAGCAACACCTACTTGGAAAATAACAAACCATTATGCAAGAATCAAGACAAAAAGAAAATGGTATTTTATGGTGACTTTGTCACCAGAAAAAATTCTAGTATATATTAATTGATTAATACAAGATGAATTACAATATTTGTTGGATCATTTGTCTCAAGATCCAACACTCAAAAATCCCAAGAAGAAGAAGAAGAAAAGAATAAAATGACATCGCTCAACACCCTATGACAACTCCATGAATAAAGTAGACGATCCTCCATACAAGTCTTCCTTCATCTATTGTCTTAAAGTAGTGAGTTCTACAATATAGTTCTCTTTGTAGAATTGGTAGGCTATCTCCTTGAATCTCCTCAATGAAAACACATAGATGACATTCCCTTATCCTGCATAAATAGGCCAAGAAAAACATAATTAGGATATGAAAACCCTTATTAGCCCAGCCCAATCATGGTCATCCAAATCCAAATTAATACGAAAATACACATATGTATTTCACCTTGCATTGCATTAGATTGGCTTGATTTGGTTGGAGGCAGCAAGGTTTGTTGTTGGAATATAGCAGTAGCATTTGGTAGCAGGTACTTGTGTCTTATTTTAGAAAACAAGGGTTTCCTATTTTTACAGGTAACATGGAAACATGTGTAAGGAAAACATATAGGTGTGTGTTTGTGTTTGAAAGGGAGTGTCACAAGAGTAAGGCGTGAGCATGTGTTAGTATTTTGAGCTGTGAGAGTGTTTGTTCTATTGAGGTTAGTACCAACTGGAAAGTTAGGTTAAAAGAACCTGGGAACTATGGTGTGGTTGTATACATTATGTATATGTATGTGTGTGCTAGTAGGAGAAAGGGGGAGGGTTAACTAGTACCAGGTATTTGGAGAGGAGGGAGAGTTTAGACTAGTATATAGCAGTACACTTGGGACAGGGTTAGGCTTGAGATGGGAGAGGGTGAACCATTGTGTATATTTAAGTAGGTGTCAAAGGGTTTGTGGATGTGTCTAAGAGAAAGGAGTAACACTTAGAGTATAGAGCAGTTGAGAGAAGGATATATAGAGGGGAACCATGATGTACATACTTGTCTACCTACTGTCATTTTAGTATCTATTTCAATGTTTAGGATATGTCATGCTTAATACACATATTACTTTTACAAGTCTTTCAACGATGTGCTTGTATCTATCTTACAGAATTATCCTCAAATGGATAGGGAGCTGAATTACTATCTGCGGAATCGTACTTGGATGTACAACCGTCATCCTGATGACATGTACGGTGTGCGAGATAAATTCATAGAGGGTGTACACCAGTTCCTGCTGTTTGCCAAGGCGTTCCCTCAGTACATAGACGGTACCAAAATTAAGTGTCCGTGTGTGAGATGTCGTAACTTGAAATATCATCCAGAAGTGGATGTCACGTATCATTTATACTCGAAGGGTTTCACGCCGAATTACTATCAGTGGAGCGAGCACGGAGAACTTGTGTCTTTAGCATCGGAGTACGAGCCTTATGTGGATGTCCACAACAATGCTCCTTACAACGATGGGTTGGTGAACATGGTTTTTGACGCGGCCGGGCCTAGTTTCGATCCGGATGATCATGATACACCTGAGGAGGCACCGAACCCCGATGCTGCACAGTTCATGGAGTTGCTGGAGAATGCAAGGACTCCATTATATCCTGGTTGTGATGATCATTCACCGTTGGAGGTGGTTACAAGATTGTTGAGCATCAAGTCCGATTTTAACATGTCGCAAGATTGCTACAACCGTCTTATGGAGTTGGTTATAGAAATATTGCCTGAGGGTGTGAAGTTGCCTAAAGACTTTTACCGGTCTAAGAGGATGGTTAGATCGCTCTGGATGGAATACGAAAAAATCGATGCCTATCGCAACGGGTGCATGTTGTACTACAAAGACGACAAGGATGAAGACGCCTGCAGATTTTATGGTGTCGATCGCTACAAGGCATGTGGTAGAGGAAAGTCTGTCGGTGCCAGGAAGCCTACCTCTTCGATGCACTACTTGTCGTTGATGCCGCGGTTGCAGCGGTTGTTTATGGTAAAGGAAAAAAAATATGAGTTGGCATAAGCGGGAACATACCGAAGGAGTGTTGGATCACCCATCTGATGGAGAAGCATGGAAGCACTTTGATCGAGAGTATCCAGATTTTGCTTCTGATCCACGTAATGTCAGATTGGGTCTCTGCTCCGACGGTTTTACCCCATTCGGACTTTCGGGATCCCAGTATTCGTGTTGGCCTGTGATCGTCACCCCGTACAATCTACCGCCTTGGATGTGTATGAAGACTCCGTATATGTTCCTCACCGTTATTATCCCAGGTCCGAACAATCCGAAAAGGAACATCGATGTGTATTTACAGCCGTTGATTGATGAGTTGAATCAGCTGTGGAAAGTAGGTTGCAACACGTACGATGTATCTAGAAAACAAAATTTCCAGATACGGGCAGCACTTATGTGGACCATCGACGACTTTCCGGCCTATGGAATGTTATCTGGATGGAGCACGCATGGTCGTCTTTTATGTCCGTATTGCATGGACAGCACTAAGGCTTTCCGTTTGAAACACGGAGGCAAACCGTGCTTCTTCGATTGTCATCGACAATTCCTGTCGAAGGATCATCCGTACCGGAGGAACAGGAATGCTTTTCGTGCTGGCGTTGTGGAGAAGGCTAATCCCCCGCCAAGCTGGTGGTCCGGATACACGATATGGGAAGAGGTAAAACATTTACCAAGATCTATTGAGCAGCCTGCTACGGGCTACAAGTGTGACGGATTTGGTCGCACTCATAACTGGACAAAGAGGAGTATATTCTGGGATCTTCCATATTGGAGCACCAATCTGATTAGACATAACCTTGATGTCATGCATATCGAGAAGAATGTATTTGACAACATAATTAATACTGTAATGGACGTAAAGGGGAAGACGAAAGACAATCCAAAGGCTAGATTGGACTTGGAAGAAATATGTAGACGTCCTGCATTGCATTTGATAGAGGACGGGAATGGGAAGTTGAAGCAGCCTAAGGCAATTTTCTCACTGGAGAAGGAGGATAAAGTGAGGCTTTGTAGGTGGATTCAAGGTCTGAAATTTCCAGATGGGTATGTTTCGAACTTGAGAAGATGCGTCGACCTCAAGGAGAACAAACTGACAGGTATGAAGAGCCATGATTGTCACGTATTCATGGAGCGGTTAATTCCGATTGCATTTTGGGAATTCTTACCACAGGCAGTTTGGGATCCATTTACGGAGCTTAGCATATTCTTCAGGGACCTTTGTTCTAAAAAATTGCTCGTTGATCGTCTAGAAAAGCAAGAGAATGACATTGCGGTAATACTGTACAAGCTAGAGAGGGTGTTCCCTCCTGGATTTTTTGACTCTACGGAGCATTTGCCGATTCATCTTTCCTACGAGGCACCTGTTGGTGGACCCATCGAATATCGATGGATGTACCCGTCCGAGCGACATTTGAATCACCTAAAAAGAAAGGTGAAAAATAAGGCTCAGGTCGAGGGTTCTATTTGTGAAGCCTATATTCTCGAGGAGATTACAAATTTTTGCTTCTCCTATTTCAAATCTCATGTTGCTATGAACAGAACGAGGGCTCCGAGAAACGACGACGGATATCAAAAATTTAATAATGGAATACTGAAAGTATTCAATGCGTCCGAAAAGCCTTCGGGGAAAATGAAGAAGAGATATTTGAATGACGAAGAGCAAAGGGCTGCTCAGTTGTACGTATTACTCAATTACGACGAGGATGAAGTGGAGAAGATAGAGGGGTAAGTAACTCAGGATGATGAGTTTATGTCATCTCAATGTAATAGTATAAGCTAATATTATTGTACTAATCGGCGGTTGCTTCGTTGTTTTCCAGCACATATAATGATGAGTTGAGGCTGGTTAGACCCTACCTAACAGACGAAGCATTAGAACAAGAAATGAGACATCATTTTCCTTCTTGGTTGAGCGAATATATATGTAGCTCGGTAATTACTGGCCTCTTCTAATGCAACTGCGCAATAAATAACTTATTATCGCTTCTTTGATATTCAGGTCGATCGTCTAATTTCACCCGAGATTGAATTAATTAGAACTCTTGCCAAGGGACCAATTACTTTTGTTAAAATATGGCCAAGTTACTGTGTCAATGGCTTTCGGTTTAAGTCGACAAATGCTCCGATCAGAGACAGCTTCCTGGATCTTGATTCCACGAAAAATAGTTGTTTATGTATCAAGTCTTCGAACTCAAAGACGTCGATCCAGGAAATAATTTCTTTGGCATCTTGCAAGAGATTGTGGAGTTGTCATATAATAATGGCAGAGAACCTGCAAAGATCGTATTGTTCAAGTGTGAATGGTTCGATCCGATTGAAAATTAAGGTTGGAAAATTGACAAGCATGGTCTTATGGATATAAACTACAAGCGTAGATATCAAGGCTACGAACCGTTTGTCCTAGCAACTCAGGCTCAGCTCGTGTACTTTACAGCTTATCCGAGACGGAGAGCAACGAATTCTGACTGGTGGGCAGTATGCAAGACTAAAGCTAGAGATACTTTTGATGTTGACGAAAAAGCTTACCAGGAGGACGAGCTACCTCTTGTAACCAATATGTCGATGTGGACTCCACGGAAGTTACGCATTACACGACACATAATGTAGAAGATGTAGAATTATTCCGAAGAGGAAGACGAAGCCGACGAAGGCGAAGATAAAAGTGAAGATGGAGAGGAAGAGGAAGATGAGGTCGAGGAAGACGAACAAGATGATTATTCTGAAGATGATTGAGAGAGATATACTTATCTGAACTTAGATGTTTCTTCTAGAATATATTATCTGGACTTAGATGTTTATTGTAGAATGTATCATCCTATGTTGTCTTGGTTATTATCTTGTCTTTGTTGTAATTTCATATTTCTAGTCTCTATTATTTGTTGTACTTTCATATTTCTAGTCTCTATTATTTGTTATATTATCATATGCTGTAATCAGGTATGGCAGGTCGTCGCGGATCGTTCCGAGGGGGACGACGAGGTCATGATCCTCCGGTACTTCCTACAGGTACTGCTAGAGGACGGAGTTTTCCTTCGGTACCTCCTACTGGTACCGGCTCTGGATCCTCGTCGCCGAGGCGGCTGCGCCGACGGCCGACCAGCATCATGCAAATGATACGTGCGCACCTCCGGATGAGAGGAGGACGGAGATCTGGGCCGACGGTACAAAGCAGGTGTTTTGGTTTATATTTTTTTTCTATTTTTATCATAAATTAACTTTTTTCATGAATATAATATGTTTGTATAGATATCGTCCCCCAGAGGTACAGAGACGTCTAGGCCACATGCTGAGGCGTAATTATGGTGGTGCTTGGATTAACTACTCTGATGCTCCGGACGAGAGGAAGTCCTACTGGTTTGCGCGCTTCAAGGTTAAAATATATTGCTTTTAACATGAATCATATAATTTTTGCATATTATATATAACTGATAAATATTTGGTTTGCGCTCTTCTAGGATATGTTTTTCTATCCACCGCACCGGGCCGAGCTTATCGAGGGGATATTTCCTACCGTCGCTGCCAAGCTGATCCGCGACGCTATTAATGATCAGAAGGATCGTGATCGTGCCGAAAAGCCGATCCAAGGTTGGATCACCCCTGATCAATGGAATGCGATAAAGGCTCGATTCGACGAGCCAAGGTACAAGGAGAAGTCGGAGAAGGCCAAGGCGGCTAGGCAACATGCCTCGAAGTGGTGCGGTGGGTCGATTCCGATGACGGAACATTTTCGTGGTCTGGTATGTCTTTCTCTTTTAGAAATATTATTTTAATGCAAAACCGATAAATTATTACTAAGATAATATATTTAATTACATGTAAGGAAGGTCGGTAACGCCGACATGGTGACCGTCTTCCTGGCCACCCATCGGAAGGGCGAAGACCTTATTGACGAGAGGGCCGAGCAGACCTATGTAAGTATTACAATACGTTATCTTAATTTAATACTTCGTGTCGATTTTAATATAACTTAGTAAATATGATGCAAATAAACATTCATGCAGTTAGTAATAATAAGTACATTAATTAGAAATTAGAAATTATAGAGTACTATCCATACTTTCTAGGCCGAGTATCAGAGGCTGCGGGAACGGGCGGCTGCTAGTGCACCTGATGCAGGAGAGGCCGGTGGAGGCCGGTGTAGACGATACGACGGTAGAAGTCGGTAATATACCGACGTATATATACGTCGGTAAACGTCGGTACTTGTGACGTTTGGCGACGTTTTAAAGATCAGCGACTTACGTTTCCGCGACAAGTCCAAAACGTCGGTAATTACGTCGGTAAATATTTTTAGCGACGAAATATGTCGTTTTAGCGACGTCTTTAGGCGTCGCTAAAACGACTTATTCTAGTAGTGAATGTGTCATTTCCAGGTAAAAGTAATCCTGTTAATGAGATCACCAACAGTGGTGACTGCTCTGTTGTCATGATTGTGTCCTGAAACTCTGTTATTGGGTAGACTTGGAACCCAAGGATCCAACCATATGTTTATTTATGAGCCATCCCCAACTGACCAGATGACATTGCTATGAAAAAAATCTCTGCTTTTCAAAATACTTGTCCATATGCATGAGGAAGAAGGAGAAGGATTGACTGACCAAAAGTTAGACGATCGGAGATATTTGCTCCGGAGAAGAGAAGCCCAAATGGAATTTGTATCATTGATGAATCTCCAGGATAATTTAAGCATGAGAGATAGATTTGTAATGTGTGGATCACGAATACCAAGCCCACCTTGAATATAAGTACTTAGTTACTAACGGTTACGGTTAGAAGATCATATATATATATATATATATATATATATATATATATATATATATATATATATATATATATATATTAAATATATATATTATATATATATATATATATATATATATATATATATATATATATATATATATTATAATATATATTTTAATATATATATATATATATATATATATATATATATATATATATATATATATATATATATATATATATATATATATTAAAATATATATATTAATATATATATATATATATATATATATATATATATCCCTCACTAAGTAATGGTTAGCGATTATAATATAAATATATATATAACCCTCTCAATATTTAGTTTTAACTGGTCTCAATATTTAGTTTTAATTGGTGCACCGGTAGTGACTTTAGTACGGTATCAATGCAATCCAATTCAAATATTTTTTCGCTGCAAATTATAAATAGATTTTAATAAATTATATATCGTTGCATAAATAAATTTTAAAATCTTTGCGTGAATCTAGATCTCAGTCCAGAAAATCGATCTTCGACCAGAAAGAAGGTATTAGGATACAAATATATAACATTTAACTCTCCCTACAACTTTAGAATTTTAGTATAGTAGCAAAAAATTTAATGGCTACAATTATATCACTAACAACATCACGGCCATATCAACAATGGATCATCCGTCAACTTTTGCATACATATCAAACTACAAACACAAAAGCAACAAATCAATAAAAATTCTAACAGCAAAGGGAAGATTTATGAAATGCCCAAAAACTAAAAAAATTTATGTAAAATCCACCGCTAAAAAAACTTTCATCGCGTGCCCAGAATTAGAGAAACTTATCCAAAGCGGGTTCCAAATGACCCTTTTGCCCTTCCTTTTAATTTATTGGAAACACCCACAAAACTGCTCTTAAAAAAAACGTTTCAATACTCCATCTTCTTCCATACGCTGCTCACTTTCGAATCTAGGTTTTCTCCTCAAAAATCTTCAAAAACTCGTCGAAAAATTTCGAAAAAAACCGAGACGAACGGCAAAAGTGCTAAAACGGAGGTCCAAACATCATTTTTTTTGCGAATCTAAAATTTCGGAAGGCCGTCTAACAATGAAGCTGTTACTTTCAATCTCCTCGACGATACGCTCATTTTGCGACAAGCGGGACCTCGTTTCGACCTCCCAGTCAAAAGTTATGACCCTCCAAGTTTCAGCTAACCATAAAATGCAGGAGAATGGCATTCTCCGTCTTAATTTACACGGAGAATGACCATTCTCCGTCTTAATTAGGACGGAGAATGACATTCTCCGTCTTAATTTACACGGAGAATGGTCATTCCAGTGTTAAAACGCAGGAGAATGACCATTCTCCGTGTTAGAAACACGGAGAATGCCATTCTCCGTGTTAAATAAAACGGAGAATGTCATTCTCCGTGTTAAATAAAACGGAGAATGGCATTCTCCGTCCTAATTAAGACGGAGAATGGCCATTCTCCGTGCTAAATTAAACGGAGAATGACTATTCTCCGTCTTAATTAAGACGGAGAATGCCATTCTCCGTGTAATTTATCACGGAGAATGGTCATTCCAGTGTTAAAACGCAGCAGAATGACCATTCTCCGTGTTAGAAACACGGAGAATGCCATTCTCCGTGTTAATTAGGACAGAGAATGCCATTCTCCGTCTTAAATAAAACGGAGAATGCCATTCTCCGTCCTAATTAAGACGGAGAATGGCATTCTCTGTCCTAATTAAGACGGAAACGGAGAATGTCATTCTCCGTGTTAAATAAAACGGAGAATGGCATTCTCCGTCTTAATTAGGACGGAGAATGCCATTCTCCGTCCTAATTAAGACGGAGAATGGTCATTTCCAGTGTTAAAACGTGTAATTAAGACGGAGAATGGTCTTCTTTCAAAGCGATGATAATTCTTATGTAAAAGAAGAAGAAAGATCTTCTCTCCACAATTGAAGATCTGAGTTCAAATGTCTCCACGATGAAGATGATGATGATGGTGATGATGATGACGAGCGATGATCTGAGTTCGACTGAAGAAAACACACCGAACTACGAACGATCTTTGCGATCTCTGCTGAATATGAGAGCAATGGAATTCAGATTTCCCGTGAAGAAAAAGAAGACGAAAATCGCAATCCAGATCTGAGTTTTTTGAATTTATAGATGACCAATTCGCGCGGAGGGGTAGTTTCGGTATTATAAAAATAGCAGTTTCTAGCGGGTGGCATCTAAAAGGGAATCTTGGAATATTTAACGTGAAAATACTTAATTCTGGGTATTTCATAAAACTTATCCAGCGGGTGGGCATTTCATAAAAGCCCACCCCGAAATTGGATTTCTCAGCAATTTCCAGAAAAAACAATCGGGACGAGATCACCACTATTAATTTTTATTAAAAGGTTATTAAGACCCCTTACAACTATATATCTTCACAAAAATAACCCAAGAAATTGTAAGATGAATTTACCAAGAAATGTTCAAGAGAAGTCTAAAATCGAGAAACCAAAAAATAAAAATATGAGGAAAAAAAAGTTTATTTTCTTTCTTTCTTATGTACTATACTTTTGCCAAATTCACGAAGCAAAAAAAATTTCTTTTTCTTTGGGAGGTCTGGGCTTGAACCCCAAGACTTCTCCAATAACTCACAATAGCTAGCTCGCAACACCTAGGCCATCCTCCTATTTTCCAAATAAAGCTCCAAAGAAATTCTATCATCCATTTCACAATTAAGAAAGATCAAGGTATACAGCCTTACAAGCTTGCAGTACTTTTTTAAAGAAGAAGACGAAGAAGAATAGGAAAGATTGCAGTTACAAAAATATTTTCGAAACAAACACGAAAAATAAGTAAAAATTATTATGGAAATTAATTATCAGGCAACCCCATCAAATAAAGAGAACTAGTTCTAGATTAAGAACTTCTTTAAGAACAGCTTTCCATAAGGGCATATTTGGCAAATGAAAACTGCGGACTTGGCTTCTATTCGTTTCTAGAAACCATTGAAATATAAGAAAATTCAAAATCTTGTTGTTTGTTTGTTAAAGGTAGAATTATAAAAACTTGTGGTTAAGGATCACATATAATAATAATAATGTTTAACATTAAAGGTTAAGAGCTGAATGATTCATTTTTAAAAGAAAATGGTAAATTTTCTTGAGTTTTTACCTATTTGGATGAAAACTAAAATGAGCATAACTTCTATTTTCTTGATGGATCCTACAATTTTCTAATTACTTTTTTGCACCAAGCATGCAACTAATGACTAGTCGTACATTTCACTAGTTTCCTAGCTTCTATCTACTTGCCACTCTTGCCCTAAAAGATAGCACCATCAGTAGAATTGGAGAGTTATTATTGAAAATATAACAATTATATAAATTTAACTCTAGATCTATTACACATCCACAACTAGGCTAAAAAGAAGTGGGAATAAATGATCACCTTGCTTGAGCCCTATCTTGCATGCACTTTACAATTTTACCCAAGTTCCATTCACAATCACTTGAGACTTACAGGAAAACAACTTTTTCTTAATTCAGAAATCAATTTATATCCGAAAACCCTAGCTTGTAGAAGTTTGAGTAAGAAATTCCAATATGAATAATCAAAAGCTATATGAAAAATGAAGTTTGACAATTACAATTCTATTCTTTTTAGACCACACTTTAAAAATCTCATGAGCAGTACAAAACTAGTATGTTTGAAGGTTAATATTAATATTGGCAAGGATTGAAGGTTAATGCCATTAGAACTAAAGTTCTAGAATGTTGACAAGGATTGAAGGTTAATATTAATATTATTCAACAAACATCACATCCAAGGTCTATTTGTAAGAAGAGTTGGATTCATGCAGTGGTATTATATTTTTAATTTCACTTGAAATTAGTGTGATTTGAACTTGATTACTCTGATACTACAATGTTGGAAGAAAGAAGTGTATCAAATAAAAAAAAAGAACTTAAAAAGAACTTTTTAGAATATCATCCTCTGCGAGATTAGAGAATGGCAAACAATATGAAGCAAATTTTGACTTTGAAACTGGATAATTTTTCCATTGCATAGATGTCCTTTTTTTTGGACCTACAAAAACAACAATAATCTTAAAATATCTCAACTAAGTTGGAGATCTATCTATCACGCCCCAGAACCAAAATACGGAGATGGACTAGGCCAGCTACTCCATATGAGGTATACAAACGGCATACGACGATCGTGGCTGTCAAGAGACAAGGTGGTGCATGCTACATTCAAGTCTCCTATGGTCTCACAGAGCATCTATGTCTCAATCATTCAAAGCAAAAAAATCAATTAATGAACATATGAGATAAAGCAGTAAGGCGTTCCCGACGCTTCATCAAAATGATCATGGGGATCTAGCTTTATAAGTTAGCTAGCCCAGAGAGTCATAGGTACATAATTGTTTTCAGCTGCAGTCTGATTTAATTATAATTATGCAAAAGACAAATATCCAGATTAGCCGGCTAAATAGGTGCCGGTGGCTAGGGCTGCAAACGAAGCCAAGCCGAGCCAAGCTTTTGTAAGCTTGAGCTTGGCTTGACTAGAATTAATCGAGTTCGAGCTCGAGCTCAAGCTTGATAATTTTTTTATTTTAGAGCTTGAGCTTGGCTTGAGCTTGTTTATATTAAGCTTGAGCTTGGCTTGGTTTGAGCTCGAGCTTGGCTTGATAAGCAAGCTTGATTCAAGCTTGATAAACAAGCTCAATAAGCTCATATCAAGCTCATTAAGCTTGATTTCAAGCTTGTTCACCTTTATTTCAAGCTTAATGAGCTCGATTTCAACCTAGTTACGCTTGAATTCAATTAAGTACCTGTAATTTAACAATTTATTTACAAAAATTTAATTAAAAAAGTTCCTTCATATCATTATTAAGGACATATAAATATAAAGCACACAACCATATCATTATACAAACATACATAAAATTAGAATTCAACAAACAAACGAGCTTCTAAACAAGCTCCTAAACGAGCTTCTAAACGAGCCAGGTCGCAAGCTCATAAACGAGTCTGCTTTCGAGCTCGAACGAGCCGAGTACTTCTAAGCTTGAGCTTGGCTCATTTATTAAACGAGCTCGAAAACGAAGCTTGAGCTCGGCTTGTTTACTAAACGAACCGAGCTCAAACGAGCTTTTATCAAGCCGAGCTTCGAGCAGCTCGCAAACGGCTTGGCTCATTTGCAGCCCTACCGGTGGCTAAACGCCAGAATATAAGTAAAGATACTAGAGTGGTGGAGAAGAAACCCACTTGAGTTCCCCGTCAGCCATGCCCCTAGTATGCACCATTGACGTCAGGGAGGAAGGTCAGATCCTCAGGCTCTGCTACGTGATCTGGCCAACCAAATCAGCGGGATCAGTCCCGAATAGCAAGTACCACAAGGGAGCACAAAAGAGTGAGATAAAATCCAAGCATAAAATAATAATACTAGTAATAATAAAAGCTTCCGGTCGTAACCTCGGTCCACAGCATGTCCTAGCACGATAGACCAACCCAACAACTAAACAAGGACGTGGGTTGGACCATGCACCATGATAGTCCATGTTCCTCGGCTACTAATAGAAGGCACAAGGCACAGTCAAGTCGTTTTTCAAGCGGCCATTCATTTCTGCGGCTTTCTATATTGGTGGAGTTATCCCCGGATACTGATTAAAAGGAATCCTCAGATCGTGTCAATCCAGCAGGGCTAGCCAAACCATTTAAACATATAGCATATTGATTATGCACCGGTCCCCCGGAGGGCTACCGCGCTAAAACATATAACACATAGCTCATAGAAGTCAGATATAGCCATTCGCTATAGGCGAATGAAACCCTATCCGTGACGGCCAACCCGACACGTCGGGACTGGACCTGAGGTGGCTAGTATGGCACGATCTCGGGATTCTTTTTACCCAATGCATCTACCAAGTTAGTTGCCTAGTTAATCCTAGGTTATCCTCGGAGTTCACATGTCGTGGTCACATGTTCACTCCTCTAGATGTCATACATTATACGAGTACCCCAAGAAGGATCCGTACTGGCTCATGGAGTCATAATGTACCCCCTTCTTGGTGTAATGCAACACACAACACATACCACGTCATTGCTATCGACCATTCGCTATGTAAATACTGGACACTTGGAGGTACTGGCAGGTATCACGTAGGAACACCTAGCACATAGGATAGCACCCGGTGCTCACATAGATTGTACCTTAGTACACACATAGGATTATCCAGCATACACATAGGTAGTCAGATCTGGAATGAAGACCAAGGCACAAGAGAAAAGAGAACAAGAAAGTACTTCGCACTTAGGGTATGAAGTGCTCGCAAGTCATGAAGTGGCCCAAACGGCGCACGGGCAATGTGCAAGGTAAAAGGTGCACAAGGTGAAAAAGTTACATATGAATTCTGGTTAAAGTGAGACATGAAGATTCTTGAAGCCAAGACAAAGATCTACAACTTTCATGTTAAGAGTTGGAAGAAATTATGGCCATAATTCAGCCAAATAGGACATAAAACAGCAAAAAAAAAAAAGCCAAAATAGGCACTATATGGCATTTCGCGGCACTATGCAGCATTCTGCGGCACTATGCGGCCTTCTGCGGCACTATGCGACCTTCTGCAGCACTATTCATCCATGCGGCACTATTTATTTCTGCGGCACTATTCATTCATGCGGAACTATTCATTCCTGCGGCACTATGCATCCATGCGGCACTATTCATTCCTACGGTACTATGCATTCCTGCGGCACTATTCATCTATACGGCACTATTCATTCTGCGGTACTATGCATCCATGCGGTACTATTCATTCCTGCGATACTGTGCATCCATGCGGCAATATTCATTCCTGTGGCACTATGCATCCATGCAGCACTATTCATTCCTACGGTACTATGCATCCATGCGGCACTATTCATTCCTGTGGCACTATTCATCCATGCGATACTATTCATTCCTGCGGCACTATGCATCCATACGGCACTATGCATTTTTGCGGCACTATTCATCGTCATTGCCAGAACCAGGGCAGATGAACATAGAAGATGTCCAAATATTGTTTGGGCAAAACTTTCTCGAAACAAGTCAAAATTCGGTGGTTCAAAAGTCAAAATTGGGTAGAATGAGATTTCCTACAACATAGGGCCATTAGTTTTCGAAAACAACTAAGTTTGATAGATCAAAACCATAAAATCCATAAGATCCTAGTTTTAGAAACTTAGTTCTACACAAAACTAGCCATTAAATCAAAAACTCCAAGAACTAAACTTGTAGAGAATGAAGAGAAGAACAATATAGACAAATAATATCAAAGAAAAAAAAATCAAGAATAAAAAATGCACAAATCTTCACTTTGAGCAAGTTGTACTTGCCTAAGTGGGTTGGTGGTTGAGGAAAATGAATGAGAGAGTAAATGAGGAAAGAGAGTGGGGAAGAGATTATTTATAGTGGGTGAGGGTTGGCTTAAGAAAACCCTAATCTCTAAACATGCTCTAACCATTCCACTAATGACATTCTTAAAGCTACATGCAACCATTAATGAATAATAAATAGAATTATGCACATGCTAAATACAGGATACCATGTACAGAATTCATGAAAGAATACGTATATCGGGATCGGGGAGTGACACTATCTCCCACTACATTAGATGGATAAATAACAAAGAAATCAAATAATGGATGGACTTATTCAAATCATACCTTATCAACAACTTCTGTTTAACTTCGGATCAATCTTTAACATCTAGAATAGATCTATTTTTCATAAAAGTATATAGAGAAGAGATAATAAGGTTGGGTAAAACCAAGCTAAATATAGTACTAAGAACTCTATTAAAAAATGTAGAAGTACCATTAATTAAAACAATAGGCATGAAGTGATCCATAGTTTTATAACACAGTCAACTTAAGAATAAGTTATTTCATAGATTTTTCCCTCCTCGTTTGGTACACTATA